>JAUPFP010000012.1:450000-782500 GCA_036925085.1 Brachycybe producta | reverse complement strand
AACTTAAAAAATAAGGACCACCCTAATATATATATATATATATGTGTATATATATATATGTGTATATTTATATATATATATATATATGTGTATATATATATATGTATATATATATATATATATATATATATGTATTTTTATATATATATATCTATATATATACATATATATATATATATATATATCTATCTATATATATATTTACAGCTATACAACAGTATAAATATATACGTGTACTATATACAAGGAAACAGACATTTGCTCTAAATCCACTTGCCCTAAAAAGACATTTTGCATAAAGGGGCATTTGCCTTAAAACCATTTGCCCTAAAGGGACATTTGCCCAAGTTACATTTGCTCTAAAGGGACAGTTGCCATAAAACCATTTGCCTTAAAGGGACATTTACCCTAAAGGGATTTGGGTGCTATGTTTTTCCCACAGACTTGACCATCTGCAAGAGTTCCTGTCTTCCATACCCTTTTGTTATAAGCCACCAAACATATATACAAGTAGGCTTGAAGACAGTTGGTAACATAAAACCGTGCACTTTCGTTAAAAATGATTGATGAATTTATAAGTTTATAATGCATAAGTAATTTTTTTAATTTTAATATAGGTGTTAATACAATTTTGTACTCATTTGAATTAAAATAAATACTAAATTTGCATGTTTATTTACAGACCTGTAGCAAATAAAATTGGGATGATGACCACAACTAAGAGAACTTAACTCATTACAACGGTATAACAAGAAAATAATTCAAGGAAGAAATTGATTTAAGCGAATAAGCAATTTCAGCCAATCTTGTTTATTAATTAAATTGTGCTATTAATTATGTTAAATTGTTTTACATCTAATGATTTTTTATAATCTCTTTAGACCTATTCAAATAGTTTTTAGATTCTTGTTTTAGCATAATTAGAAAATTAGAAATAACAAAATTATAAGTTTTGTTCATTTATTTTGTATACAAAAATTAAGGATAACTGCATTCAATCTTATATATTAAAACAAGATGTTTAACTAATTCTGCATAAACAATAAGTTCTATTGCAATTGAAACTAAAAAATGTAATTACTTTGGTGTTTTGTTGTGAGTTTAATATGAAATTAGAGAAGTAAATAAAAGGAATTAACGAAACTAAGTAAAAAGTAGTTAATATCATTTGGCAATTTGTAATTGTTGTTGTATGTTTTCTGTAGCTGAAATGAAAACATTTTTTTAAATAACCACGTGTTAGCATAATATTAATACGCTTAAAGTGTAACGTCCCGACTGGACCGTTGCAATACCCCAGTAAATTAAAACGTACACACTTACCGTCAACCAGCTTCATTACGGGGATGGGATCGCACCCTTAGCGGCCTCCCCATGGTGAACCTTGGGATGTGTTGGCTCCCAGGAGCCACCCACGATGGACACAACGAAAAACCACGTCGCCATGCCGAGAATACCGCGGTTCTACTGCGAGCCGACACGTATTACCGGCCAAAAAAGGACGGAGATTTACGGTGGTGTTGACCCCAAACCGGCAACCCACCCTCTTACGGTAAAACCCCAATAAACCGACACAAGACACAAGTAAATGAAGTAAAAACGATGAATTTATTAACACTTACTCCGTGCAAAGGCAGTAATAATATTTACATAACTTGGCTGGTAATTTACCACCAGCCAAGCCCTCATAAATATACAAAGGCATAAAGGCCAAACAGGCAAACGAAGAAATAGATGAATTGACAAACATTGGAGGTCTCCTTGACCTCCATCAACAGGTCATGTCTCCCTTGTTCTCCACAACACACTGCCCCGATCCTATAGCTGACCAGGCCACAGGAACCCTCCAGGCAACTAAATCTGGAGGGGACAGAGGTCACTTCTGACCTCTCACCCATTGAACTTAATGGTGAGAGGTCTGCTGGCACCAAAATGGCGTCCGTCCTAACAGCCTACTGTAGCTGTCAGGCAGACCATTATAGGGAATTCATCTGCTCAATCAAAAATTTGAAATTTAGCAGACCAGGTTGACACAATCCTTTCAACTTCAATGTTCCGCCTCGAAAATAGATCGATCGAGCCAGCAAGGATTGCTCCCTCAAACCTGACCTTCTTAGGAACTGGACGGCTTCTCTGGTGGTATAGCGAAAGTGGAGCCCATGCACTCTGCAGCCCACCGACATGCCCACCACAGGCACATCTGGGTGTTTTGCCACCCAAAACCAGGATCGAAGACCGTCCCCTTAAGGAATATCCTGGAGTTGCGGATGCGTGCGAAGCGTCCAACTTGTCAGGAGGTTAACCAGGGCAATCGGGGGCTCAGTTTCACACCCTGACAATGGCTCAGTAATAAACTGACCTGCCATACCTCCCAGCAGACGTTGGATGAATGGGGCTGCACGCCGGGATAGACGAACTATCCCTGCATCTAGTCCCACAACATCCAGAATTGCAAACGTCTGCTGGACCAGGTTAACGACCATTACTACCGGAAAACCTCCACAACCAAACGCCACCACATGACACATGTTGTACAGCGGTAGCTTTGCTACCCACGGCTCTGGAAGTGGCTCATCCAGACAGTAGTAGCCATGGTATTGGCAACCCCCCATTCCCGGCTTGTCCTGCCAAAGACCCTTTGGTTATTCAGATACACCTATGCATCTGAATACAGGGACAATGTGCCAATACGCCACACCTCTGCATCTGAATACAGGGACAATGTGCCAATACGCCATCCCTCAGCCTCAGGCCTAGGGGATGTTGATGCCTCTGGTCCTAGGGATTCGAATACCCCGCCGCTATGGACCGGAGAAAAGGGTGTACCCCCACTGGGGTCACAAGGTCATGTCCTGGAGGAACACTGACTCCTACCATCAACGTTCCTTCACCCTTAGGTGAGGGCAAAGTCACACGATGGAGGGTTCCCACCGCTCGAACCCGCAGGCTCAAGACCGCATCCACCTTCGGGGAGGGTGGAGGCATGCCAACCAACACGTCACGCACCGACCTCCCATCCATCTGCACTGCCTCAACGAGATGGGTATAGACCGGCTGACTGCCGGCCGGCATACCTGCCTTAGCATGCCGGGACTCCTACTTCTCCACCACAATGCCTCCAGTTTCAGCTCCCTGGCACTTACTACTGGAGGGTGTCAGACTCCCCTTCCTTTCACATTTGGACTTTTTACGGCCCATCTTTTTCTTTTTCTTCCCGTGAGAGGAAGGTTTACCATGCGTCGTGTCAGACTTAACTGACCCCGACGACTTACCGGGCCGGTCAGGCGTAGGCGGGTGGTTAGCCCCCTTCGCCCGCTCGGACTCCTTTGAAGGTTTTCCGGCCGGAGCCGTACTCTCCTTTACCGAAGCACCCTTTGCCGAAGTGATGGTCAAGTATGGTTTTGCAGAAACAAACCTTCCTCGGCCATTTCGAAGGAGAGGCTTCTCCTTCGGTGCAAGAGTCGGCTGACTCTTGCCACCAACAGTTTTGGCTACCGCACTATGGGCTGTTACATTGGTGGCCTGCATCGCTCCCCTCTGAGCAACTCGCTGTTGGCCAACAGCTGTCATGGCACTCGCAATCGGCGAGATACAACGACCGACAGGAGATTCCCCTGTACTGAGCAGACTCTGAGCTGGAATTCCCTGCATTGGAGGAAACTCCGCAGCCTGAAGCTCAAACTCCTGTCGCTCACTTGCACCGACTGCGGTCAAAATGATGATTCATCACCTTTGGACAGTGAAAACCACTTTTCACCACTTTCCTACCGTTGTATTTGGCATTGCACGGAGTTTCACCATGCGAAATGCCGATTTCACCGACCAAAGTCGGCAAAATCCCCTCCTCTCCGGTTTCCCACCATCCAAACACCGTCTAACTTGGGTTTCCCCAAGTGCCACGGTGCTCGGATGGGCCGAACCTGTTGGAAAAGGGCTTTCCACAGTGGTTATACCACCATGACAACAGTCACGGCGGCAAAACCACCTCCACCACGTGTGACCACGTGTTGACCGTAAAACACACTGTCAACAAGTAAAAAGCAGTTGTTTTTTACTTGTTGACAGTGTGTTTTACTCCTGCCAACAGACAGGAGAAAGATATTCCCTTAGAGGGACTCACTTTTTTTCTGAAAATCCACTTCTTCCAGTCTCTTGCAGCTTTTCCGACGGTGAATTACAGTTTTCTTTTTAACACGTGTGGCCGGCATCCTTTGTTTATCTACGGTATAAACAATATGGTGCCTAGCCACTAAATTCACCATCTTAGCTGCTAGTGACTGTGCAGTAGCGGCCAAAACTCGATTAGCCGCCTCATGCAGTGTTACCATAGGGATTCTTCCATTGTCTGCCTTTCTATGGGCAGACACGGCGAATCATCCCATGCGAAGACTGGATTTGGTGGGAAGAGACATTGACTGTCAATCTCTGTACATTGACAGTAATAGAGGATTTAATGGGCAGATTTCTCTGAGCACGGGCCAACTTTGTCTGGCCTTTAGCTGGACATCCAGTGTTAGGTCACCCTTGGTTTCTTACAAAACCGCAGCAAGACCCAAACACTGCAATGTCTGACCGTCTCCTCTCCCAACTGTCTGCCCAAACTAGTGGACGACCTGCTCTCTCCCACCATGGCAGGGACTCAAGAAGAGTCCCCCACAACGTTGGACTTCCCACATGAGAGTCAAACCCACTCATCTTGTACACCCTCAGTCTCCGCAGACGGAGATTATACCGAGGTGGAGGGGGTTTACCGCCTCAGAGTCGGTAGACTCCTGCGAAGAAACGAACGGTGGCTTTGGCACCGGAGTCACACTCCTCCCTGCCGAAGCCTCCGTAGCATCGCTGCCTGCATCGGAGGTGTCAGAGACACGAAGTCCAACTTCTTCCCTCACGGTGCAGGTGGGTATGTGCGGTTTCAAATTATCAACATGAAACCAGTCTCGCACCATCCGACCATACCCATCTACGAAATCCACTTCGTTAAACCAGCTCGGAATACTGCGAGACTACCGTACCCTCTCAGCTTTATAAGCTAAGCTCCATTTCTTTCCCTAACAGACCTTCCCAGCTTGGTATCTAATCCACACCTGAACACCAGGCTGATACAGAGGCGGCTGCACTAGACCAGCATCGTACCGCTCTTTTTGCCTTTTCTGAGCAGCCGTCAAATGTTGACGTGCCAGCTCCTCTACGGTTTGCTGGTCAGGCAAGTCACGGAGCGGACCGTCCAGAAGGAGGTTGTCAATCTCCATCCGAGGCTCACGGCCAAACAACAACTGATACGGAGAAACCTGCATACTCTCCTGGACAGCTGTGTTATAATGCCACACGGCGGGCCGTGACTTATCCCACCAATCACGCTACTCCTTGAGGGGATCAAGGTACCACTTGATGGTTTCCATTACGGTTTTATTCGTACGCTCCGTAAGCCCATTAGCTTGCGGATGGTACAACGTCGTGAAGTGATGCGCTGTTATAGTGCTCCCGGAACTTCAGCAGGATTTTGGTGGAGAACTGGGACCAACGATCCGAGACAAGAGCTTTCGGCATGCCATACACTGAAAGGATCTCATCCTTCAGGAATTTTACAACTTTTTCCGTCCGTCCGTAAAACACCGTAACGAATGGATGGAACCGTACGAAACCGCGCTATCACGAACAAAAGTTCATGCCCCATGGTAATGAACGGTCAGAGTTTGACCCTACCAGTTTCTATCGCGGTATAACAGACAAAAGTCCGTTTCCCACGGTGTACTTCACGGTAAATGCCTTTTCACCAGTTTCAACCGTGGTTCCACGGACGAAAGTCCGCATCCCACGGTGTATTTGCAGTAAAACATCGTAAACCACCTAAAACCACGTTACCGAACAAAATTGAAAACTGTCGATTGAAGTCCATTGAGAGTACAATCCAATGGAACAAGTTTCAGATTTGTCCCATTTCCAGTTTTCATTCTAGGATAATTTTGGAATATGTGGCAACCTGGTCTGCTCAATTTTAATTTTTTGATTGAGCAGACAAATTCCCTATGGTGGTCTGCCTGACAGCTACAGTAGGCTGTTGGGATGGACGCCATTTTGGTGCCAGCAGACCTCTCACCATGAAGTCTATGGGTGAGAGGTCAGATGTGACCTCTGTCCTCTCCAGGTGGAGTTGCCTGGAGGTTTCCTGTGGGCTAGTCAACCACAGGATCGGAGCAGTGTGTTGTAGGCTTTGGATCTGACTAGACCTGTGGTTGGAGGTCTGGGTGACCTCCACTGGTCAGCTTCTGGTTCTTCTTTTGTGTTTGCCTTTGGCCATTAGGCCTGTATTTTGGATATATTTATGGGGGCTTGGCTGGATAAGGTATCCAGCCAAGTTGTGTAAATATCACTGCCATCATCATCTTTTTTATACATCGTAAGTGTATTAAAACACTTTTTAATTCATCACTTGCTGTGTCTGTGTGTTTCTTTGGGGAGTACCACGAGGGGGGTGGGATTTCCGGTTGAGGAACTCCATCGTCCTGCTACCGTCCTTTTCTGGCCGGTACTTGTGTCGGCTCGCGGTAGAACCCTTGTTCTACCGCGATATTCTCGGCGTGGCGGCGTGGTTTTCGTCGTGTCCGTTGTGGGTGGCTCCTGGAGCCGACACATCCCAAGAGGAACACCGTGGGAGAGGCGGCTACGGATACGGTCCCGTCCCTGTAAGGAGCCAGTAGACGGTAAGTTTTTGCGTCCGTTTTGCGATTAATTTGCCGGGTTATTGTAACGGTCCGGCGGGACGTTACATAGTGCACACTGACATCAAAGGCACCGACATAGAGTGGTGCCTCTTGGTGATAGTATACTCTTTGCTTGTAGGTAGATAACATAATACAACTGGGGTGTAAATTGTCTCACCCATGGCACATAAAAATAACCATCAATGGCAGCCAACTCTCCTACTGGCCCTACTGGTTCAAAATGGCAACAACCTCCTACGATAATAGTCCCCACTGGTCCTACTGGCATAATGGTTTATAATGGTCAAAACCATCAATACTACTGTAACAGTTTATCCTACTGGTCCTAAAATCCTACTGGTTTAAAATGGTAACAACCCCTAATGATGTTTTCCACTGGTCCTACTGGTGTTAAATATCATACTGGTTATAACCATAACTGCCCACCATGTTTTTTTACTAGTTATACTGGCATTCACCAGTATAACCAGTATTGTAATGACCCATCTGGTCTGCTACAATACCCTGGGCAGTTTTCTACTAAACTCACCCAGCCACACCATCAGGGATGGGATAGCGGTGTTACCTACCCTCCTGCACGACATGTAACAGGTGGTGCTGGCCAATCTGGAGACTCCCTCGCTGCTATGCATCGGTCGGATGACCAACGGAACCTATAAGGAACTCACGGTGAATCCCCAATGAATCTCACCATGGAGCCAATGCGATGAACTGGCTGCAAGACAGAAACAGGACGATGGTTTAAAGGTGAAAATCCTAACCTTAATCCTCCCCGCAGTACTTTTTTCCAGAGAATGGACACGACACCAGTGTAGATAAAATAGAATATATTTCACTTACTCAGTGAAGATGGATATATACAATATATCTGCTGGCTAATTCAGCCAGCAGAGAAGACCAAAACAATTTATTATAAAACCATATAACAAAAACAAAGAGATAACTCCATTGCTCTGGAGGTCTGGCTTGGCCTCCAGCTTGATGACTTCATCCTGTGAGCTCCTCGGTCTTTACAACAGTCCTGAATAATGGCCAACTTGACCATATGTACCCCCAAGCTGTTCCACTTGAGGGAAGACAGTGACCCTACTGGAATTTGTCATCTACCGGGCTGCCTACTATAGCAGCCTAGCAGACAACATCAGGATTTAGTCTGCTCCTTTTCATGTCAGAAGGGGACAGACTGGGTCGTCACAGTATGACCATTGAGCATCCCAATAAAGACCATTATAGTTCCAGTATGACCAATAAGAAACCAGTACAAACCATTAAAAAATTCATACTGGCCCAGTATAACTTTTTTGACTGGGTTAGTGGCAACACGTGACATCTCACCCATATAACCTTATATTGAGAAGATTGCTGGACACAACTTGGCATCCATCTGACTGCCTACAGCAAGCAGACTAGCAGACAGCCATTCAGAAGTCATCTGCTACTCCATTTAATGGAGCAAGCAGACCAGGCCGTGACAACAGCTTCCCTGTGCCATCATAATATTTGGAGGAAATGTGACATTCTGTCAGATTGTCTGATGCATTAATAGGGATAGTCCCTGGATTCATTGGGTGTGGCAAGCCGTTTTACTTTTTATTCATAAATTTCGGAGGATGATGAGAATTGTGTCGACATCCAGAATTCAAGTTTTGATATCAACAATTCACGTTTTAATAGTAAAAAAGACACTCTTAAAAATGATGTAAAGACTTGTATCAATATCCAACATTCAACTTTTGATATCTTGAAATCAGCTTTCTATATCCAAAATTCAGTTAACTCACGAGTCTCTGAAATTCATGAATAAAAATTAAAACAGCATCTAAACCTATTCAATTCTGATATCAAAAATCAAATGTTCAATATCACAAATTCTGCTGCCATCTGGCCACCAATTTTAGATACTCTAGGAAAGTAATTTCCATGGTAAAAAAGTCACTCTTAAAAAAGTGGTGCACAAAAAGCCACCACCAGATGTCATGTTCTGTATTGATATCCAAAATTGAATTGGTGGCACTAAGCCTCAACAGTCCCAGAAATGCAAGAATAAAAAGTAAAATGGCACCCAAATTTTATGCACATGTCTCCAAAATTTTAATAATAAAAACTAAAATGGTGTCGGAAGCACTCAATTCAATTCAATCAAGTACACCTGCATCAGCTCAAGAGCCATGTGGCAGGGGGAACAATTCCCAATCACAAATAGTTGTCACTGAGGATCAGTTGTAGCTCATATTTCTCTAATAGCCTTTAGATGGCCATTTCTAGATATACGGGGCATTCTAGTAAAAATACCATTTAACAATAATCTGTTGTCTGGAACTAGCAAGCATTCAAGAAGGGCAAGACTTTGTTGAAGTTCATTTAGCATGAGGGTCACACTGTTAAAGTACATGTATTTACCTTTAACAAATCTTACCTTTTCTATTACATGTGTAAGGTTAGCTCGATAAGGATTCCAAATTGGGGAGCAATATTCTAATAGAGGTCTGACAAGAGTAAAATAACAGACTTCTTTTACATTTTCTTTATAATTTTTCAAAGTCTGTTGTATGAACTGAAAAATTTGATTTGCTTTGTTTACTGATTTTGTTATATGTTAATTCCAAAAGAAGTCATTGGATACGGTTTAACAAAGATATTTAAAGGTATCCACATGATCCAACACATTATCTACTAATAGATAATCTGCCTTATTTGGATTATGCTTATGGGAGACAAACATAAGTTGATAATCAAGATTGGTGCTCTCAATGGCATTTACATTTTGCATTTACTGTAGTTCAGCTGTAGATGCCATTGAGAGCACCGATCTTTTTGAAGAATTTCAACATCTTTATTACTTTTAATTTCTTTATAAATAACATCATCAGCAAACAGATGGGTTCAGCTGCTAATATCCTTGGGTAGGTCGTTTATAAACAATAAAAAAGAGGACCAAGAATACTACCACGAGGAACACCAGATGTTCTATTGATCCAGTCTGAGGTAATATTAATTTGAACACACTGCTGTCTACTGGAGAAAAAAGATGATACCCATGTGACTACTTTATTGTTCATATTATAATATTTTAACATGCTTATCAGTAGCGAGTGTTTTACCATATCAAAAGCTTTTTGCAAAGTCTAAAAATATTAAATGAAATTCAGATTGAATATTCAACTTTCCCTGGATGTCTTGTACAAATAATGCTAACTGGGTATCACATGATCAACCTTTTCTAATGCCATGTGATTTTCAATGATTAGCTTATTAAGCTTATTAAGTCTTTCATTGTGCAAGAGTAATTATTTGTTCCAGAGATTTACAAACTGTTGATGTTAATGATATGGGTCTGTAATTAACTGCCAGACATTTGTCGCCGGATTTATAAATGGAACAAATGATTGCCTGCTTCCAATCTTATGGCAATACTCCACTAGTTAGAGATGTTTGAAAAAGGGTACTTAGGAATGGATTGACTTCTGTGGCCAACTATTTTAATAACCTAGGTGACATTTCATCTGGACCTGATGACCTTTAACTGATGACTCTTATAACTCTAGGAAAAATAATGACAGATTCATATTATCTGTCTTTTTTCCTAGAGTTATAAGACAATGGAACTCTCTTCCTGAGGAAGTGGTGAATGGGGATAATTTTGTTTTGTGGGATTGACAATTGCATATTCATTTTTTTATATATATCTGCATGTATATGTGCTTGACAATGCTTAATGCTGCATGTGGACTTTTATGTCCCTCTGCTATAGGCCTATTTGGCTGCTATTAGAGTACTAATTGTAATTGTAATGACTTAACATCCAGGTTACAAAACAGCTACTGTATCCCCCTGGGCTGAATTACTATTTCCGGCATACTTACTCATAAAAGATCAACCTGATGTTTATCGTTGCCATCATCCTTGTGAAAAACACTTTGGAAATATTCATTAAGTGTGTTTGCAATGACTAATTTGCATTCACCATTAGGTGTTTTAAAGAAGATACGGTGTTTGTATTTTTGTTAAGACTTAACATATTGCCAAAATTGCTTGGAGTTTTTATGAAGGGAGGCACCCAAAACATTATTTTTAAAGTTAATGTCCTTTCTTTAGGAGACTTTTTACGTGAGATCGTGTAGAATTGAATTACAATCGGATGTCAAAATGGTCATTATTTTTCAATTTGGAATGAATTTACTGCTGTTTGCAAAGGGCATGGCATATTTCAGTTGTGTACCAAACTGGATCTGAAGATGATTTAATTGTTTTGAAAAGGACAAATGTGTTGGTTCCATCTGCAAACACATTTACAAATAAAGCATACTGTTGGTCAACATAATTGATAACAATGTATCCTTAAGATCATTTGCAACATACACCTTAAAACTGTCCCAATCTGCCTTTTTGTATTGGAGAACTGATTGAGCTGGTGAAGAGTTTTTTAGTTTTAGTGATGACCTCGAGATAAATCATTTTGTGATCACTTAAGCCAATAACAATTTCTACTGACTTTCTAAATCAAGAATGTTTGCTGATGTGCTTGAGAAACATGTAGGAGTTTGTACTAATTGCTCTAGTGAATAAGTGGATGCCCAACTAAGTAATATATCTACCAATTTAAGATTGGAATATAGTGCATCATAAGTGTAGGTACTCCAATATGGCTGTTGATTGTAAGAAAGTCGCTATCTTAAAAATGTGTGCACAATAAGCCAAGAACAGATGCCAGGTCCTGTGTCGATATTCAAATTGCAACTGTGCAAATCACAAATTTTACTGCTCTCTGGCAAAATCCAGAACTCCATTTAATTTTTTAAATAGTTGTTTCAGCTAAGGTTAAAAAGTTGACAACAAAGATGGCCACCACTGTAATGTCCCTATCAGACCTCTCCCCGGTCACCATGTTTATTTATAAGTAAACGAAGTTAATTTCAAAAGAATTTCAGTACCACAGACCAAAGTCCACACCCCACGATGTGAAAGCGGTAAAACCAGGTTACCAGCGTTTCCGGCTTGTGTTTCAAGAACCAAAGTCCACACCCAGCAGGGTACTAACTCTGAGTCATCAGATTTGAGCAATGAATGGTCAAACCATGGCCTTTAACCATGCGAAAGGCTGGGTACGAGTACCCGGCACCTCCACCAATTGTAATGACCGATACCCCTGACAAATTGAACAAAACTTACTTGGTCCCAGGCTCCTTTTACAGGAAAGGGATCGCACATGTAGCAGCCTCTCACAGTTAACCCAGGGTAATGCCGGCTCCTTGGAGCCTCCCTTGACAGACACGACAGTGAAACCTGCTGCCACAACGAGAATATCGCAGTGGAACTGTGTTCCACCACAAGCCGACGCGAGTACCGGCCGAAACAAGCCGGATAGAGGACGGTGAATTCCCCTAGGAATCCGTCTCCCCACAGTACTCCGAAAGATATATTCAATTACATTTACAGGAAAGCAGTGATATATACATAATTGGCTGGTCAAGGAGACCAGCCAAGAACACAATATAAAAACACAGGCCAACAGGCCAAAAGAAACAGAACAAACAATAAAGCAGGATGCCGTCCTGGCCTCCACCACCCAAGTTTCGAGGTCTGAAGTCTACAACACACTGCCCTCCAGGCAGCTTCACCTGGAGGGAGGACAGTGGTCACATCTGACCTGTCACACATTGCATCCAATGGTGAGAGGCCTGCTGGCTCCAATATGGCGTCCGTTCCAGCAGCCTATTGCAAGCTGCCAGGCAGACCACCGTAGAGTTTGTCTGCTCAATCAAAAAAATTCAATTGAGCAGACCAGGTTGCCACATTAATGAGGCGAAGTGCAGTGTTATGAGGCTAACTAGGAGGAAAAATCCAATGGTTTTTAATAATAGTATGAATGACAGTATTCTTCAGTGTCAAAGGTTATAAGTACTTGGGGGTTACATTGACAGATGACCTTTCTTGGAAAAAACACATTGATGGTGTTACTGGAATAGCTCTACAAATGCTTTGTGTTAGTCAAAGGACATTGGACACAAGTTAAAACTATTGCCTATCAAGCATTGGTTTGGCCTTATCTTTGAGTATTGCTGCAGTGTATGGAATCCCCAATCTGTCACACTCACTCAGTTGAAATGGTTCAGCATAAGGCAGCTAGGTTTGTTTGTGGCAGGCATACATTTATAGTGTCCCTGAGATGCTGTCTGTGCTACAATGGCATAGTTAGGCACATCACAGGGCTGAGTTAAGCTTGAAATTGTTTGGGAAAATTACATGTGGTGATTGTCCTAAACCACAGTCTAGTGAGGTTCATAGATTTTGCTTCCCTAGAAGTTATTCCAGCTATACACTCTTCCCTTAATAATGAATTACTTATTTGAAGTTTTTCTTTCATAAAAATTATTCCTGTTATGTGTACATCTCTAGAAAATATTACATTTACAAGTAGAGTAGCCCATCCTAGGATGTTAAAATTAGAAAACATCATTTGTATGCTTGTTTTTATGATCAAAAAATGTTCCATCACTTGGTCACATGGGTTACTTTTTAATGTTTCCCATTTTTCAAATAATTAAATAACATGCAGACAACACCTAGTATTCCCAGGTGGTCACCAAATGCCAAGTAATGACTGGACCCTACATTTCTTAACTTTCATGATCAGATTAGAACCAATGTAGTCCACATGATGTGGAAATTGACATTATAATGTATATACTTAGCTATCCAGTATAGTGTAAATGTTAGTTAGCTTTGTGCATTATGTTACAATTAATGTGAGGTCATAAATAACCATGACAATTCAAATTCCAGTGAGGTAATTAATTGATTTGTAACCTTGTGTTTTTTGTAACCTTTGAGATGTTTTGCCTTTGTAATGTTTTGTTATTTTGAATAATTGTTAGTCACATGATAACATTCTTTGACAGCTCCTGTGTATAAAAAGAGCTGCATAATTCTTTCTTGATCATTCTTGCTTCTGGTGGTGTGTTGCAGTTAAGCAGTGGACCAGATTAATCTTTTTAGTCATTAGAAACTTTTCCTTATAACCAATTGCATTAAATGCTTGGTCATTATTTGTCTTCATCTTAGGCATCAGTGCAGTGCATGTGTTTCATCAGAGCTTATTTCATCAGTTCATCATTACTGTATGCAATTGTTGGTTGTTTTCTGGCTTGTTAGCTTTATTTTTGAAAATAACTAACTGAATTTAATTTTAAGTTTAAGGTTCTGGGTCAATGAAGGCCCATAAAAAATAAATAAATGAAATTGACTCAAATTTTATTTAAGTTAAAGAATACTTTATTTTACTTCATAAAACAATATAAATTGGGATTACATGACCTTTACAAAAAAATATAAAAATATTATAGGATTTTTTCCATATGGTTAACTGATTAAACAAATTATATTATAATGATTAACATAAAAAGTGGGCTTATGAAGGTACATATGTTTATATTTGTAATACTGATATTAGCAAAAATGTGTACATAATGACAAATAAGACTACGGGTAATATGACCCTTAAAATTGAATTAAAAATAGAAACAATAAAAGAAAATACATATACCTTACATATAAAATATAACCTACACATAGAAATCCATGATGATGTAGAATCCTCCACACTAGCTAAACTGATTTTTCTCTAAAAAGTTCTTCACTAGGAACCTTTGGAGCTACAGTACTCCTAACTTGGAAACCAAAAAGTCCTACAGTACTCCTAACTTGGAAACCAAAAAGTCCTACAGTACTCCTAACTTGGAAACCAAAGTCCTACAGTACTCCTAACTTGGAAACCAAAAAGTCCTACAGTACTCCTAACTTGGAAACCAAAAAGTCCTACAGTACTCCTAACTTGGAAACCAAAAAGTCCTACAGTACTCCTAACTTGGAAACCAAAAAGTCCTACAGTACTCCTAACTTGGAAACCAAAAAGTCCTACAGTACTCCTAACTTGGAAACCAAAAAGTCCTACAGTACTCCTAACTTGGAAACCAAAAAGTCCTACAGTACTCCTAACTTGGAAACCAAAAAGTCCTACAGTACTCCTAACTTGGAAACCAAAAAGTCCTACAGTACTCCTAACTTGGAAACCAAAAAGTCCTACAGTACTCCTAACTTGGAAACCAAAAAGTCCTACAGTACTCCTAACTTGGAAACCAAAAAGTCCTACAGTACTCCTAACTTGGAAACCAAAAAGTCCTACAGTACTCCTAACTTGGAAACCAAAAAGTCCTACAGTACTCCTAACTTGGAAACCAAAAAGTCCTACAGTACTCCTAACTTGGAAACCAAAAAGTCCTACAGTACTCCTAACTTGGAAACCAAAACGTCCTACAGTACTCCTAACTTGGAAACCAAAACGTCCTACAGTACTCCTAACTTGGAAACCAAAACGTCCTACAGTACTCCTAACTTGGAAACCAAAACGTCCTACAGTACTCCTAACTTGGAAACCAAAACGTCCTACAGTACTCCTAACTTGGAAACCAAAACGTCCTACAGTACTCCTAACTTGGAAACCAAAACGTCCTACAGTACTCCTAACTTGGAAACCAAAACGTCCTACAGTACTCCTAACTTGGAAACCAAAACGTCCTACAGTACTCCTAACTTGGAAACCAAAACGTCCTACAGTACTCCTAACTTGGAAACCAAAACGTCCTACAGTACTCCTAACTTGGAAACCAAAACGTCCTACAGTACTCCTAACTTGGAAACCAAAACGTCCTACAGTACTCCTAACTTGGAAACCAAAACGTCCTACAGTACTCCTAACTTGGAAACCAAAACGTCCTACAGTACTCCTAACTTGGAAACCAAAACGTCCTACAGTACTCCTAACTTGGAAACCAAAACGTCCTACAGTACTCCTAACTTGGAAACCAAAACGTCCTACAGTACTCCTAACTTGGAAACCAAAACGTCCTACAGTACTCCTAACTTGGAAACCAAAACGTCCTACAGTACTCCTAACTTGGAAACCAAAACGTCCTACAGTACTCCTAACTTGGAAACCAAAACGTCCTACAGTACTCCTAACTTGGAAACCAAAACGTCCTACAGTACTCCTAACTTGGAAACCAAAACGTCCTACAGTACTCCTAACTTGGAAACCAAAACGTCCTACAGTACTCCTAACTTGGAAACCAAAACGTCCTACAGTACTCCTAACTTGGAAACCAAAACGTCCTACAGTACTCCTAACTTGGAAACCAAAACGTCCTACAGTACTCCTAACTTGGAAACCAAAACGTCCTACAGTACTCCTAACTTGGAAACCAAAACGTCCTACAGTACTCCTAACTTGGAAACCAAAACGTCCTACAGTACTCCTAACTTGGAAACCAAAACGTCCTACAGTACTCCTAACTTGGAAACCAAAACGTCCTACAGTACTCCTAACTTGGAAACCAAAACGTCCTACAGTACTCCTAACTTGGAAACCAAAACGTCCTACAGTACTCCTAACTTGGAAACCAAAACGTCCTACAGTACTCCTAACTTGGAAACCAAAACGTCCTACAGTACTCCTAACTTGGAAACCAAAACGTCCTACAGTACTCCTAACTTGGAAACCAAATAGTCACTACAGTACTCCAAAATATGGAAACCAAATAGTCACTACAGTACTCCAAAATATGGAAACCAAATAGTCACTACAGTACTCCAAAATATGGAAACCAAATAGTCACTACAGTACTCCAAAATATGGAAACCAAATAGTCACTACAGTACTCCAAAATATGGAAACCAAATAGTCACTTCAGTACTCCAAAATATGGAAACCAAATAGTCACTACAGTACTCCAAAATATGGAAACCAAATAGTCACTACAGTACTCCAAATAAATGGAAACCAAATAGTCACTACAGTACTCCAAATAAATGGAAACCAAATAGTCACTACAGTACTCCAAATAAATGGAAACCAAATAGTCACTACAGTACTCCAAATTATTGAAAACCAATAGTCACTACAGTACTCCAAATTATTAGAAACCAATAGTCACTACAGTACTCCAAATTATTGGAAACCAATAGTCACTACAGTACTCCAAATTATTGGAAACCAATAGTCACTACAGTACTCCAAATTAATGGAAACCAATATTCACTACAGTACTCCAAATGGAAACTTTTCGGCCTAACAGTACTCCAAAGGAAAGAAAACCTTTAGCACCACAGTACCCCAATAATAGACTGCAAAAAATCAGCTTAGCTATCCTTTCACAAGGTAGTTAAACCAGATTCTTATCAAACACAGTCAGAACTACAGTACTCCAGTTATTTCAAAACCAATGTTTCAGACTTATGTTCTCTCTTAAGAATTCTTAACTAGTAGAGGATTCATTGATGAGAAGTCTCCAGTGCAGATGGCTGAATTGTGGCCATTTTATAGGGAATGCCCTCCATAGGCTTGGACTGGAGGCTTCCCATTGGTTAATGGTTAATTTACATAATGTGTAGACACTTGGTAATACAGACATTAAATTACTCAAAGAACCATGTAGGATCTATGTTGGGGCATAGATTCTATATGTTTCTTCATAATACACTTACAAAAAAAAAGTATTATATATTTTTCCTTCCTGTCTGGGTTTTTTGTGTGAACTGGGCTGTTTTGGTCTTGTTTGTTTTGTAGAATGAAGATTTTTTCATTCTACACAGGCATAAACTTCATAATGCAAAATGTGTATTTATTTTGGTCTACTAAGCCTACCACTAATTGAATTATTATTTTTAGTATTATTATTGATATTATTATTTCTATTTTTTGCATTATATTAATAGGACATTTGGATGTTATATAATGATTGATGAATGTAATTTTTTTGGTATTATTTAATTGTTTCATATGGTATAAGAAAACTTCTTTCAACTTTTTAAATGGCCCCCTATTTTGAAGCATTATAACCCCCTCTTCCAATAAACAGAAGTAAAATCTAGCAAACTAGGGGAATTATAGAAAGCCTTTGCCTAAATTTGCTCTTAGACTGTATATATAAAAACAGACAATTCTAGATAGGCCTATCTGTAACATAGGCCTACACAGCCTGGATTTCTCCATGACTTTTCAATATTTAGCTCCCACCCTCTTTTATCATTTAACTCTATTGTTAAAAATCTTCCCCTCTTATGAAACTTGTAAGGAAAGTAATTTCTCCCCTCATAGTTTACAAAAGACTTAAGGTGTATTGAGTACCATGTTATTCATATTCCATGTTTATTCACATTAGAAGTTTTCCATGTTTTATGCATTTTTTGAGTTTTTACATGCGTTTATGCATCTTTTTTTATGTTGTTTTTATGGGAATATTACTCTTGTAATGTCCTTATGTTTTTTTTTAATTTAAATTATTTGATAGGCATGTTATAAATATTCTGAACTGATATGTTTGTTTTAACATTTAGCTATTAGTTGTTTTTAGAGTTTAGGCCTATGCAGATTATACTTATGTATACTTTTTATTTTTTTGTTGCATAGACCTCAAGTTTATTCTCACACTTCTAAAGTTGCATTTAAGTCCATGCTTTTTCAATAAAGGCAAAATTACATTAATTATAAAAATACTGGTGGTTGCCTTTTCAAAGGAAATTAGGCTGATTTATAATACTACCTTTTATCTTGTATTAATCCTCACATTGCTTCTTGTTAACAATATTGAAATTATATGTGGGTTGTATAAATTGAATATTTTTTTCAAAAGGAAAATGTTCTCCACCACTTCCAGTTCACATTAGAGAATGTATTTAAGATCCCCAACTTAAATATATTTTCTTTTGGTCATAAATTTATTAGTCAACTTTTTATATAAAATTGTTGAGCACACATGCAAATAAGCTTAATTGAACTAGAAGTTCATCTACCAATCACAAGGTTCCAATGATTCTCTATGAGAGAAGATTTGTATAAAAAGGCCAACATTTTGGCAAATAAGTATTGAATCCAGCATTGGACTTGGAACAAGAACATCTCTCTCTGGAACACTTTGTGGACTCTGGACTTGGTAAGCTGACAACTATTAGTAATTTATATAGGAACACTTGTGTAAGTAACTGATGGTAACCAGAAACTAAGAAGCCACAATCATAAGATTGGCCATTATCTTGGTAAAAACACAAGTTACCCTGCCTTTGCTCATAGCCTCATTCTGAGGGTAACCTGTGCTGGCCTAAAAAAGGAACTTAGAACCTTCTTAGTGCTATAGCCTGACAGTTTTCTTAGGTACATGAGAAGCTATAAGCACCAAAGTGGTTTATTGTTAAAGGATACGTAAGTTGCTATGATCTTTGATCATCGGTTCTTTCTGTCTTAGGATAATTTAGGCATGAAAAACTGATTGTTGGTTCTTCTAGCTTGTTCATTATCTGGGGTAACACAAATTTGACAGGTGAAATAAACACCTATTGGTCAAACTCAGGTTATTGTGACAGCCAACCATATCTTCTAAATGAACTACTGGAGGCTTCTGTTGTAAGTGGTTGAATATTTTCTTTCAATTTTAATTGGGTCTATTTAGTTAGAATTTCCCAACCAAGAAAGCTACCTTTAAAGTTACTCTTAAGAAAATGGGACCTTAACATAATTTATAATTTAGTTTGAACACTTTATGCATTGTGCATTGGTCTATTTTTTGTCCCCCTCCCTTTTTCCCTTTTATGTGGTTGTATTCTTATTGGACCTGAACAGCTTTGCACCCTTTTGCCTGAAGCCTTATAATGCCCAAACCTATGATACTACTTGTTTGAACTTTTCTCATATATTAAGTTGAATCCTACCTTTTCTTTTAAAGTTGTATGTCATTTGTCTTATTGCCAAATTTATAATCTTGAAATATTCGAATAAATAAAAATTTATGTTTAATATAAAAGTCAAGTTGATTGGAATTACTATAGATCTTCATTGATCTCAAGAACCTGAAGGTTTTAGAAAAACGTTGGCTTTCTCATAAACAAAGGTGTCTTCCCTTAGAGAACTGCTAACAGTTTGGGTTTTTAGGTGGCCTAGGGCTGTGAGGGGAGAATTTTGTTTGTTTCACCATTTTCCAGACAGTTTTCTTGTCTGGGTATTTTTTAAGAGAAGAGGAGGAGGGGGATAAAAGTCAACAGGGTTTATATAAAGAAGGGTGGCTAATAGTTGAGAAAAATAATGACTTTGTGAAAAAAAGGGGTAAGAAATAGGGGTTTAAAATTAAAAAGGGAGACAGTTCTGTTTTTTAAAAATGTTTTTTTAAGGGGATCACTTGACTTTAAAATAAGAAATTTATGTTTGGACCACAGTACATAGGCCTATGTCATGGATAGGCCTAATTTTTGCAAGTGGCGGTTTTTTTCTTTTATTTGATTACTGGTGTAAAACTAAGGGGGAGGAAAGAGGAGGAAACTTTTTTAGTTAGTGTATGTACACACAAATAAAAAAAAGGTTTGTAACTTTGTTACCTGAATTCCACAGGTAACACAATGTCTTTATCATAATCACCAGATCAACAATTCTAACTGTATCTGGTTTTGCATTAGATCCACCACTGGATTTGCATGAACACTCACTCCATGTTTGGCTCCACTTCTGGGTTTAAGTCTGGTTAGAGTTGAAGTGGTACTTCATCTAGACTTAGAAGCAAAAGAATTCTAATCTCTATTTTTTGGTTATTTAATGTTATTTTAATGCCATTATTTATTTATATTTGTGAACTAAACAGCTGTTGACATTAATATAATTTATTTGTTTTCGTTGTATTAAATATTTAAATAGTAATCCATATACAGTAGGGTAGAGATGATAAAGATTCAGAACCGGCAGAACTGATTCACCAATTACTGAAACTGATAGAACCAGTTTTCCAGTATAGGTCGAACTGATAAGAACCAGTTATGAACAGAGTAGATTCAGTTCTACCCTTTGCCAAAAGTCTTATAGCTAGGGTTTTTGCACCCCCTGCCCCCTGCTGATTTAACCCTCCCTTTAACACACAAAAAAACATGCTCTCCAAATCCTGCACCCTACTGCAGTCACGAGGGCTGCAGGTTCCCAGCTATGCCTTTGTTTGCCACCTCTAATGAATGTGCTTTGCAAATCAGCTAATGTACATTGGGAAGCGGTTCAGCAAGATCGATGACTTAATCAGAACCGGTTTCCAAAAATCAGGAACCAGTTCAAACTGGTTCCGAACGAAGTAAAGACAGTTCGGTTCTACCTGTTGCTATCTCTACAATAGGGTCCACTCTACTGCCAAGTGTAGACTCAGAAATATTTAGTCATTAAGTCAGTGTACTTTTAAACTGTTTTGGAAGCCACACGTTGAACAGATTTCCCAGTCAATGCAAATGTTAAGGTTTAGCCAGCAAATTCTAAATGAATGTCCAAAAAAAGTTGTGTACAACATACCAATCACTGGTCTGCACCCATATTACATCAGCATGTGGAATCCCCACACTGCAGAGTTAGTCCATTCTGTTGAAATGAAGCAATATAGGGCTGCTAGGTTTGTTTGTGGCAAATATGAAGTTAATGAGTGACAAAAATGCTTTGGGAGCTTGGTTGGAAGTTTACTAGCAAGGAGCACGAAATTTCGTCTTAAACTTTTTTAAACAAATGATAGAAAATCTTTTGGTGTTTTGTCCCTCTGTCACAGGCCTTTTTGGCTGCTTGCCGAGTACTTTTTCAAATCCAAATTTCATCTCATTTTGAATTTTTTGTAAAGCATCCAATGAAAATTGCTTGAAAAATATATGTTAAGTAGACCACTGGGATTAGTTGAAGACTGATCTAACAAAACAGGGTTTAGTTGATAATGGTTCAGTGGTCCATTGAGATAAATAATGCCACATATTTTGTCAAGTAGAACACTGTCCTTTGTTGTGCACAGGGGTAAGACATTCACTGAGCATAGTTGACCACTGAGTTTAGTGAATGACTAAGCTAAGCAGACCACTGAGCTAAGTTGACAACTTAACTAAATAGACCAGGAGGCACTGTTGACCACAGGATTAAGTGTATCACACTCCTTAGGTTACAACTGGGCTTAGGGCAGTGTTTATGAAACTTCCGAAATGGCGGAAAACTGGTTTAGCTGTCGATGCACATTCAAAGCAACTACCTTAAAAAGTTCTTCTGTGCATGCACACTCCGTTCGCCTAATGTTGAGTGTAAAAATATTTTTTCTATTTGGTCCCATCTACGGCCCACTTGGCAAACCACCCGGAACCACAGGACCAGGTATTACTGAAAGTTGAGGTTATGACCCTTAACCGGTTAGAGCTAAAAAAGATTCATGTCCCTTAAAAAAGGGGAATTGAGATCTTTGTAAATGTTATGGGATTTATCTAGTTTAGAATTGTGGCAACCTGGTTTGCTCAATCAAATTTTTAGACTGAGCAGACGAACTTCCTATGGTGGTCTGCCTTACATCTTGCAGTAGCCTGTTAGGTCGGATGCCATTTTGGTGCCATCAGACCTCTCACCATTGAAGTCAATGGATGAGAGGTCAGAAGTGACCACTTTCCCCTCCAGGTGGAGTTGCCTGGAGGTATAAATGGCCTAGTCAGCCATTTGTTCTGGGCAGTGTGTTGTTGGCAATTGTGTTGACAACATCTTCATGCTGGAGGTCAGGGTGGCCTCCATTGTTCTGGATCTTCTTTTGTTTTGGCTTTTGCTTTGTTCTCCATGGGGCTTGGCTGGTTTAAGTTACCAGCCAAGTTGTGTGGAGAATAACCACTGCATTTAACATATTGTGCTCTTTAACTGAGTAAGTGTTAATAAACACCTTTTTATTTCATCATACTCTGTGTCGTGTTTTATTGGGAAGTTCCGCGGGGTGGGGGAGGATCTACGGGTTTTCACCGTCCGTTTTCGGCCTATTGTCGGCTGGTACTTGCATCGGCTTGCGGTGGGAGTGGTCCCACCACAATATTCTCGTTGTGGCGGCGGATAGTCCGTCGTGCCCGGCGTGGGAAACTCCTTGGGAGTCGACGCTACCCAACGTTACCGTGCGGAGGACTGCTACGGGTACGATCCTGTCCCCGTAATCGGAGTCTGTGTCCGGGTAAGTTGGTGAAAGTTCTTTTAGATGGTACCCAACGTACCCGAGGTATTGTAACTGACCAGTCGGGTCGTTACAGTATGAACACAAAACACATACTTTCAAAGAACCAAATTTTATTTAAATATTTTTTTTATATCTTAGCCATCAAAGTCCGGGTTTTTTCTCAAAAGAACAAATCCTTCAATGATGGGTGTCAACGGTATATCTAAAATACAATGGTTAAGAAAACAAGCACCACGATCATTTTTACATTTGGTACACATAACGGTGAATCAATAAAGGATACATTCATCGCCAGCTAGTTCAGCTCGTTCACCATGAGCAAGTAGTACGGGGGTTGTGTGGGTCTGAAAGCCCGTGATTGTCTTTGGCTTACCGGCTTGTCCAACAACATCTACAGCCTGTTTTAAAAAAAAAATTAAAATTAAAATCAAATACTACTAGCGAATTACAGTCGACGCTTAACGGTTACATTAAGTGTAATTAGGCACTCTGGTTTATTTGCATGAAACTAACGAGGCCCAGCCCAGTTATCTAGAAGCAATGCTAGTATCGTTATCATGTAGGGCACAAAATCAATTTTATTGAAAATTTTGAAATGGGATACCTCGGAATTCGTATAACATACATTATATGTACAAGGTGAGAGAAAATTCTTAAAAACCTTAAAAAGTTTGAAAAATGTGCCCTTTTTTATGTTGTCTACATTAAAACAAAAAATCACATCTTTAATATTAAAGATGACCGAAATCGTTTTTTCCGAAACGAATTCATAGGTATCAATTATAATTATCAATTATCTTTACTTATCTTTGCATTTTTATTGAATAAAATAGTTCTTAGTTTATTAAAATAGTTTCACCTTTTTGTCACAATTAGCCCAGTTAATCCTGTTTCAAGGTTAATTGGGCCATTTTACATTACGTTAATTAACATAATATAACATGTTGATTACATATTAAAATTAACAACAACAAAAATTAAAGTACGTCATCTCATATTGTATCATTCTGTAAAACTAACATTTGCTACACACAAAAATACTAAAGAAATTCGTCGCTCTTTCAAGATGGACACCCTCTTGATTCCTGCAACAATTTAAGCAACAACCCTGGTACACAAAATTGAGTATGGTATGAATTAAGATATATCCATAAGAATCCTTAGCAATTAAAATACCAGTGAACTGTCTAATTACACTTCCAAATGTAACTTGTGCTTTTCTAACTGACAGCAAAACGTTAACAAAGGACTTTTAGGATACGAGGCAGCCATTTTCTAAAATCGCTTCTTACAGCTGTTGAATGTGCCTTTCACAGTTACATCCAGCACATCGTCAGGAGTTGAAAGTAGTACTACATTGTTTAATACTAAATATTGCTTGCATTCAGACAGCATCATAAGCAGATCACAAGTAGATCTGTGCATATAATTAAAAAGGTTTCTTGGCCATAACTAGTGAGCGCCTGCTTGAAAATATGCTGCTTCATTTACTCACAGTTTAAAAAGCAGCATGCTGAACACAAATTAATGAATTATTGTATATGACCTCAAATTAAGTTCACATTCAACTGCTATTTTTCAATTGCTACCTCATTTCCTATGAGCTTAATACTGTACCTGGCCAACACGAACAGCAACAGGCAATGGACGCAAGTTCTCATCAAACGTAACAAGCATACGCGGTTGCATAGCCGGAACAAGGAAGTAAAGCATATAATGTGATTTTCCAAGGATAGCTACAAAAAAAAGTTTAAATACATTATTCTCAATATTCAATTAAATACACCTGCAATCAGCTCGAAAGCCATGTGGCAGGGAGGGATTGCTCCCAATCACGACTTATTGTCATTATTTAAAAATAAGACATCATCATGAAATTGAAATCGTCCTAACAAAGAACTATTCACAGGAAGAGAATTCCATAGTCTAATAACATCAGGAAGAAAAGACCAAAAATATGCATCAGTCCTAGCCATTAATTCTTTGAAAGTTTTTGAATGCCCAAATCTACCTTTACGAGGATTTTTAGTTAGTAAACCATTAAGCAGGGTAATGTTATCACAAGACAGCAAACGTCCCAGAAGAGCGAGGCTTTGCTCATTTCTTCGGCCTGCTAATGATTCCCATTTTAGCTCTTGGAGCATAGACGATACGCTGTCAGTATACGCATACCGTCCCTTTACAAATCTTGCAGCCCTACGCTGCACCATTTCTATTTCTTGTTTTAGATTATTTCTAAATGGGTTCCAAATTGGGGAACAATATTCTAAGATAGGTCTAACTAGGGTAAAGTAACAGACCTTCTTTACATTTTCTTTACAATGTTTAAGGGTGCTTGGACAAAAAGCAGCCTTTGATTAGCTTTGGCAACAGCTTTGGTTATATGATCTTTCCAAAGCATGTCCTTGGACAAGGTTAAGCCAAGATATTTGATGGTATCAACATGGGTTAGCTGAACATCAACATAAACATAGCCTCAATATTCACAAAGAACAACAACAAGGAGGTCTTGGAAGTAGTGGTAGAAGTGGAGGTACTAAACTTAGGTTTGGCACCTGGAATATAGGAAGTTTGACGGGGAAGACTAGGGAGTATAAACTAATTTATGCAAGTAGTGAGGAGGGTAGGAATGGAGTGGGAATTGTCCTAGATTAGGAACTCAGACATAGTGTGGTTGAGGTTAGGCAGATAAATAGTAGGCTGTTAGTAGTAAAGGTAGTTTGGGGTGGCATTGTTATAAATGTAGTTAGTGCATATGGCCCCCAGATTGGATTAGATACAGCCACGAAATGAGCATTCTGGGAACAGTTTGATGACCTGATATTGGGCCTGAGTAGGAACGAACGGGTCATAATTGGTGGGGACTTTAATGGACATGTAGGTAGAGGTAGGGAAGGGCATGAAGAGGTACATGGTGGGTAGGGCTATGGAGAGCAATATAAAGCAGGGGAAAGTATCCTGGAGGCGGCAGTGGCACATAAGTTAATTTTAGCAAACACACTATTCCAGAAGCGACAGGAACATTTGATTACTTTTAAGAGCAGGGCAGGAAAATCCAAGATTGATCTCTTCATGATTCAGAGTGATACCGAGTGAAAACCTAGCGGGACAACATAAGCTAGTAATTTTAGAACTAAAACCTAGGGATGCAAAACACGTGGTCAGACATAGAGGAGACAGCAATTAGGTGGTGGGCATTACCAGACAAGATGGAAGAGTTTAAGAAAATGGCAGGTAAGATAGCATGGGATTTAGGTGGCACTACAGGAGAGCTGTGGACAAGAGTAGCACAACAGATCCGTGATTGTGGAAACGAGGTACTAGGGACAGTATAAGTAGGGGGTCTCGATTAGACAGAGAAACTTGGTGGTGGGATGAGGTACCAGAGCAGGAGAAATGGCAGTATATAAAATAGCTAGGGCTCGGGAGAGGAAAGGCAGGAATATTGAAAAGGTGTTTAGTGTCAAGGATAATGGGGGCAAAGTATTGTGGGGTAGGGAGCCAATACGGAACAGGTGGGGGAATATTTTAGTAAGCTTATGAATGAGGGGGTAGAGCATGAGCCTTTCACTGGAAGAAATAATGATGGAGAAGGAGTGGAGCAGGATAGTGATGAGGAAATTGTTCAGGCATTGCAAAAAATGAAGCTAGGGAAGGCTTTAGGGCCAGATGAGATACCAGTAGAGGTGTGGAAGGTCTTGGGAATGTTGCCATTTCCTGGCTCACAAAGTTATTCAATAGATTGGCTATGGGAGATAGAATGTCAGGAGCATGGCAGGACAGCTGGTTAGTGCCTATTTTCAAAGGGAAGGGTGATGTCCAGGAATATGGGAACTATAGAGGTATTAAATTGATGAGTCATACAATGAAGCTTTGGGAGAGAGTAATTGAAGCTCGACTACAGGGTAAAACTGCAATTGGGGGAAGTCAATTTGGGTTTATGCCAGGAAAATACACAATGCACCCTATTTTTGCCGTAAGGCAAGTTATTGAGAAGTTTTGGCCTGCCAAGAAAGTTACACATGGTTTATAGATCTAGAGAAAGCCTATGACAGAGTACCACGGAAGTTATTGTGGGAGGTCTTACAGAAGAAGGGGGTGGGTGAGAGTTATATAGATATGGCGAGGGACATGTATAGGAATGCACGGACAAGCGTTAAGACTGCCTGGGGGTTCTCTGATAGTTTTCGTGTTATGATCGGTGTGCACCAAAGCTCAGCACTTAGTCCATATCTATTCATTTTGGTCCTGGATGAGTTACTGGCAGGGGTGAGGCAGGAGGTCCCCTGGTGTATGCTGTTTGCAGATGACATAGTCTTAGTTGGGGAATCCAAAATGGAACTCGAGATAAGGTTAGAGGAGACTAGGAATGCCTTGGAATCAAAGGGGTTGAAAATAAGTAGGGCAAAAATGGAGTACATGAAGGGAGCTTAGACGTAGACATCACAAACCGGATAAAAGCAGGCTATAAAATACCTATAAAATTTAAGAGAAAGTTTTATAGGACAGTAGTCAGACCAGCTATGTTGTATGGGTCAGAATGTTGGGCAATCAAGAAGGTGCATGAAGATAGAATGCAGGCAGCTGAGATGAGAATGCTAAGGTTTATGAGTGGGGTGACCAGAAGGTATAGGTTCAGAAATGATTTTATTAGGGGTAGTGTAGGGGTAACAAATATAGTACAAAAGATGCAGGAAAATAGGCTGCGGTGGTTTGGGCATGTCCTAAGGAGCAGAGAAGATGGGCTGCTGAGGCAAACAATGAACTTAGACCTGGGAATAAAACGGGTAGAGGAAGACCCAAGCAAACCTGGGACGTGGTAGTAAAACGGGATATGGTGGCATGTGGGGTCACTGGGGGCTTGGTGCAAAATTGGAACGAGTGGAGAGTTAGAACCAGCAAGGCCAACCCTGCTGCTTGCGGGATAAGGTCCAGGAAATGATGATGATGATGATGAGCCTCAATATTCACAAACAAAACTGGCTTCCTTATTTGTTACTGCATAACTAATTTTGACGAAAGCTTTGTTGCACAAGTGGGATCACACCAAAATACATACGAGCAGCAATGACAGGATTAATATCAATTGCAATGAGTGCAATCGAAAAGTAAAAGGAATTTAATAGGAATCTAATGAATCTGGAAGAGCGATTGCACCAAAGGGAGGAAAAAACGATAATGTGGCATCTGGATGATAATTTCTGTTTTCTTTACAGATAATGGCTTGTTTTTTTTTACAATAGTTTGATCTTCCTAACAGGGTTTGCAACTTCAATCCTTTTCTAGTTTTGTGCTATTCCAAAACGTTTATTTAACGATTTGTTTTAGTATACTGTCTCATTAGTGTTAAGAGCATATATGAATAACAATTTAGTTTTGCACGTACAAGAAGACATGGTCAATTTGATAGTTCTAAAGTTGCTCAAACTGCGTCAACAATTAAAACAATTCCAAATGCTATCTGAAAATGTTCCTTAAATACATGGGCCTTTCTTTGGTCAATGAATGGGCGAAACAAATATACAGAATTCAAATGAGCATAAAATGAAAGACACGAAAAACATATCCTAATTATCTTATAGCCTAAACTTAAATATGCATGGAGTACAGCAACAATTGTTCAACACGAAACAGATAACATGGAAAATCAGATAATGCAAACTATATTTCTGGTGCGGTCCCTAAGTATAGTTTTCTATGTACTCGAATTCGTTTAAGATAACAAGAAAATGTCAGTTAAAACGAAAAATGTTTTCCTAAATAAAAGTCTATGTTAAAATATTGTCAAGAATTAATAAACGATTTTTAAAATTTAAAATAAGTCATTAATAACATTTAAAAAATAAAAAATCAGGTGACTTCATATAAATGAACTTTATCAGATAGCTGCGCTACCAAACAGACATAACCCCCCAAAGTATACTCCTCTACTTGAATCCGGATAAGTTGTCACCTCACATCACTTTGATTTCAAAGCACTATGGATTTCATATTTGAATTATTCCACATAGAAGGCTGTATTGAGTTGAATACGAATAGGGAATACCTAAATTTCATTGAAGAATTCTGGAAATGTTAAGTGACAACCTTGGCCACAAAAATGGGGAACTCTGGAAATTTAAAATGGCGTCGTTTGGTGACTCAGGAATAGTCACTTCATTTACAAGTTTTTTATGTTTTTAATGACTTCATTTAAATTTTAAAAATCGTTTTGGCATCCTTTGGGTAAGTCTTGACAATATTTTGAAAATATATTTCTGGAGGTAATGATCTCTTTAAGCAAGCACTTGTTTTTAGGAAGGTTTTATGCAGAATCTAAGCTCAATTAATTCTAAAAGATTTTATTTTTATGTAATTTTAAAGCAGAGTTAATTTTATCCAGTTCTTTCAAATCAAATTATATTCTAAAACTTTGGTCACCATTGTTTTTACTCAGCAAGATTCCATTTGATTCCATCCTTTTCACCTAGCCATCATTCCAAAAAGGGAAGACCAGGTGAAAACCTGAACTACTAGCAGACAATAAGGAAAGTAGTCAACACGATTTGTGGAAGCACTTTATCAGGCGAAAGATTGAAGAATAGCAGGCTACAAAAGATCCCTCAAGTTGTGCACGGCCTTTCCAGGGCTAGTGAGAATGTTATAAAGGTTGTATATTGGCGAGCACAAAACTCTCCCTGCACCCCTAAAAGAGCAGATTTTACTCCAACGAGGAAGGGTTCGTCGCAATATAAGTCTTGATTATCCGAGACCCAATCATCTGAGGTTTTGTGTTAATTTGTGTAATGTTTTATGGTAATTCAACCATTCGGGTGGTGATTTAAAGAGTTGTTTATGTTCGTATATGTATAAGTACAAAGAAAGGGGGGATAAGTAGTAATAGGTTGTTTTTCCGTGTTAACCAAGTTTGACCGTATCTGGGATGATCTCAGTCCACATTAACTCGGATAATCGGGTCTACCGTATATAACGATTTTCTCCATAAAAATGAAGATGTCAGAAACTCTTCCATACATTATTTAAAAGCTTCTTTTCCTTAATGCATATAAAGCTCAGCATTTGTTTTAAGAAGAGGTGATATAGAACTCATGAACCACTACTGGCAGTTAATCTTGTTTTAAAAACATTTGTATTTTTTATTTTGCAAAGGCTTCTTAAACAAGAATGTTTTGGACCTGAATAAGTAATATTTTCTTAAAAAAAAACAAGTAAAATGACTTACTGTTTTTGACATCCAAGAATGCAACGAGTGTTGCGAGAAGCCCTCCAACAGCGACAGGATTCATAAGCTGCCGGTCGCTGTGATGGGGACACAAAGTAAGTGTTCCTTTTCCAAGGTGTGTTAGACCCTGAGCAATGCGAACCATGAAAAGATTATTTGGATCTTTAGCATGGTACTGTGCAAGCTGCCTTAACATTGCCGCTAAACGAGCGTTATTGGTGCCTAAGAACAAAAAAAGTATGAGAAGCACATCAGAACAATGTGTTTTTATGTGGATGATAAGTACCTGCCCCAACAACACCCATAGCAAAGATTGCATTGTGAGCGACTTCAGAATCACTATCATGAGAGAATTTACTTAATGTCTCTAAAATATTCAATTTCGGGTTAGAGACGGAGATGAGCCCCAAGGCAAGAGGAACAGCACGGCGTATAATGGGTTCACCGTAGCGAAGCTGTAAACGACAACAATAAGCTCATTTTAAAAAGTTGCAATACTTAGACCAAATTTCTGCAAAGTTTTAGGTGCTGTACTAGGACTTGCTAATTCTTAAAATTATCGCAATCAAAACAATCAACTTCATTTTCAGCTATTCACAAACAAAAGATCAATAAATTACATCCATTTCAGTCTTGGCAAGAAAAACTTTTTAATGTACAGGCATTAATGTATCAAAATGGTAAAGTCTAAAGAGGAGGAGGCTGGCAGTCATGATCATCCTCCAGCCACACGTCTGGGGATTAACTTATTTCTGTATAACGTGCCCCCTGCTGGTCCTAGTTGGACCAGCAGTTGTTGTAAATAACTTTTAGTGTGAGTTGAATAAACCTTTTCTTTGTTTACACCCGCGTATTAGTCTCCTTATTTAGAGGGATGTTTGTGGTTTTGTTTCGGAGTGAAACATTGCCCCACACTCCGTGGTCCCTACAACTTGCATCGTCATGTCGCCGAGTGCGACAAAGAACTGTGTCGACCCCCGCATCCTCAGAGCTTCACCGAGGGCTCACCACGTTTATTGCCGCCTCTAAGGTGGAGTCGAGACGATATATTTACCATCAGTTTTGATGTACGACCAGTCAAAATGATACAAGAATTTTCATCTTATTTAAGAAAATGCAGAAATGCAGAATAAGCAGTGTTGAATCCCTAATCAACTGATGTGGGTGTGTGTGTGTGTGTGTGTGAATAATCATCTGACTTGTGTGAAAGCCTGGTGTGAAAACCTACCACCAAGTCGGCTTCTTGGTAAACAATGGGTCCCCATGGTGAAAGTTATAGTGATGCAAATCTTTAAGACAAATATCTTTGAGAAATCTATGTCGTTGCTTGAGACTCTGCCCAGGTGAGTGCAACTAGTTGACACATTGTTACTTTGTAACTGTATGTGTGTGTATATATATTGTAACGAACCAAGTTCGTGGGGGATAAAATATACCAAAAGCGGTTGGCTAAGCCGCTTATTCTATCCTGGTTCGGGAGGAAGGGAACAAATTAATCCCTATCCGATTCCTCACAATTTCTTCCTTATTGAACGTTTACAGTTAAAATGGATCTTTTAGCTATCTGCAATTTCTCGGGCTTTCGCCCGTTAAAATCTGGTTGATCGTGTTATTCCTTGAAGTTTCATCTAGAATTGATAATCCAGGTTTATACCTGGGTTGGCAATTCGAGATGGTGACGTTGTTAGAACTTTTGTTCTTTCCAATAAATATAAAGAAAAGACTTAGCAACTTTTTACTCTTCATAACAATTTATTTCCACAATGTACAGAATTTGGCCACAATTGGGCATAAAAACATGAAAAATACATGGCCTTTTATACCCAAAAAGAGGATACTGAGAACACTTTCTCAGTATCCCCTGATTGGGCAAAAATGAAAAACAAAACCAAACTGGCCAATCAATGTGATTACCCAGTGGTCACCAAAATATAGAAAAAATGACTCGTCAATTAAGACTAATATTCCAAGAAAACACAACCCCATCGACTTATTGCTTATCAGGATGATCTCTTTGTATTAAGGGGTGGGACTGGGAGGAAAAAGGACCCAAGACCCCAAAGGTGACCCAAGGCAGGATATTGGTATCGTCAGCAGGTATAACTAGGTCAAACCTCTGTATGTTAGTACATAGGGTTAACAAAGTTTTATCAAAAATAAAAACAAACGATACACAAAAAACTAAGCGAGCCAGGATCGCTGCTGGACTTATCGTTTCACCACCCTAACTAAGCCTAAAATTCGTCCGTGAACTTCACCCTGGTAAGCAGCCGCATTAAGTCAACATATAGAAAACCCTTTTGTAAAATTGCACTTTGCATAAAAATACCAATAAAAATATACAATTTGTAATGATAAAAATAATATTTCTACAATGAAAAGATCACAGGTGTTGTATCACCAATTAATCACAGTTGATTCTCTCGTAAGGACCTTGAAACCCCCAAAATAAATTCTCCCCAATTAAACTGTTAATTATGTTCGGCTAGAACACACCCTGAATGTTTAAAAATAACGACATCTTTCCCAGAAAAAAAATATTTAAATACCCAAAACGTATCAAAGAAAACTAATTTTACAATTAATATTAAATCTCCCTCCCAAAAACTCCCTACAAATACAAAAGTTAAGCGAAAACCCCCTTTTCTTAAATTTGACAAAAAAAACCACAGTTAAAACCTTTTTAAACCCCAAAAAGAAAAACTTGCAATTCCCCAAAAAACGTTTTAACGAATTAATTTTATTTTTCTTATAAATGAATTTCTATTACCCATAAATAAAAACGGATTTTTAACCCCCAAGGAGACATGATAATTTGAATTTTTTATTTTTATCCCCCCCAAAAAGAAATCCCTTATTTTCTTTAACCAAAAAAAAAAAAATAAAAAAAAATTTGAAAATTATGCCTCCTCGCTGACTCGTTCCTCTGGTCTCTTCAGCGTGGATCGGAACTGGTCCACACTGATCCATTTTCGGTCCTGGTCATCAGACTAGTGCTCCGGCTCCAGATGTCCCTGTTGATCCCTGGCTCCGGGCTCTGCTTTCGTTGATAGGATGTTGAGATCCTCCAGCATCCCGAGGGGAATGACCTGCGACCGTGGTATTGCTCCCAAAACGATGGATTCCATATAATCCAGCTGTTGAGTTGCCGATGTGCATTTCCATCGTGTTCCTTTAGCTGCTGATGAACCACATTCCGATGTCCTCGACTGCTGGGTATCAGGGTCGCTACCATTGAAGAAATGACTACCTCCAGAATGCTGCTAGTGGGCTTGTCCCAGGGCTGTGGATAGATTAGTTGAAGCGCCCCTAGCTTAGCGTTGTTATGGAGGACAATGACGGGTCAGTGATCTAAAACCTGAATTATTACCGCAGTCCAGGGTCGGTCTAGTCGCAGACAGAGTCAATCCTCTTTAATTCCTTCGTCACACTGAAAGAAGCCTAAATACCTGAAGACATTTCTTCCCCAGCGACGCCCAAAAGATACCAAACCGTTACTTAGGAGTCGAAATTGCTGTTGGTTGGACAGCTTCCCATCTGACATGTCCAGTTGGTCCTTAGGTCATTGTTGAGAAGGTGGTAGTGGAGAGATCTTCGGGATCGCTCCCGTGACTGGTCCAGGCATCGGTATGCTTCGATTGCCGCGTTCATCTGCGAAGATCTGGTCTCTACACTATCTCCTCTCGGTGGCACCTTGTTCGTTCCTGGCCTGTCCAGGTATGTGAGGATGGCGACTTGGCTGGTTGTGTGCTGTCTCTATCCTGCTCCCTTGGTTCCCATCGTGACTTCATCCTGGGGCCGACTCTTGACGTCTCTTTCTCGTTTTCTTGGCGTCTAGGGTCCCTGGGTCTCTCAGTGACGAACTTTTCCCTAGTGGGCTGAGCCAGATTGCTCACCGACTTTTGATTCCAGTTGCAATTTCCTTTTTCGACGTCAGTCTTGTTGAGATTTCTTGTCTAGCTACAGTTTGGCTCCCTTTTTGTTTCTTTGCTGCTGCCGTATGTCGATCTTGGCACATGTCTTTGGGTTCCCCTATAGATGTCTTCTGTCGAACCTTGATGCACATAGCGCGTGGTAGCTCGGAGACTTCCTTTTGTTGCCGATTTGCAGCTTGGACTCCCAGATAACTCTCCAAGTTGACTTCGTTTTTTCGTTATTGTTTTCCTTAGTTGTTTTGGTTTTGGGTATCACTACTTTGAGGCTGAGTGGCGCCGTTAGAAGTTTAAAGCCTCCTGTTAGATTTTCCAAATAAAAAGTGTTACTCCATTTATGTGAACAGGCACCATTTTCATACCATTCGGCAAGATGAGAATTTCGTCAACCTCGAGTCTCAGAAAATTTTGTTGATGTCATTGCCAACGATTCGTCGACTCTGTTCACAGGTGTCGGTGTAGCCGCAGCAATGCTCCTTCCGGTTTTGGTCTTGCAGGATTTGGGCAGTGACGACCCATGTGGCCCGCCTCCCAACATCAGTAGCAGATGAGTGGCCCCTGGTTTTTATTCCAAGGAGCTCTGTCTGTTTTGATGTTCTTGGTGTGTTTGTTTCAGTCCTTGGTAGTCAGCCTTTTCAGGCGCGTTAGACTTCTTATCTTGTCCGGTTTCAATCGATTCGAATTCCACGTTGATTGAGCCCGCTCTTTTCTCGCTTCGTTCGTCGCCTCAAATTTGACGAACCAATTCATCCTGTTTTCTTGGACAGCTTTCCAATGTTGGCAATCGCAGCTTAATCTGGCATCTTGCTTCCATCAATGGAGTGCACCTCTGGCTTGACGACAACTGGAGTGTGTTGAGGTATTTCCTTTTCTTCTCCAGCCTCCTCCGGTTGGGTCCGCTGTCTCCTGATAAATTTCTTCAACGCAGATGTCTTCTTTCGACGTCTTTTCTCCCTCAGTCTATCAAGGTCCCTCAGATCTTTGAGTAGCTTCTGAAGACTGGTCATTTCTGATGTTGATGATTCCCTGCTGCATTTTTCAACACTTATTTTTGCAGCTTACGGAGTAACAAATTGTTGAACTAGCCGGCACCTCCACCAAATTTGTAACGAACTACCTACAACACACCACACCTACACTCCACCACCTACAATCCCGACATTATCTTCAGTAGTGAATCATGGCTAACTGAAGATGTCTCATCCGCTGAAGTTTTCCCCCAACAGTTTAACATATTCCGAAAAGATCGCAACTTAACCAAAGGTGGAGGTGTATTTCTTGCTATCAATAAAAACCTAACATCAAAAAGAGAATTCCACTATGAAGGTCATTGTGAAGCAGTTTGTTGTAGCATCTCACTTCATAATAGAAGAAAAATTTTCTTATTTTCATTCTAACGCCCATCTTCAAGTGATGAGGAGGAATTACTCCAATTTAGAAAATGTTTAGATTCCTTATTTTCTACCCACAAACATGCATCAGTTCTCATTGGTGGGGATTTTAACCTTCCAGAAATAAATTAGAAAAATTATACTGTTGACTCTCAGTGCTCTAGTAATAAATTAACAGATATACTGCTTGATAGTGTATGCACATATTCCCTGGATCAACTAGTGCAAACCCCTACACGCTGCACCAATACAACAGCTAATATTCTAGATTTAGTTTTTACAAACACCCCAGAAAACTCACAAAATGATTTACTTAGACTTTGCCACCCAATTCGAAAAACTCCAATCAGCTCCCCGAAAAGTCCTACAGTACAATAAAGCGAATTGGCCTAATTTTAAGCTCTTTGTAACAAATGAACTGAAAAATAAAAATGAAAGTGGACTATCAAAAGATGTAAACCAACAGTGGTCATTGTTTGTTAGTGTCATTTCTAATGGCATAAATAAATTCATCCCATTCAAAAATGTAAAATCAAGCTTGGAACCAATTTGGTACACCACTGAGATATGCTGCACTCTTCGTAAACAACGCGAATTTAGATCTAAAATGAAGATTAAAATGAATGATACTATTAATTTCAGTTTAATTCCCAGCGATGTCTTGTGAAAAGCTTGCTAAAAAAAGAACACAAACTTTACTAATAATGTCTTAGGGCATCACTCCATAAAAATCCCAAGTTGTTCTGGAAATATGTAAAAAATCTCAACAAAATTCAAAATAATATAACTTCAATTATAACACCACTTGGTGATGCCTGTGCTGACAAACAGGTTATTGCAAGCCCACTTAACGATTATTTCCAAAGTGTCTTTCATGCTAATGATGGCAATGAGGAACCACAACTTGGCACCTTATCTCATGTCATGCCTGATATAATCATAAACTCCACTGGATTACAAAATTTGCTTTGTAATCGAATGTTAATAAATCAGCTGGTCCAGATGAAATCTCGCCAAGATTGCTAAAGGAGCTGGCCACAAAAGTTAGCCCTTTTTTAAGTAAACTTTTCCAAGATTCCCTTGATAGTGGTATACTGCCTATGCATGGACGCAAGCAAATATCTGCCCAATTCTTAAAACAGGAGATAAAAATTGTCCAAAGAACTATAGACCCATTTCTCTGACCTCCATTGTTTGTAAAACTCTCGAACATATAACTTATTCTAATACAATCAAGCATTTAAAAAACCATAAATTAATTCATGAAAACCAGCATGGTTTTCCAAAAGGAAGATCATGTCATACCCAGCTAGCACTATTCATCCAAGACATACAATCTGGCTTGGATAGTAAGGGCGCATTTGACTTAGTATTTTTAGATTTTGCAAAAGCATTTGATACAGTGAAGCATTCACTACTAATTAAAAGAATGATGACTTTTAACTTAAATAAACAAGTAATTTCGTGGACATCATCATTCTTATCAAATAGACAACAGCGAGTCCAAATTGATGGTGCTGTGTCAGACTGGGCTAAAGTAAAATCTGGTGTACCTCAGGGTAGCATTCTTGGACCACTGCTTTTCCTTCAGTTCATAAACGATCTGGCAGACAGATGCAACAGTATGATGCGTTTGTTTGCAGATGATGCTGTTGTTTACAGGAGGATTAGGGATAATGAGGATAGTGAAGTCCTCCAAAGAGATCTAGACGGTGTTGAAGAGTGGTGCTCCGAGTGGCATTTACAACTGAATAGGAGTAAATGCAATGTTATGCGAGTTTCCCGAAAGCGAGAATCGTTTAGGGCAGATTACACAATGGGAGATGTTCAGCTAACCCATGTTGATACCATCAAATACCTTGGCTTAATCTTGTCCAAGGACATGCTTTGGAAAGATCATATAACCAAAGCAGTTGTTAAAGCTAATCAAAGGCTGCGGTTTGTCCAACACACCCTTAAACATTGTAAAGAAAATGTAAAGAAGGTCTGTTACTTTACCCTAGTTAGACCTATCTTAGAATATTGTTCCCCAATTTGGAACCCATTTAGAAATAATCTAAAACAAGAAATAGAAATGGTGCAGCGTAAGGCTGCAAGATTTGTAAAGGGACAGTATGCGTATACTGACAGTGTATCGTCATTGCTCCAAGAGCTAGAATGGGAATCATTAGCAGGCCGAAGATATGAGCAAAGCCTCACTCTTCTGGGACGTTTGCTGTCTTGTGATAACATTACCCTGCTTAATGGTTTACTAACTAGAAATCCTCGTAAAGGTAGATTTGGGCATTCAAAAACTTTTATAGAATTAATGGCTAGGACTGATGCATATTTTTGGTCTTTTTATTTTTGGTCTTTTCTTCCTAATGTTATTAGACTATGGAATTCTCTTCCTGTGAATAGTTCTTTGTTAGGACGATTTCAATTTCATGATGATGTCTTATTTTTAAATAATGACAATAAGTCGTGATTGGGAGCAACCCCTCCCTGCCACATGGCTTTCGAGCTGATTGCAGGTGTATTTAATTTAATTGAATTGAATTCATTTGCATAAGAGCCGCACCACTCGCCTGCAAGAGCAGCACAATGACCACGCCTGATATATAAATTAGTTAATATAATGCATATACAAGATGTCCATAAAGCCCGTGTGCAGCTGCGATAATCTATAAAATGCAACTGAAAGGGCCACAACAACCTTTGTGGTAAGATAACAAATGTGATCAGTATTATAACTCAAGCACAGCTGCAGAAAGTGTTCAAGGAAACTTCAGAAATGCATTACCCTTTGTAACCAAAAATTGTTATAATAAAATATGCTAAATCTTGCATAAATTATCTTTCAGTTGCATTTAAACGTATGAACTGAGAAGCTTCCAGGCTAAACTCAAGTATGTGACGTCAAGTTAAAGGCGGCTCATAACTAAATTTGTTATAGACTTTGTATCTGATAATTACCAAATAGCCAAACATTCTAAATGCCATATCTGCACCAATTTCTTCTCCCATAGCAATAAGAGCAATGCCAAGAACAGCAACAGCTTGTTGTGATGAAAAGTCCACATTTGTCTTTTCTTTGTCTTTCTCTTCTTTCTTCTCGTCCTTCTTTTCATCCTGTGAATAATAAGTTATACTAAAACAATAAAATCTGGTAGAAAACACCACATGAAGCCATTCTTAATTAACCTTGTCACTATGCTCATGATGCTCGCTGCAGATGTGCAATAAATGTTGAATCTTAAGTACATTTCCAGTGCCAGCATAAGCACAAACATCAACTAATGTCATAGCCATGCTCTTGAAAGGTTCAGGGATCACTTCCAAGGCTGCAATTATGGCATCGACACTTTCTTGTTTACCTGAAATCATAGATGTAAATTATTGAACCACAACACTACAAGAATAAGAAAAAACGGTGAAAATTAGAACACTACTAAGAGCTTGTTATTGATTATTTGTTACTAAAAAACTGATCTGCAAACAGCAATTAACATAGAAGCCATGACCCTTCCTCCTGATAGCTGCTCATATTTTCAGCAAGACACTATCATTCGGTATTAACACGTTAGCACTTGCTGTCCTACTCCTACTGTCATTAGGTAAGAAATCACGTGAGTGAATACTGGAGCCTTTTAGCTATTATATCAGCAATATTTGAGTTACCCCCATAGTAAGGGTCTTGTCCTAGGTCGGCTGCAAGAACACTGTGTAAAGCTGTATACATGGGTAAGAGTAATCACTAAGAAATTAGGCGATATGTTTACGATGCGCATATCGAACGTAATGATTTGAGAAATTCTTAAGGCTACTATTAAACAGAGCACATAATGGTGCAATTAATTTATTATATAATGAGGGCAGGTTAGTCTTTATAACAAATTTAACTGGGATGGGTTTAAGTTGCATATGCAGCAAAACTTGAGAACTTTAAAAATGATTTTCATCAGCATCATGTTGATGAAAATTGGGCAATTTTTCACTCATTACTGATGGGAGGGGTCTCAAAGGTATACACCATGTGTTCATAAGCAGCGATTACGGAGAAATAGATACAGAAGTAATCCAAGTTTATTGAATGTAAATGGTTTGCATATTGCTCGCACAAATGCTAAAAAAGAACTGGCATTGGCCCATAAGGATTTTAAAATTCATAAACTCAGTAAATGGCTGCAAGAAGATCCTAAGCTGTTTTGGAGGTATGTCAAGCATTCTCAGGCTGGTGAGTACTCGATTCCAGCTCTTGTTGGGGCAAATGGAGAACTAATATCAAACCCAGAATTGAAAGCTTCTTTGTTGAATGAACAATACAGGGGTGCTTTTACAGCAGATGAAAATACTACACCTAATGCTTTTGAGTCTAGAACCATGCATTCTTTGGGGGATATTATTGTTAATACTATGGGCATTATTATCAAGCATAAAAATAAAAGTTGGGGCCAGATGAAATTCATGCAGTAGTTCTTATAAAATTAGCTAAGGAAATGGGACCATTTCTTCAGCTAATTTATCAGCAGTCTTTGGATAAAGGGGATGTTCCAAGTATGTGGAAATTAGCAAATATTACCCCAATATTTAAATCGGGTAATAAGTCCGAAGATGCAAACTATAGGCCTGTATCTTTAACTTCAGTAGTTTGTAAAATTCTTGAGCATATCATATACTCTCGCTGCATTAAGTTTCTCACATCTCACAATCTCATTTCTGATAACCAACATGGTTTTCTGAGAGGGCACTCTTGTGAGACTCAACTTATCCTAGTAAAGGATGACCTCCAGAAAAGTTTAGACAATAGTAAACACAATGACATGGTGTTTCTTGACTTTTGTAAGGCATTTGACACTGTTTCACATTCAAAACTTCTGGCAAAAGTTGCAGCATATGGGATGTCAAATTTCTTATGTTAAAATAATTTGCATCATCATGCAATTTGCCAATAACCAATTGAGATTCTTATTAATTAGTCTTAGTAATTTTCACAACAAGCATTCATTTAACATACCTAAATAGCAAAGGCCTAGTCCAAGCGGTAGAAACCTTGAGTATGTGTCCTTGAGATCTTTATCGGTTTTCTCCATGAGGGTCTGCAAAATGGTTGATGTAACATCTGCATTGCATGATCCGACCGAAATCAAACCACAAGATAATGCAGCCATGCCAATAACCTATTTGTTCCAAATACAAATGTGATAATACAAACAGTATAATATGAATAAAAATGTGATGTGAATCATTTATTGCAACAAAATGCTCATAACCTCCATGTTGGATTTAGAATCTGCCATCACTGGCAAAAGCAGGCTCAGCACTTCCTCTTTGTTTGAGCCAACATAAGCGAGACCCAAACTAAAAAGAGCATATCATAAAAAATGACTACACAATAAATAAGTTATATCAAAATCAAAACTCACCCTACTATTGCACCTATACGCATGATATTGCTGCTGTGCAAAACATAGTCAGACAGCAAGGCAAGTGCAGGGTCACAGTCGTTATGAACTCCACAGTTTACAATTCCACAAGCAAGTAGAGATCCCGACTATTTCAAAACGCAATGCAGTTCATAAATACATCTGGCTTGTAACATTTTTATAATTCTAACAGATATTTAAACACAACCACCTTTATGTAATCTTCAGCCGAATATAAGTATTTATCGATTTGAGTGAGGCCGCCATCGACATCCCACAATAGAATCAATCCTAAGGAGGCGGTGGCACTCATCATTCCTTTTAAAATAGAAATAATAGTTCTAAGTCATGAAACAAATTTGGAAATTACAATGTCACAGATGTGACAGATCTGAACTGTCAGTTCAAATCAGTCACCGATCCCATCGTCAATGGACTCATGGCATCAGATCGGTCAGTCGAAATCTGCCAGAAATTTTGATCTGCGAAGTAAAGGGATCTGGACTGACATCAGTCCAGAACCGTACAGGGATGGAGAAAAACGCAATGCACAGTCGGTTTAATGTGCAGCTCTCTAAAATGGGCAGGCTGACAAATGAAAAAAAAATATTGAAAACCTCTTGACATTCGTCAGAACTGATCCATACATTAATGGCTAAAAGGGGACGGATCTGAACTGACAGCGATCCGATCCATGATCTTTGTCAGTCCAGATCCCGTCCTGAATCGTCACCTTTAGATCAACTAGCTTCTATCTTTAGCTTCTATTTGATTGAAATAACTAGTTTAATTTATTTTTATTGCTAGATTCCAATGAATAATGACTTGAAGGCCATAGTAACATTGCATATTCAAGTAAAGAAATACAATAACATTAAAAAGAACCGTCAAAGAACATTTCATAACCTGTGTTCAGAAAGTGCCATTAAATGTCGCCCATCAGCAATGTTTTGGTAACATTGCACACAATGGACTTTCACGATGAAGGCATTAAACATAAACTAAAGGGTGTCATTGCCTTACAGTAACAACAGTAATCATCTTTCATCGACTAGCCAATTGCAAAAGACCTCTTGGCATCAAATTGTTCTTCCACAAGTAAATTGTGCACGCCATTATATTTGGGTGGGGGTGACCACTAACAAAATTAGCGAGATCTTTGCAAGGACAGATTCATATTACTGGTCATTTGTTAATAGTATGTTAAGACAATGGAACTTTACTTTATAGACAGGGTAACTGGTTTTTTTTTTAGTTTGAAAAAAAAAAAATTAACCAGGTTTTTTTGGTTTAAACCTGTTTTATTTTTATACGTTTTTTTTTCATAAAATAAATTGCTACACTGATTATAAGACACACACTGCTAAGTGTATATATTTGCATTTTGTACATATTTTCATTTTTTATTCAAGATCAAATACTATAAATATTAAAATAATTAAACAAATAATTCCATTAACCCAAATCGTATGAATAATGTGCGTGGTTAACATGTGATTGACATATTATACACTGTGAACGGAAAAAAAACGAACCTCTTCATATGTTATTGTAGTATTTATAGAGGTTCGTTTTTTTCCGTTCACAGTGTATATAAAACAAAGTCGCTATTTCTTTGCACATCATAGGCTTTTGAGTCATAGTCATGAAAATTGCACAGGTTATTCTTTCCGGAATTTCCGAGTTAATGCAACTATTTTCATTCCCTTCCCGAGTGTACACGTGGTGCACATCTTCATATATAGGCAATGAGGATGGGACCTCGCAAGCTAAATATCAATATTGACATCGAAGAGGTCACTATCGATGGTTCAATATCGAATATCGCCATTAAAATATCGATACTATCGATGGCCATCCCTAACAGGCAAACCATTTTATTTTAAAAAGATTAGGAACTTGAAACAGGGAAAATAGTTTCGACGCCTTAACATAGGCAATGCACCCCTGCGGAATTCCATACCAACACAAAAATAATGTATTTCTGAAGAGGTATGGAATTCTAGGAATCTGCAGAAGTGTATATAAAGCTGCAGAATTTTTTTGGTTGGCTGTGAAAGGGGTGCGGTTTTGGGTCAGGATAAAAAGATGAACGACTGAACGGAATGAACATTGGGGTAACTCTAAAACTCGACACAGAATGCATATAGAATTAGAGGAACACACATTTTAAAGGGATGAACAGAGAGAAATAAAAAGATCAACATACTTTAGAGGGATGAACATGGGTTTTATGGGAGATGAACATGGGTTTTATGGAAGGTGAACATGGGTTTAAGGGGGGATGAACATGGGTTTATGGGGGGGATGAACATGGGTTTAGCGGGATGAACATGGGTTTAGCGGGATGAACATGGGTTTAGCGGGATGAACATGGGTTTAGGGGATGAACATGGGTTTAGGGGATGAACATGGGTTTAGGGGGATGAACATGGGTTTAGGGGGATGAACATGGGTTTAGGGGGATGAACATGGGTTTAGGGGGATGAACATGGGTTTAGGGGGATGAACATGGGTTTAGGGGGATGAACATGGGTTTAGGGGGTTGAACATGGGTTTAGGGGGTTGAACATGGGTTTAGGGGGTTGAACATGGGTTTAGGGGGTTGAACATGGGTTTAGGGGAAATGAACATGGGTTTAGGGAGAATGAACATGGGTTTAGGGAGAATGAACATGGGTTTAGGGGACATGAACATGGGTTTAGGGGACATGAACATGGGTTTAGGGGACATGAACATGGGTTTAGGGGGAATGAACATGGGTTTAGGGGGAATGAACATGGGTTTAGGGGGAATGGACATGGGTTTAGGGGGAATGGACATGGGTTTAGGGGGAATGGACATGGGTTTAGGGGAATGGACATGGGTTTAGGGGGAATGGACATGGGTTTAGCGGGATGAACATGGGTTTAGCGGGATGAACATGGGTTTAGCGGGATGAACATGGGTTTAGCGGGATGAACATGGGTTTAGCGGGATGAACATGGGTTTAGCGGGATGAACATGGGTTTAGCGGGATGAACATGGGTTTAGCGGGATGAACATGGGTTTAGCGGGATGAACATGGGTTTAGCGGGATGACCATGGGTTTAGGGGGATGACCATGGGTTTAGCGGGATGACCATGGGTTTAGGGGGGATGACCATGGGTTTAGGGGGGATGACCATGGGTTTAGGGGGATGACCATGGGTTTAGGGGGGATGACCATGGGTTTAGGGGGGATGACCATGGGTTTAGGGGGGATGACCATGGGTTTAGGGGAATGACCATGGGTTTAGGGGGAATGAACATGGGTTTAAGGGGAATGAACATGGGTTTAAGGGGAATGAACATGGGTTTAAGGGGAATGAACATGGGTTTAGGGAGAATGAACATGGGTTTAGGGAGAATGAACATGGGTTTAAGGGGAAATGAACATGGGTTTAAGGGGAAATGAACATGGGTTTAAGGGGAAATGAACATGGGTTCAGGGGAAATGAACATGGGTTCAGGGGAAATGAACATGGGTTCAGGGGAAATGAACATGGGTTCAGGGGAAATGAACATGGGTTCAGGGGAAATGAACATGGGTTTAGGGGAAATGAACATGGGTTTAGGGGAAATGAACATGGGTTTAGGGGAAATGAACATGGGTTTAGGAGAAATGAACATGGGTTTAGGAGAAATGAACATGGGTTTAGGGGAAATGAACATGGGTTTAGGGGAAATGAACATGGGTTTAGGGGAAATGAAAATGGGTTTAGGGGAAATGAACATGGGTTTAGGGGGAATGAACATGGGTTTAGGGGGAATGAACATGGGTTTAGGGGAATGAACATGGGTTTAGGGGGAATGAACATGGGTTTAGGGGGAATGAACATGGGTTTAGGGGGAATGAACATGGGTTTAAGGGGAATGAACATGGGTTTAAGGGGAATGAACATGGGTTTAAGGGGAATGAACATGGTTTAAGGAGAGGAACATGGTTTAAGGGGGAGGGACATGGTTTAAGGGGGAGGAACATGGTTTAAGGGGGAGGAACATGGTTTAAGAGGATGAACATGGTTTAAGGGGAATGAACATGATTTAGGGGAATGAACATGATTTAGGGGAATGAACATGGTTTAGGGGATGAACATGGGTTTAGGGGATGAACATGGGTTTAAGGGATGAACATGGGTTTAGGGGATGAACATGGATTTAGGGGACGAACATGGATTTAGGGGACGAACATGGGTTTAGGGGACGAACATGGGTTTAGGGGATGTATCAGACAGTATGTGTATGTATGTGTGTGTATGTGTATCAGATAGTATGTGTACCCCTACATACATATGTATGTAGGGGTAGTATCAGAATGTTAGGAAAGTGCTGGATAAAATAAGTCATAGACAATAAAACTTTGGTCTAAGTACTTGGAACACATACCGTGTTCTTTGTTTTTATGGAGCCACTTGTTGCCATCTTGCATCAATAGCTTGTCCTGGCCAAATGCAGCATTCACAAAACCATTAACAAAACTCGACGCCAAATTGTGTCTTGCCGAATCGACCTGCGATCCACTTGGGCCATAAGATGGACGATTTGGTTCCAAGTGTGTCTTGTAAATGTCATCGGGTGTTTTAGGTTCCATAATATCCAACTGCAAATAAAAACAAGCAATTTAGTAAAAAAAACGGGCTCAAACGAGTCCGTTATTACTTCGCGTCCCAAAGATAAGAAATGATTATTGAGCTGTGTATTGGATATAATTTCCAACAAATCACCATCGTCATCAACATTTTCACCAAACTCGAGAAAGATTTGCTGCCTCCCGAGCATAAACGCCATTTGCTTTTGAACTGCTCTGTTTCAAAGTAAAAGCCAATTCATAAACAAATTTCAACATTTTTGACTGATCTGCACATTAAAGTGAGCTGCTGGTTTCACTTACAAATCATTACACGATGAGAAGATCTCCTCCACAATTCGAGTGTCGTTCAGCATCATTGCAAGTCGCAATGCTTCAGGATGGCGATTAAATTTGCGAAAAATGTTCATTGCAGTCTTCAGCAGGTTTGTGTTTTCTGGATCGGGAACGTATGCTACACAACTATGGCCAACAAATAGAACAAAAGAATAATTAAACTTGAACTATAATTTTTCACTATGCAAGTAACACAGCTTTCAGTCAGGTATAAGTGATGATATGTATGATGTGACGAAACGGGGTTTTCTATTTTATGTGCTCAGAAGAGTCACAAAGAGCGGAGATTGCATCGGTCTAATCCGTGGATTTCGAAAAATAATAAAGGTGCTGGACACTAAATGATGAATAAATTAAATGATTTATTCAACAAACAAATGAATAATGATTCATTTGCGTCCCCAGAAGGATGGATGGTAAAGGATATAGACGATTATATACAGATGAATTACAAACGATGAAAAATACACTTTGAATATTAATGAGGCGGTTCCAAAGCAGATGACTCCTTTAGTAGTCTGCTACAAAGAAGTACAAGTTAAGAACCAGGAGATGCAGAAACGGCGGGTTTTTATATGCATGCTTGGCTCCGCTCCCTTTTACCAGGAACGCAGCTAAGCATGCAATTCCTCTTGCAGCTTCCATCTCCCAGGTCTGCAGTTGCAACATCTTTGCAGACACGCGGACGTGGAAGAAAATGAAGAGATCAACAAAGTTTGTTGATCTCAACGAGACAAGAGTGATGCTATCAGATAAACCCCCGGTATTTTTAAAATGTGAAAATACTGCTTTGTCGCAATGATATGTAATGGTAATGTATGATATGCTTTGTAGTTGCAAAACAAAAAAAGTAATTCAAACTACAATAACAAATAATGTACTTTTACAAATGATGTCATTAAAAATCTTCTTTCTAGCAAACACTGAATATATTAAAGTCGTCCCTTATAAGTTACTAGCAGAGATACTTGGCGTTGCCCGGGGCAAAATATGTAGGTACCCATGCTGCCCCATTCTTCTTCATTGAATATGAATTACACATGAAACTTATTTTTTATGAATACATTAGCTATATAAATATGTCGCATCCGGGATATAGACATTTGCTCTAAATACACTTGCCCTAAAAGGTACATTTGCCCTAAAGCCATTTGTCCTAAAACCATTTGCCATAAATGGTACATTCAGTTCAAATGTCGTTTTAGGTAAACTTGGCATGAGGTCAACCATTCTTTTAGGTCAAATTCCACTTATGGGCCGCATTGCCCCATAAGTGGAATTTGACCTAAAAGAATGGTTGACCCCATGCATGGCATGGGTACCTACATATTTTGCCCTGGGCAACGCCAAGTATCTCTGCTAGTAACTTATAAGGGACGACTTTAATATATTCAGTGTTTGCTAGAAAGAAGATTTTAGGTCGAACATTTTGTGCCAAATGCAACTTTAGGCTAAACAACTGTAGGTCAAATGCCCTATTATATCGAACGACCTTTTAGGTAAAATGAATATTTAATTCAATTGACTCTAGGCCAAATGTCCTTCAGGTGAAATGTCTCTTTAGGTCACCACTCATTTATATCAAATGTGTTTTTGGGACAAATAATTGTAGAGAATATGTTTAAGGCATGTGATTTTAGGACACAAGGTCTGCTGGCCAAGTGGGCCAGAAGTTAATACAATGCTTGAAAAATTGAAATGCTAAACACTAATCTTCATATTAAATCAAAAATACTTGGCTAATTCCAAACATTTTTCAATTTTCAATATATCAATTTTTTTCAAATTCAAATTTTTTTCTATTTTTCGAAACGCTGACAGTGCACACACAGTTACAAGCAAGTTTTCAGAAATGTTAAAAAAAAATGAAATCTCACCTGGCAAGATACAAACAGACCCTGGGGTAACTATTTTCGTCAACATATTTCTCTAGAATATCCATATGTTCAATTTCCATCAGCAGGTCGCAAGCTTCAGCTTCTGCGTTGTGTTCCATGTTGTATGGAACTATCTCATTGGCCAAACTCAGAAGCTGTGTACGTATTTCTGTATCACTTTCGTTGCTTTCACTCCATTCATGTGCAATTTCACCTGCTAAATGCCTGAATACAAAGAACAAACAAAAACATCATCTAAAAAGTGGTGAAAAAGTGGTGCGTACAATTGTACACGTGTGAAAGAACTTTGTTGTACGTATTATTCTTTTAATAAAAATACACTCTTAAAATGAATTTGAAATGAATTTTTTCTTTTTATCAAAATTTGAAACCGTATATTTTCATATTTTCACCAGATTCACAGGTTAAAATATTTCTTTAAAAATGTAAAAGAAACGTGCATGATAAAACAAGAGATTTAAGAAACCCTACAGAACCCTTTGTCAAATTGTTTCCAAAACCACTTTTAAATTTGTTTTTAATATGATAAGAAGTTTTATTTCATTGTTTTTCTTTATATGTACATGTATACTTCTTAAATGACTCCTTGTCAACCAATTTTTATGCACATGCATCACGGTTATCAAAGTATTCTGCAGAGGTGGCATTTACAGGATATTGGGGATAATGGGGACATAGAATAATGTTTTCCCCCAGATTTAGACAATTTTAAGTGTATTTATTGTAAGTGCAAAAGCTGACTGTATGTTTTCTGATAGTCAGCTTATGCACTTACATTTTCTTTTTGTACAGTTAATTTTCCACGTCCATCACGACGTTTTTCAAAGTGATCATGAATAGGATCTATTGGTATTCTACCCTTTTTCATTTTTTGTGATTTAAGTAAAAAAATAGCCATACATAAAAGACAAACTTGAAAAATTAAAAACTAGTGACCAGACTCCAGATAGCCATATAACTGACGCTGTCATTCGACTCATGAGTGCATTTGATGAATGTGTCATTTCTGTTTACACTCATGACGGGATTATTCTCTAGCAGAGTAAACAAAATCAAACGTGGAGGGGGGGGGGGGGGGTAATATGAGAGCTTCCTAGTTTCTATTACATTCGTTTCTATGCCTTCTATACTTATGGTTTTCTTCACAAAATGTATGATTACAAGCTCACATTAAAATATACATGTAATATTAACACTAGCTTATAAATGTAGTACTAGATGAAAAGAGCACAATATTAGATTTCCTGGTTTTATTGCTAAAAACCGGTTGTAACTGGTATTTACCAGTGCCCAGTCTTTTACCGGTTTTCCCGGGATTTCGCCAACCCTAAGTACCTATGTACACAGTTAATCCAGATAAGTCTTCATTACTGCAGACTTCATTGCAGCTTGCTTGCAGCATGCTTCTCAAACCGTCATTCATCATGAATTACAAGTAGGTTTTACTATTAATTCGAATCCACCAAACATTGTAAACATTGAAAGAGAAATATCACCAATTAATGTTATATATTTATATTAAACTGGCAGAGAAACCCATTGCTGCCCGGGCAAAATCTGAAAGTACCCATGCCACCCGGTTCTTCTTGCTTGAATATGAATTACACATACAACTTTTATTTTTATATATACACAGATATATAATTATACGTTGCATCCGGGATAGACATTTACCCTAAATCCGCTTGCACTAAAGCCATTTGGTTAAATCCACTAGCCCTGAAACCATTTGCCCTAAAGGAACATTTGTCCTAAAGACACTTACCCTAAAAAGGCATTTGCCCTAAAAGGATATTTGCCCTAAAAGGATGTTTGCCATAAAACCAATGCCCTAAAACCACTTGCCATGAAACCAGTTGCCATAAAGGACCATTTGCCCTGAAACCACTTTTTTGTTCTCTTTTCATATGGTTGTGTGTGCAATGGCAAGTTGTACAGGAAACTGCTGCCACTTAAACTCAAAAGGCATGTCAGAATCTATCAGAACTATACATGGAATTAATTAACGTCCATTTATTTCAAATGCCTCTTTATGTCAAATGCTGTTTAGGTCAAATGTCTACATCAAATGTGCATTTAGGTTAAATATAATTGTAGGTCAAATGGTCATTTAGGTCAAATGCCCATTCAGTTCAAATGTCCTTTTAAGTAAACTTGGCTTTAGGTCAAATTCCAGTTTAGGTGTAATGCTCATTAGTTCAAACACTGTTTTATGTCAACTGCAACTTTAGGTTAAACAACTCTAGGTGAAATACCTCTTAGGTCAAATGGATATTTATGTCAAATGACTAGGTCAAATGCCCTTCAGGTGAAATTTTTCTTTAGGTCACATACATTTATTTCAAATGCCTTTTGCCTGTAGACGAAATATTTAAGGTAAGTGATTTTCGGACAAGATGCAATTTGGGTGAAATGGTATTAATGGTATGGTATATTTTAGGTCAAATGATGTGTATGTTTAATGCAAGTGCCTGGCATGCAGATAGCTGCTCGTAATATATGTACTTGTATATGTTGACATAAAACAATGTTTGGCCAAAATAGCATTAAACCTAAAGTGGCGTTTGACATAAAAGCATAGTTGACTACAAGCCAAGTTTTCCTAAAAGGATATTTGAAGTGAATAGGCATTTGACCTTAAAAGGCACCTGACATAAAGAAACATTTATCTAAAAGACATTTGACCTAAATATGTATTTCACCTTAACAGCATTTTACAGAGGCACTTGAACTAAATGGACATTATTTCATTCCATGTATCCCTCTGATGGATTATGACATGCTTTTTGAGTTTAAGTGGTAGAAGTTTCCGGGTTGAGCCACCGTAGCGACCCACAGATCCTTCATCCTTCATCGGAATCAGTTGCTACGACCCGCCCTGTAAGGATGGGGTAGCCTTCAGACCCCCGACTAACAGTCCAGCATCCCCAGGATGCAAGGGGCAGAGGGAAGCAGAAAACCTGCTGTTCCCACTGTCGCTACTTCCTTTCTCTTCCATGGTGGACATAAAGCACAAAAAAACCAGTTAATATTCATATTATCTCCTGTTGGGAAGGAATTTCCACAGATTCTCACCAACCGAAATTCCGCTCTCACCATCGAAACACAGTCACTATTGTCTTTTATAGTAAATGTACGGTTTGAAACGTCCCTTTCAACATTTCGGCCATCAAAACACCGTAGGACTTGGTTCCCACCTGCTAAAAAGCAGGCAAGAAAGAATCCATTACAGGGACGTGCCTGGTTTATATTCGAGGTTTATAGAATAACAGGTTTGCTCGTTACCAAGGAAGTCAACGATTGCTAGGGAAGCAGCGGCCATGTTGTGACGACAAAATAAAGCTTGTCACATAGCCTATACGTTATTTTGCCTTATTTCCTGTATATATTAATAGGTTTTCATGTGACCTGAGCAATATTATATACAAGATGGCCTTCACCTTACTGCAGCTGGTAAGGACATACTGAGCTTCTTTTTCTACAAATCTGTTTGTAGTCATGTATGCACAGGGCAACTTGTAATTTCCAAATGTCCTGCTTCAAGAAAGAAAACTGGCTTAGCTAATGCATGCAAAGCACCAAAATAAAAAAAAAACCTTCTGTATTGTCCTACCACTCCTAAAAACCATCTAGCTCCTTAAAAATGCTAGTAATCAATTGTTGTAGTATAAGAAATAAAATGATTCAGTTTAAAGCAATAGAAATTTATTAATGATATTATCTTTGGTGGTGAATCATGGCTATGTGAAGAGGTTTCATCAGAAGAAGTGTTCCTCCAAGAATTTAACGTATTCCAAAAAGATAGGAACATTAAGAAAGGTGGAGGGGTATTACTGGTGATATTAGTTCACCATTTGCCCCAACAACAGCTGGAATCAAGTCCTCACCAGCCAAAGAATGCTTGACATACCTCCAAAACAGCTTAGGATCTTGCTGCACTTTACTCAGCTTATTAATTTTAAAATCCTTTTGCCCAATGATAGTTCCTTTTTAGCATTTGCACAAGCAAAAAGCAACCACCTACATTTAATAAACTTGATTACCTCTGAATCTATGTCTCCATAATTGCTGCTTACGAAGAGCCATTTTAACACAAGGTGTATACCATGCTGGTGTTGAGGTTAGGTTAGGATCACGGACACTTTAATAAAACAAACTTTGAGACCTCTCCCATCAATAATAAGTGAAAAATTTCCCAATTTATTCTTAGATTTTGCTGCATATGAAACTTAAACCCATCCCAGTTACATTTGGTATAATGACTAACCTGCCTTATAGCTTTAACATTACTCCTAAAATTAACATTGACATTACAAGTTACACTGTGATGGTCACTAATTCCCTCAGACACCCTGACATTAGATATCATAAGGAGAAAGTTAGTAATTACAACACCAAGGACACTATTATTCCTAGTTGGTTGCATAACTATATGTTCCATGAAGTAAATATCCAAACTTTCCAACAATGAAACAGCTAAAGTAACATCATTCCCACATGTAATTCAACGAAGTTCCCAGTTTATGTTTGGAAAGTTAATAACACCTCCTAAACTATACCAGGGTTATTATGTGCATGATGCAGGGCATCGAGACATGAGTGAAAGGCAGCTATAGCGCTAATTGAAGATCCTTGTGGGCAATAGATTAAAAATACCTTTTTCCCCAATGAGCAGAACTACACTGCAGCAAACTATCTTACACCCAGTCCCAAATGCCTGTTCCCTTCGGCTGTTAAGCAAATATGAAACTGCTATAAAAACCACCCACAGTACGCCCTAATCTGTCCCTACGATATATTGCAAAATAAGATGGGAACACCACTCCATTACTAACGTTGTCATCCAGCCATGACTCAGTTCCAAGTATTATTTGACAGTCTGACTCTTCGATGGCTGTGAAGAAGTCAGGTACCTTTCTCTGCAAACCTCTGCAATTTACAACTTTGTTTCTCATATTTTATTTATAACGGCCCCTTGCGAGAAATTTCCTTTCACTGCAGCATCTATAGAGCAGGAATTTGCAGTCACAACTTGTGGTTGAGATAGGATTGTACAGGAACCTCTCAGTCTCTCAGCATTAATTAATAAAAAACGGTTATTAATATAACTCATTGCAATTACCCCCTTTCCCTAATACCACCCACTGCCCCAACACTACACTAAAAAATTATCAACAAATTTTACCTAAAAAGGTAAAATTTGTTGATAATTTTTTAGTGTAGTGTTGGGGCAGTGGGTGGTAACTAACTACTTGTCCTGCCCGAGTGTTACAATGCACTCCATCATGACTCCATTCACCCCTGAAACCTACCATAGCTGCTCTCCATTCAATAAAATGAACCCCCACCCGACTACAAGCCTCCATCAATCTGTCATTAACCCACCAGGCCCTGCGGAAGACTAAATTGCCACTATCCACTCTCAAAAGAACTTATCTAAAACTTCTGAACCACTCTGTTTAAATAGACCATTAGCACCTACATGCAACACCCTAGCACCTCATCTGCAGTCTCACCCCATACCATCCTTTCTATATGCTGCTCTACATAAATAATTTTAGCCTGTGGTAAGCACGCCACACTAACTTGGAGACAGCCTACCTATCAATATGCCTCACATTACTGTCACCAACAATGACAACATATCTAGTCTTAGCCCTTTTCCTATCTGCCTCTCCATCTTCACAATCAAGTCTCACCCTCCTTGACATATAGGACACCCTAGCCCCCTTACCCCCACCTACACATTTTACATATTTCACTTGGGATCTAGAAGCCTTCCCAAGGGTTCAATAAAATATGCCAATAAGGAATCCCGATCTCAGCTTCTTAACAGAAAATAAACCTTGCAATTGTGCAGTATAAATGAATTAGATAAACCTTTTTTAAAAATTTTCAGCTCTCTCAGTGTAATCATTGCCTTCACACAGACATTTGCATATTATCATCTCACCTTGCAAATCTGCAGCAGAACTGAATTATAGCTAAACCTTTTTAAATGCATAGTTCTTGCAATTCTGTATTGCCTTCCAACAGCCAGTTGTCTGTTATCATGACAGCCTATAACAGTAAATGAACATTGCAATTATGTAGTAGAAATGAATTATAGCTAAGCTTTTTTTTAATTTACAGTTCTGTGTCCTCGTTGCCTTCACACAGCCATTTGCCTGTTATCATCTCAGTCTCTGACAGTAAATAAACCTTGCAAATGTGTAGTAAAATGAACCCTAGCTTAACCTTTTTTATCAGTTTTCTATCAAGTGTGCTCATTACCTTAAAACATCCAAGTGCCTGTTACCATTTCAGCTTCTGACAGTAATTGCAATTGTGAAGTATAAATGAATCGCAGCTAAACCTTTTTTTTTAATTTAGAGTTCTATCAATGTCCTCTTTGCCATCAAATCTGTTTGTCCGTTATCATCTGCACATTATAATATTTTGCATTTATTGAGGTAGGTAAGATGTCACGATAGTACTCATTAGAAAAACAACAGAAACATGCCATTAAGCCTGGAATACACATGCTGAATTCCGCTCAGAAAATCACAACAGAATATTCAAACGAGAAAATTTTCCATAAAAAGTGAATGGAAGATTAAGTAAAAATGAGTTGAAAAAAGCTCAACTTTTTCTGTTCTCAAAATATTCCGTTCAAATTCCCACCAATCAGAAAAGAAACATGTGACATCACAAAAAAATTGAAATCCATTTTGGCAGTAAATATAATGTTTACTTTCTTGCTCAATAGAGGGTGCACAACTTTCCTCATTACTTTTCTGTTTCTATGTGTGAACAACAGACATACAGAAAAAGAAAATGATTTTTCCTTTTCCTATTTTCTATTTCCTTGGCGGAATTCCGCGTGTGTTCCAGGCTTTAGGGCAACATTTTAATTAGTTCAGTGATTTAAAAATTAACATAGATACCTTATCAAGGGTTGCAAATATATCGTTGTTTAAGAAGTGATACCAGTAACTAACAAAATATAAATTTTACAAGAGCAACAAAAACGTTATAATGCACATTTAAGGTTTTGTTATACAATTTTTTTGCTAATAACATTACTTGGACGTAATTAGTATAATTATGTTATGTACATGACATCACAAACATTTTTTTTCTAAATATTCGTAATATCACATTAAATGGATTTGAAGACCCTCTACCAGTCAATATATTTTAAAATAAATTTCTGTTTATTTCACGACATTTTCCAAACTATGCATTTATTTTTTCGGATTTTTTTATGACAAAACCTCAAAAATACCAAAAATGTCGGATACATGTGTGACAATGTAGAGCTCTTGTTACGGGGCTTAGGTCATAGACTCTCTCAACTAGAGCGGATACCGCTGTTCGTTAAAGAGAGTTGGTATTATAATACCCGAGTCCTGCTGGTGCCGGGGTCGTTCTCCGAGATATTTCTTGGTATCGTCGATGCTAGAAAGGAATCATGAAGACAGGCGAGACGAATGCAGATTGTCAATTACTTATTTATTATACCCAATCATCGCAATATAACAAACAGAGAACATGTTACTGTGGCGTGCTTTTGCCACTGGACCATTAAATGAGTTATAACTTCATGTTTTCGATATAGAGAATGGACCCAGAATATACGAAAACATGGTCTTTTATACCCACGGCCAGTGTACACATTTTCGGGTGTACCCAAGCCCTAGGGACCATGCTTCAACGGGTGACCATCCGCCAATACCGGAACCAGGATGTGTCTTGCAGCTTTGGGGTCTCCAAGAGGGAAGGAAGGGACGGAAATACGTCCCTTACATCCCCAGAAACCCCCAGGCGAGAGGAGGGACGGAGTGGCGAAATACAGGGTGTTACACATGGTATCACATCTTAACCGACGATATATCAATATTTTTTGTTCAAATATTAATTCATTCATTTATATTTTGAAGAGGAAAAAATGAAATAATTGATATAATGTATTTCATTAGGTGTACTTCGCATTTCCCCTAACAAATAATATTATGGGTGAACCCATTAATCAACCGACCAAATTCAGAAAATTGATTTCATAGGTAATTTCATTATTTGATTGTTAATGTTCATGTTTATTTAAATATAATATTTAAAAATAAAAGCTAAGATAAATCAAGGCAATTTGACAAACAAAACGTAAAGAAATGTACATATTGTATATATTTGTATGTTTTGATAAAAAATAAAGGGCAAATAAGGCCACAAAACATATTGCTTTCCTATAAATATTTATAGAAACATTTAATTAAAATAATTCAGAAAAAAATATTGACAACTCCGATAATATTGAAATAAAAATGTCACATACTGGTCTCCAATACTAAAAGTATGGCTGGTTAAATCGAAATATATAAGAAATTAAAATATCGAAACCATCAAAGATGTAGATTTCAATTTTTCTCCTTGTCATCATATTAAAAAAAACTATTGCCATTCAAACATTTTTTTATATATATATTTTTTCGATATTTCGAATTTTTTCAATATTTTGATTTTTTTCAGTTTAGATTTTTCGATTTTTTCGATGTATCAAGCAAGATATTTTTTTAAAAAAATATCGCATGATATTTAAACAAAACAGCAACATATCGATATATTAAAATTTTTAGCAAAAAAATGTCTACCGTCTTTAAAGGTTCATGATTCAAGTTTCTATTCTCTAGTAACTAGGCTGTATATGTGGCAACTTGATCTGCTCAATTAAAATGTTTTGATTGAGCAGACGAACTCTCTATGGTGGTCTGCCTGACAGCATGCAGTAGGATGTTGGGACGGACGCCATATTGGTGCCAGCAGACCTCTCACCATTAGAGTCAATGGGTGAGAGGTTAGAAGTGACCACTATCCCCTCTAGGTGAAGCAGCCTGGAGGTATAAATGGTCTGGTCAGCCATTTATTCAGGGCAGTGTGTTGTGGGCAGGACAGCTACAGCCATCTTTACTGGAGGTCAAGGAGACCTCCTGTTCTGGATTTGTTGTGGCTTTTGGCCTGTAGGCTTTTGTCTTTGTTTTTTATGGTGACTTGCCTGGTCACGAGGACCAGCCAAGTTGTGTAAATACTACCACTGTTTTTAACTTGTAAGTGATATTAAATATCTTATTTTATTTCATTTACTTGTGTCATGTCGGTCATTGTGGGGAGTTACCGCGGGGAGGGTGGGATTTCCGGTTGTGGGAAACTCCTACCGTATTTTACCGTCCTGTTTCGGCCGGTAACTCGTGTCGGCTCGCAGTGAATCTTAGGCAGTTGATAATAAAATGCTGAAAGCCAGAAGGTTGGAGAGAAACTGAGTAATAGGTGTGGACATGGATCAATGTTGCGGGTATGAATCGCATCAGTTGCGATTCTGCTCTGCAACATTGTATCGCAATCCTAGCGTTATTAAACACAAACGTTAGACTTCCCATCTATCCAAAAAACCCTTCTACCTATCACACATAACTTTTTGTTGCTGTATCGAGCAAAAAAAAAGGCAAAAAAAATGATTTAACTCACGATTCTTTTGTGAAAACTGCGAAATTTATAGTGTCAGAGAGACTTAAAGATCATCAATCAACTTAACATAAACCTTCGAGTTTACTCGTATCTTACCTGACATATTCGTGACCCCAAGACCCAATCTCCTCTTTGGAACCGAGCAACCGAAACTTTAAACAATCCTGGTTTTCGCTCGTTGTCATCGCAAGAATGGAAACAATGTCAGCACAAAATCGCTAAAAACATGTTAAATATTTCATAAACACTTTACAAAAAGAATATACACATATTAACCTTTGTTTCAACGTCCGTGAGCTTGCCATAGACCGTTTTCAACGTGTCGTAATGAAGACGGAGAAATTTCAACGGTTTTGGAACGGAAGTCATCGAAGTGGTCGAAGCGCGAATCTGAACTCTAAGACTCTCCAGTGCTGGTCTGTATAGCTTTTGATCGCTTTCCTAAAAACATCCTCCACAGCTGAGTAACAAGCCTCAAACAACAAATCGATAAATTATAACATGAGACTTACAACTAGTCGATCAACCAACATGTTCAACTCTTCCTGAAGTTGTCGGTCTTCTTCATTCTGTTTAATTTGTGTGAACAGTTAATAAGATAAGTTTATTCTTTTATAAAGCGAGAAAAAAGCAAACAACTGCTTTCAATATTTTAGAAAAATATGGAATGTTTTTTTAATTTGCATAAAAAATTGAAGCATACTAAAAAGCTGCAATACCACCCTATCTCCACGTTAATGTAAAATTTGGAGTGATAGGTTCTCATTATCATCATACGACTAATGCAGGCTATGCAGCATATGCGACAATACGGAATAGTGACGTAATGTCTGCGCTGCTGAAAATGAAGAATGTACATGTACATACAGCATAAACCAAGTAAATCATTGTACATCGACCTCGATTGGCATACAACAATATGCATACTAAAATTCACAGCACCATGAGGTCTATGTACTTGGGCAAATCCTCACAATTGAACTAGCCTTGATTCCAGCTAACGTTCATGAAAACGTTAGGTACATAATCGATGCTTATTGACAGAAAAACTAACTGAATGGGTAGTCGGAATGGGTGTCGTATTTATCTTATGAGTTAGTATGCAAAAGAGCAAATTTCGGACCAAAAGATAATAGGTTTGAAGTATCATTAGGAATAATTGTGTTGGATGCACTTTTGATTATTTTGATTAAATAAATTATTATTTGTGTACTTTTTTCCATTAATTTATAAAATATTTTTTATTTATTTTTTGTTTTTGTAAAACTGTTTTTGACACGTTTTTTTTCCTTCAACTTTTCAGCTATTTCGTTAATTTGAACTTGCCAATCTTGAAGTGTTTTGTTTGCTGATCACCGAGGTGCAATCGGAATTCAAATTGGATAAGTACTTTTTGAGTTATATCAATTTTTAGCTAGGACGCCACACTCGGCCAAAATTTTTTTTTCCTGTTTTCTTTGTCTCCTTTAAGTTTGCGAGATTATCACCAAATTCACAGCTAATTGCTTCTCTAAACTTGATGTCTTTGTTGAACTTTATAGATATATGTGTGCTTAACACACAGGTGGCAGTGATTTAAATCACATTGATTTAAATCAAATAATTTTTTTAAATAAATCTAGCGATTTTTTTTAAAAAAAATATTCACATTTATTTAATCATTTAAATTACACAATAAAAATAAAACAGTTCCCAGCATTTTTCTTTATGTTTATAAAATAAAGTCTGGTGGTAAGTCCTTTCATTAACGCATTATTTTTTTGGAAGATATACTGTACTTGAGGAAGTATCCCCAATTGACCGGTGGAAAAATCATTAACGAGATACATACATATAAATAGTAATAGTAATCTATTTAAGAGTCTCAGAGGTACACTGTTAAGTCACCAAACCTAAATTTTACAGTGGAATCGTTTGAAAGTTTTTCTCTTCAGTGATGGAATAGGACTTAACATGGTATAACACCGCGGCCGATGTGTAAAACCGTGGACCCAACACTACAACTAGAACTTGACAAACTGTTTAAAAACATGAGGCACTGATTTGCTTTGGGAACTGAAAAGGCTGCAAAGCTTGTGTTTTTATGTTCAGAATATTAAATTAAAAGTAGGGTATACTTGAAACTTACTATTTTCAAATTTGAATGTTTATTAACATTTTTTTCTTATTTTGCAATTATTTTACTAACAACTTAACAATTAACAATGTTATTACTCATTTTTGCAAACAGCATCATAATTTTTTTTAATATTTCATATAAATGAAAAAATAAAAAAATCTGATTTAAATCAAATAAATCAATTTATTTGAATTTAAAAATAAAATAAAATCAGCCATCCTGGTTTTAAGTTATCTTAATTTTTCTAAAAACGTGATTTTTAACACACAGTGAGTCATGATCCCGCCAAAATGCTAGCCAGGGGGTGATTGACTCATCCCTGTCCCTCCCTCTCTCTATATTTAGATTTAAGTGGCGGAATAATACCTTTACGACCATAGTCACTTGGGCCTGTTTACACCTCGTAGGTGTACACAGGTCCAAAGTATAAAATGATCATGCTCCTCTTTGTTCTTGGGCCACTCTTTCGCTCAGCTTATTGTACTATGTCGATTCTATTTCGTATCACATCATGGGCACGTGGACGCACCTTTAATTATTCAATGTTCATTCTTGTAACGTTCATAATTCAATGCAAGGATGAATAAAAAGTGTTTATAATATGAAACTGCGTTGTCTTTATGTTCCATAACTAACCCTTCTCTGGACTGGCTGGAGGCACCATAGGGCAAGAAAGCATACGGATCCCTTATGGAGCGACGAGTCTAAAAGAGAGGAAAATGAAATACCACGACTACCAGAAGTGGATGGTAACCATCCTTCTGAGAAAATTACACCTCTACTCAGGAAAACGACTACAATCCATAACCATCCGCCCACTTTGGTAACTCGAACCTTCCTCGTGTGGTTACGACGCGATCGAGGGAAAGAATGAGCTATGGAAAGAGTAAAGAGAAGTCGTGATCGCTCACAGATTTTAGGCATAAGTTTCTTTGATTGAATAGACGCCATTCTACATTCTTAACTGCTCACGTCCATCCTAGAAATTATAAACGAATTTTCAATATTTTCTACTTTACTATGCCGGCTTCTAAGACTTTGACTGCCTGGTGCTACATCTACTCGCTCTGTGCAGGAATCACGTGATATTGCCTCTTTGCAAAAGGATGTTGTCGAGTTGAGGGAATTCATCTAATGCATCTGTAGTGACTTACCTGGTAGTTAGGAATTAGGCAGCCCAAGCAGGTGATGGGTGGATTGTGGTCGAAGGCAAAGAATAATGGCCATAAAGAAAAACCTTTGATAGTGTCGTGGATAATGGTAGTCCTGCTACCATGGGTGGTAACCAAATTGGTGTTGTCCGAGGTTAAGGATATTCCTGCCTCAACAACCACTAATGATAGCCAGCAAAGTTTATTGATGTGCACCTCATTGGCAATAGCATCGTTTGGGGTGTTAGGGTCAGCAAAACTGGGAAGTCAACTATGTGGTGCTATCCAGGCTTGCGAATTGAGCATTTAACAACTCGAGTCGAGGCAGTGCTGAATAAAGCTAGTCGTAACCCTGTTGTAGTTGTGCATGTCGGCACTAATAATCTGAAGATAATGCACCAAAGAGGATAGTTGAGCGACTTAAACACCTTTCTAGAAAAGAAAAATGTGCCAGACCTCGTGCAAAGATTGTCATTTCAACTGTTCGTGATGCAAAAGTTTATTCTGTCCTAACCCTACAATCCGGCATATTTCACGAGAGCCGTGGAGCTAGTTACTTGTTTGTGGATACTGTTCAAAAGCTCATTAGGGCACCTGAGGTATATTATATACAATACGGCTTTCAAGTTACTGCAGCTGGTAAGGGAAACTTGTAATTTCCAAATGCCCTGCTTCAAGGAAGAAAACTGGCTTAGAAAATGTATGAAAAGCACCAAAAGAAACTGTTCCCATATTAAAAAAAACATCTGTAATGTCCTATCACTCCAATAAAAAACCATCTAATTCCTTAAAAATGCCAGTAATCAATTGTCATAGTATAAAAATAAAATGACGGATGATCGGTGACAGATACCATGTTTTTGCTCCTTTCATAAGACGGCTTGCGTAGGCCAGAACACGGGGAACCTTGTCCTCTGGCAACCACGAGGATTGTACCACGAGGATTGTACATGGTGAGTACCGGCGCTTCGGTTAAAAATGCCTTTAACAGAGCAAATGCTAGTTTGCACTGATCCGACAATTAGAAGGACGCATCCTTCTTCGTCAGATCGTGCAAAGGCCTTGCCACCTTGGTGAAGTCCTTGATGAACCTCCGATAGTAACCGGCCAGTCCGAGCAAACTTCGGATGCCCGAAGAAAAAAAACTAATCGAAGAAATTTCAACTGTCCGCTCTGCCATGTCCCTACCCATGGCCGTCTCATAAGGCACTTACGTGACCACCACAAAGAAAAGACCGAAGAGCTCCAGGACATAAACAAAAAAACCAAAGAAAAATTTAAAAACGGTACGCCACCACACGATTGGGGACTCGTGAAACAGCGGTTCGGGTCACTCATAAATAACTCGATTGTGCGCCAAGGTCTTATGAGATGCATATATCACGTTCGTTCACGCTTCGAAAACTTTCCTTCTGTGCGGGAGCAGGGCACGTTTGGTGACAACCCAGAAGTTGTTAACGAAGACCCCATAGACGAAGGCGAATTCGGTATGGAAGACGATGATGATGGTGCTTTGCCGGTAGTGTTTCCTTGCAAGAACTATCTTGCGGGATTCGTTCTTGCCAAGATGCAAGCGGAAAATTTAACCATGTGCTACAATCTGTCGTTCTTTACGGATTTTATTAATCACATGGAGACAGAGAAGATCTATCGTGCCCGTGCGCATCGGCTCACGTATGCAAGACTTGTTTCGAGGGTGTTGTATCAAGTTAACATCTCAACAGGCGGCAAGCACGAAACACCAGTGCCGAGCCTCATGATACACACCAACCACATACAAAATTACGCACTACAGCTCACACATGTTGGCACGAAAGCGAGCACTATCGTAAGTCTTTACCGCAACTTACTAATTTACCTTCGTTTCCTGATGACTGCGAACAATTTCAGGGTCAAGGATCGCCTCTTGTACGATGACTTGGCACACGTTGTAGAAGTAATCAAGCGATTCATGGTACGGGCCAAGAAGGAACATTAAGCCGAATGCCGTGTGAAAAAAGCGAAGGTGCAATGAAAGATGCTTTCACCGAACAAACCGTGGCCGCGTCAACGTCGTTAGTAAGCGACCCTGCACTCTTGGAGGATGTAAACGACACACTTACGCGCCTTCTTGATAACGGGTTTAATGCTATCGATTACTGCGCAGTCACGTGCTATTTAATGCTCATCATTGCATCGTACAGAATTCGGCAATTGGCCACAATTAATCTTCGCCTATGCGAGTACCTAAATCGCAGGGAAGCAGTGTCAGGAGACTATGTGTTCATCGTGTGCAACCATAAGACGTCTGCCACGGGTCCTCAGGGAATTTCCCTAACATCAGACCAGATGTCGATGTTTGAGGTCTACTACCACCTCCTCAGACCAATGGTTGATGTCCTGAAGATGGGGAATTTTTTTCTCAATACCGTGGAAACAGCGTGGAACAGTCCTTCTCGAGAATTTTTGCGGATGTCAGCAAAGTACGGTGTATTGTTCACTGTCACCCGTACGCGACATTCTCTCTAAACTTCCATTGCCGGGAAGTCTAAACAAGAACGGGAGAAGATCTGCAGAGCTCTAAAACATCGAGAGCTCACTGCAAAAGTGCAATTTTGGAAGATTTCAAATTAATTACAAAAGACAATAAGTCAATTGTAATCAATAAAAATAAAAAACATAGAGAAAGAAAGAAAGCTCGGTCTAGTTTAAGGCAGAAAGAAAGGGAAGAAGTGCCAGTGTTTCAAGGGTTGTATTTTGATGATGGTCGGAAGGACACAACAATAGTAATAGATAATAAGGGAAATAATACGAGAAGTATTGTGATAGAAGATGTGGTTTTGTTAAGTGAACCAGTGAACCTGTCCAGTATCAGGGCAAGCTTTAAGTATAAAGTCCAGTGTGATTGATTTCTTGAACCAGAACAACATATCAACTTCAGAACTAGTAGCTATTGGGTGCGATGGAACCACTGTTAACACAGGAGTCAATAATGGTGTGATTGTTCTTCTCTAACAGACCATAGGAAGGCCAGTTCAATGGATGGACCTACTTCAGGATCTCGTGGCTTTACTGGTCATATTGGTAAACAAATTATATCTGCAGAACATTTTGAAGTTGTAGTTTGTTCCAGTGGTAGTGGGATTGCCTGCAATTGATGAGTCAATATCCTTAAGTGCAGACCAAAAGTATTTACTGGATATTTGTAATGCTGTATCAAGTGGTAACTGCCCTGCAAAATTGGCCAAAATGAATCCAGGAAAATTATCTCATGCCAGGTGGTTAACTACTGCAAATAGAATATTGTGATACTACATTGGATGTCATGAGCCTTCAGATAACTTGCGACTCATTGTTGAATATATTATGAAGGTCTACAGTAAAATGTTGTTTACTATACGATGCAAACCATATTGCACAGAAGGTGCTCAGAACTTATGGAAGACAATAAATTTGTCTAGATATCTCAGCAATGAATTAAAGGCAATTATTGATCCAGTTATCACTAGGAATGGTTATTTTGGACACCCAGAAAATATCCTCCTGTCAATGATTTCTGATCCACGACCACATGTGAGAAAACTCGGATTGCGTCGTATAATAAAGGCAAGAGAGAGGAAGCCAACTGCAGGAATACGAAATTTCAAGATACCTGTAATGAACTTTGGTGCAGAAGACTACATAGTCATGATAGATTGGCAAACATGTAAATTAACTGAACCACCAATCACATCCAGAATTTCTGATGAAGATTTGAAATTTATGGTGACTGAAGGAGAAGTTCCACAAGTGAAGAAATTTCCTTGCCACACACAGGCAGTAGAAAGGTGTGTGAAACTGGTAACTGAGGCGTCTTCTGCAGTGTGTGGTGTTGAAAATAAAGATGGTTATATTTTCTCAAAACTTTCATCTCCAAATGTAATACCGGCTTTCAACATTAAGAGCGAATATAACACTTCCAAGGAAGCTGTAGATCAGAATTCGTCACTATCTTCAGATGAATAACTTTAAACAACACAGAAATGTTGATAGATGTCATCTTTTCTTTTGCTTACTTAATGTTGTGTATTTTACATTATTCGTGAAGTGCGTACTTAGTTTATAATTTAGACTATCTGTGTGAATTAATTAAACAAATAATGTTAATTAAAATATTTGCTGTTTCTATTGACGTTTCTATGACGAAAAAGGACAAATTTCATTGGAATTAAGGCACAAAGAGGCAACTGAAGACATTGACCTAACCCAATGAATTTTTTAATACACACAGGGTATGGTATGAGGTCACTTTTCTGAACTATTGGTAGTTTGAATTTTGAAAATTAACATTTTTAAGCATTATTGAATAATGGACTAAAAAAGCTAAATCGAATGAATTTCCCAAAACTTCAGCCCCCTAGCGGCAACTGAAGACATTGACCTAGATCAATGATATTTTTTACACAAAATATGTGGCCCATAAGGCAACTTTTCTGTACTACTGGAAATTCCATTTACACCCTACTGTTCAGCAACCGAGCATCCTCCTGATTGAGCCATCGGATGCTGAGCTCACTGCTGAGACTTTGGAGAACAGAAGCAGGACACCAGAGGGTTAGTGCCAGTCCGTGGACGCCTGCTCCGGTGGTGGCAAGGGTCAGCTGACCCTTGCACCAAAGAAGCCTCTTCTTCGGGACGACAGTGGAAGAGTTGTGGTGGTGCAACCATCCACGAGTCAGTTGGAAAAGCTTCAGGTGGTAAGCCCGAAAAGGAAAAAAGGACTAGCCACCCTTTTAAGTCTGATCGGCCTGGTAAGTCCTCGAGCTTGGTTGCATTCGGCTCAATGCACAGTCAACCTTCTCACAAAGAAGAAAAAGAAAAAAGTCTAAATGTGAGAAGGGAGATCCAGGACCTCTTGCCAAGAAGTCCCAGGGAACAACAAAGGGCAAGAGCGTTGGGACAGATAAGGAAGCGTAAGAAGAGCTTGCCAGCCGAGAACCAACCTCACCATACCCAGCAAATGTGACGGTACAGATGAATGAGAGATCGATGTGAGCTGTTGTTCTTGGCAACCCTCAATCAGTCAGTTGGAACTCTCCACCGGGTCAGCTTGCCTTTACCTCAAGGCGGGGCAGCCCGGTGGGGTCAAGTTGTGTTCCGACCAAACATGGTCCCGTGACTTCAGAAGGGTCATACACCCTCTTTATAAAGATCCTGACGGAGGAGTCTTCAAGACAATAGGATCAGAAGAGATTTCCATCTCCCCAGCCTGAGGGCGAGGGTCGACACTGGTGCGAAGCCTCCGCATTCAGAAAGTGAGGTATTTCTGAATAACCAGCTTGGTCTATGGCAGAACCAGTAGAGAATAGAGGGGTACCAATACAAAAGGTACTGTCACCTGAGAAAACCACTCCCAGACCAGTGGTTGCATCACTGCTGTCATTTAGCGTGCATTATGCGTTTGCTTTTGGCAGCAGATTATCCAGTGTTGTTGGTCGTTAACATGGTGAGAAAGCATTTTGCTGCCTTGAACGTGATGAGACTAGGAGAAGGGATAGTGCGACTAACCCGCCTCTCAGCCCCATACGTCAAGCTTCTCCTTCGTTACGACTTAGAAGGCATAACTGGGGAGTAAGTAACCCAGCCTCTACCAGGATGCGAGTCTGATCCCGCAGCTGCCGTGTTAGACTTCTTAACAAGTTGGACCCTACGTACGGGTCTGCGGCTCTCCAATCTTGGCATTGATGAGTTTCAATGCTAAGAGGAAGAGAGGCTCAGAGACGGAATGGTGGAACTGTTTGTTTCACTGTTAACAGTTCCGCCATAGTCCTCCTCATGTCGCCATCTTTGCTGCCGCCGACTTTAGCGAGGAAGACTCTGCAGTAGCCGGTGCCACCCTACGGTTATTTGTGAGGCTCTATCAATGCGATCCTGTCCCTAGATGGAGTCAGGTCTATTAACTTTCAGGGAAAAATTTTACCAGAGGTTTGGATAACCAGTCAGGTCATTACAATTTCTAGGCTTGCCTACTGTGTAATCCAGTTTCTACATGATTATGTCACCAGAGTAACTTCTTTATTTTTCAGTAGAAATACAAATTAAACAAAATCAGTCCAAATAATCGATTAATCAATTTTTTGTGCTGATTCATCAGATGCATCAATTATATTAAAAATAATCGATTTTCAAAAATTCAATTATTTTCATTATTGTCTAATCCTACCCTGCACTGCCTTGGCATTAGTTCACCGTGGACACACTGCATTAGTCTTTAACCTAATAAGCCGTATGTCCAAACAGTGCCTCTAGTAACAGTAGGCCAAGATATAGAGTCCGTAAGAAGTAAGCAGCTTCAACAAAGAACTTTGTGGAAAATTGGCTGAACCATTAAGTTGTTTTGCTGCTATCTTACAAATTAATAGCACATTTTTGTAAACTTATTATAGTTCATATTTTTTGTCTAACGATTTATTCTAAAAATTCAATCTTAACAATGAAACTTTAACATAGTGTGAGCTTTTGGCGACCTTATAATTTTTACCAACTTATGTTTTCTATGGCTCGTTTGTTCTCCTGATCGCACGGTGACTGCACGAATTAGATTCGAGCTACAGAAATAGTCGGATGTGATCGATTGTGATCATCCTTCTGTGCAGGGGTGTAGTCTTCGCAGAAAGATGGTGACCATCGCTCCTGGTTGTCACTGATGTACACCTTCCTTTGTTACCAGATGCTGTAGCTCCTCCATGATCTGTATGTATCCTTGCCTTGTGGTGGCTCCAGCTTGTCTAGAGAAGGATTAGTTTCCAAACAAATAGACAAAGCAGTTTCTCAGTATAAACACTTTATTCATTCTTTACGGAAACTCAGATTACAAGAATGAATAAAGGTGCGTTCTCGGGCCCATGATGTGGTAAGGATATAGAAATTGAACGTAATACAAAACTTGAGCAAGTACAATGAACAAAGAGGAACACTGTCCTTTTATACCTTGGACCTGTGTACACCTCCGAGGTGTAACCAGGTCCAAGTGACCATGGTCCTAAGAGTATCAATCCGCCACTTCGATACGAGTCAGAAGTATGAGTCAGAGAGAGAGGGAGGGACAATCACGAGTTGTTTACCCCCAGGCTATGTTTTTGGCGGGATCGTGAGTTACTGGGTGTTACAATAGACATCTAAGAAGATTTTGAAGCGACCCTTCAAATGTTCTGACACTTCAAAACATGTTAAAAGTTTCAAAACAGGTGAAGTTTCGGTCCAATAAAACATTAGAAATAAAAAACATGAATATTTTATAAAATTATGATTACAAAACTCCATACCTGTACTTTTTAACTATAGTGTGACGACCCAGTCTGGCTCCTTAATTACTATGAAAGAGCACACAAATTCCTGATGCTAGGCTAGCAGCTAGGCTAGGCTGCATGTAGTAGGCAGCTAGGCAGATGCCATATTGTGACCAGCAAGACCGTCACCATTGAGTTCAATGGGTGAGAGGTCAGGTAGTACCACTCTTCCCTACCCCGGGTGGAGTTTATATTGGCCAGACTGGCTATTATTCTGGGCAGTGTGTAGTGATGATTTTCCAAGTACAACAACCTGTTGGAGGTCAAGTTGGCCTACAGGTCAACGACCACGTCGTTATTTTGTTTTGGTGTGCTAACATTGTATCAGTGTCAATGCTTTGGGGAAATAACCGCAAGGGGAGAGGATTATGGGAAGTAATCGCCGCTGAATTTTCCGTCTGTCCGGCCGGTAACTCACACAGGTGCGTGGTTGAACCTTGTGTTCTGCAGTGTTTCCAAAACTTGTCGCCGATTTTGCAGCAGTCGACTTTGTCGAGAAAGACTGTGGTGGACAGCGCCATTCAACAGTTTTTTCAGGAGACCTACTAGTACGATCCCAGCCACAAGAAGGAATCAGGACCAGTATGTTTCGGGGAGAAGTCTTAGCGGGGGTGTGGATGTGTCAATCGGGTCGTTACACTAGTTTACGATGTAGTAAAACTCCCTTTACCGTCCATGTTAAAAGTTTCAAAACTGGTGAAGTTTCGGTCCAATAAAACATTAGAAATAAAAAACATGAATATTTTATAAAATTATGATTACGAAACTCCATACCTGTACTTTTTAACTATAGTGTGACGACCTAGTCTGGCTCCTTAATTACTGTGAAAGAGCACACAAATTCCTGATGCTAGGCTAGCAGCTAGGCTAGGCTGCATGTAGTAGGCAGCCAGGCAGATGCCATATTGTGACCAGCAAGACTCTCACCATTGAGTTCAATGGGTGAGAGGTCAGGTAGTACCACTCTTCCCTACCCCGGGTGGAGTTTATATTGGCCAGACTGGCTATTATTCTGGGCAGTGTGTAGTGATGATTTTCCAAGTACAACAACCTGTTGGAGGTCAAGTTGGCCTACAGGTCTACGACCACGTCGTTATTTTGTTTTGGTGTGCTAACATTGTATCAGTGTCAATGCTTTGGGGAAATAACCGCAAGGGGAGAGGATTATGGGAAGTAATCGCCGCTGAATTTTCCGTCTGTCCGGCCGGTAACTCACACAGGTGCGTGGTTGAACCGTGTGTTCTGCAGTGTTTCCAAAACTTGTCGCCGATTTTGCAGCAGTCGACTTTGTCGAGAAAGACTCTGTGGTGGACAGCGCCATTCAACAGTTTTTTCAGGAGACCTACTAGTACGATCCCAGCCACAAGAAGGAATCAGGACCAGTATGTTTCGGGGAGAAGTCTTAGCGGGGGTGTGGATGTGTCAATCGGGTCGTTACACTAGTTTACGATGTAGTAAAACTCCCTTTACCGTCCATGTTAAAAGTTTGAAAACAGGTGGAGTTTCGGTCCAATAAAACATTAGAAATAAAAAACATGAATATTTTATAAAATTATGATTACGAAACTCCATACCTGTACTTTTTAACTATAGTGTGACGACCTAGTCTGGCTCCTTAATTACTATGAAAGAGCACACAAATTCCTGATGCTAGGCTAGCAGCTAGGCTAGGCTGCATGTAGTAGGCAGCCAGGCAGATGCCATATTGTGACCAGCAAGACTCTCACCATTGAGTTCAATGGGTGAGAGGTCAGGTAGTACCACTCTTCCCTACCCCAGGTGGAGTTTATATTGGCCAGACTGGCTATTATTCTGGGCAGTGTGTAGTGATGATTTTCCAAGTACAACAACCTGTTGGAGGTCAAGTTGGCCTAGAGGTCAACGACCACGTCGTTATTTTGTTTTGGTGTGCTAACATTGTATCAGTGTCAATGCTTTGGGGAAATAACCGCAAGGGGAGAGGATTATGGGAAGTAATCGCCGCTGAATTTTCCGTCTGTCCGGCCGGTAACTCACACAGGTGCGTGGTTGAACCGTGTGTTCTGCAGTGTTTCCAAAACTTGTCGCCGATTTTGCAGCAGTCGACTTTGTCGAGAAAGACTCTGTGGTGGACAGCGCCATTCAACAGTTTTTTTCAGGAGACCTACTAGTACGATCCCAGCCACAAGAAGGAATCAGGACCAGTATGTTTCGGGGAGAAGTCTTAGCGGGGGTGTGGATGTGTCAATCGGGTCGTTACACTAGTTTACGATGTAGTAAAACTCCCTTTACCGTCCATGTTAAAGTTTCATTATTACAGAAAAAAAAGAAAGAAACATTGAAAACCAAAACACAACAATGAATGTTAAAAACCCAATATTTCACAATAATAGTTTGAGTAACTTGTGAGAAAACAACAAAACATCTTACCAGCGGAATGGAATTTCAATAAAGTTCTATGTTTAGGTTATGTCTACTTCTTATGGGCCACTTTTTGGCCTACTGCTACTAGAGGTGCTGTTTGGACATTCGAATATTAAACATAACAAAAATGCCAACAACCACATATTACAAAAAACAATCGGCATGTACATCGGCAAATATTTAACTCCATCGGCTAGGCCATCAACAAATCTAAAATTTTTATTTTTTAATACTGAGCATCACAACAGCCTCGGTCACATTTCGCGATTGGTCGACCCTACACTCACGTTTCTCTTCATTTCGCACCTGAAAAACAATCTGAGCACGAGAAAAGTGTACGCCAACATAAATATACAAAGGGAACTCAACTACACGCTCTTCCTAAAAAGTAGTTCGGGTCAAAACCGTGCGTGGCCGGTACTTGGTGCTTTCAATCAATGAACATAAAAACGGATGACATTTTTGCTTGAAAAAGCGGACGATTTGTCCCTCGCGTGTTTTTCATAACATGGAGTTTAGTTTTATGAATTTATCGTGGTTTACAACTAAAACAATTAAGAAGATTTTATGAATTTTTTTCCGTTTTATATTAAAATTCCGCGGGGTGCGGAAATCTAATTCCGTATTTTATAGTGATATCCAACAAATCAATTTTCCACAGGTTATCATTAAAATTATGCATGGTAAACAGAACCATTTTTTTAAAACTATTAAATTATATTAAAACATCCACCACAACATACATAACTTCACCACGCGAATCTCTCACATCCCCTTTTAAACGCATGTCCTAAGGTGTTACTATACAAAATTGTTGCGAATCTGCCATCGACCATAATGACAATGCAAATTAAAAAAACGCCATCATAAATGCAAGCACATTCTCACCAAATCTTCATCTTTCTCTTCATCCTTTTTCTCCTTATCTTTAGGCACGTTAGAAGTTCCTTTTTTAGTTTCTGACATTTTCTATCAAAATTTGTGAATAAGAATACAAAATTTAAACACAACTTAAAAGCAATCACAATATATTTTGGTAATAAAAAGAAATACACTAACTCGACCAAGCAAGAAAGCAGCGAATAAGCGATGGAAATGGTCAAGTGACAGGGAAGTGGGCGCCGCACGGTAAAAAGTTATCCTCCAGCTTCATTTCTGTTATGGAGGGAAGGTGCTTTGTTAAAAGAACAGCCGAGGGCGCATCAGCGCCATCTATTCATCGTAAGTGGAAAGAGCCGTCTCGCTATTTTCTATACCGGTGTATCAGCTCTTTATTTTGGGTGTTTTTGGCAAGTGGCATTGTCGTTGGTTATGTTGATGTTAGTTTCTTTTTATGTTTATGCTCCCATTGATTATAGGTTGGCGCCGCATACATTTTCGAATTTTTTTTTTCTGTTTATTGTGGGAGACTGTTAAATAGGTTAGGTTGTTTTTATTTTTATTTTATTGTTTTAGGCGACTTTTTATGACTCCTATGATAAACCCTAGGTTGTTCTTTTAAACACGTACCTTCCCTCCATAACGGAATTGAAGAAGGAAGACAACTTTTAACCTAGCGGTGTCCACTTCCCGGTAGGAAAACTGAGCCATAGCCTCCTATAGATACAGGCCTGTCGGCCATTAAAATGGCGGCGGTTACGCATCTAAATAACACTAGAGGCGCTATGAGTCGATGCTGAAAAGAAGGCTTGTGCAATGTTAGAGTGTATTGAAAAAAATTGAATTTTTTCTTTTTTTGAATTTGAATTTCCAATAGAGCGGAAAAGTTGCCTTATGGGATACATAGTTTGTATACAAAATTTCATTGGTCTAGGTCAATGTCTTCAGTTGCCGCTAGGTGTCTGAAAATTAAGGAAATTCAGTTGATTTAGTCATTTTAGATTGTTATGCAATAATGCTTAAAAATATTAATTTTCAAAATTCAAACTAGCAATACCTCTGAAAAGTGACCTCATACCATACCGTATGTTTATATAAAAAACATTTGTCTAAGTTAATGTTTTCAGTTGCTGCTAGGGGCCTGAATTTTGGGGATATTCGATTGATTTAGTTAGCCATTTTCGACCCTTCTTCAAAAAACATTTAAAAGTGCAATTTTGGAAGATTTCAAATTAATTACAAAGGACAATAAGTCAATTGTAATCAATAAAAATAAAATACATAGAGAAAGAAAGAAAGCTCGGTCTAGTTTAAGGCAGAAAGAAAGGGAAGAAGTGCCAGTGTTTCAAGGGTTGTATTTTGATGGTCGGAAGGACACAACAATGGTAATAGATAATAAGAAGGGAAAAAATATGAGAAGTACTGTGATAGAAGAACATGTGGTTTTGTTAAGTGAACCAGGATCAAAGTACTTGGGGCACGTCTGTCCAGTATCAGGGCAAGCTTTACGTATAAAGTCCAGTGTGATTGATTTCTTGAACCAGAATGACATATTAACTTCAGAACTAGTAGCTATTGGGTGCAATGGAACCAATGTTAACACAGGAGTCAATAATGGTGTGATTGCTCTTCTCTAACAGACCATAGGAAGGCCAGTTCAATGGATGGACCTACTTCAGGACCTCATTGTTTTACTGGTCCTATTGCTAAACAAATTATATCTGCAGAACAATCAATTGGCCAAAATGAATCCAGGAAAATTATCTCATGCCAGGTGGTTAACTACTGCAAATAGAATATTGTAATACTACATTGGATGTCATGAGCCTTCAGATAACTTGCGACTCATTGAATATATTATGAAGGTCTACAGTAAAATGTTGTTTACTATACGATGCAAACCATATTGCACAGAAGGTGCTCAAAACTTATGGAAGACAATAAATTTGTCTAGATATCTCAGCAATGAATTAAAGGCAATTATTGATCCAGTTATCACTAGGAATGGTTATTTTGGACACCCAGAAAATATCCTCCTGTCAATGATTTCTGATCCACAACCACATGTGAGAAAACTCGGATTGTGTCACATAATGAATGCAAGAGAGAGGAAGCCAACTACAGGAATACGACATTTCAAGATACCTGTAATGAACATTACGAAGACTACATAGACATTATTGATTGGCAAACCTGTAAATTAACTGAACCACCAATCATGTCCAGAATTTCTGATGAAGATTTGAAACTTATGGTGACTGAAGGAGAAGTTCCACAAGTGAAGAAATTTCCTTGCCACACACAGGCAGTAGAAAGGTGTGTGAAACTGGTAACAGAGGCATCTTCTGCCGTGTGTGGTGTTGAAAATAGAGATGGTTATATTTTCTCAAAACTTTCATCTCAAAATATAATGCTGGCTTTCAACATTAAGAGCAAATATAACACTTCCAAGGAAGCTGTAGATCAGAATTTGTCACTATCTTCAGATGAATAACTTTAAACAACACATAAATGTTGATAGATGTCATCTTTTTTTGCTTACTTAATGTTGTGTATTTTACATTATTGTGAAGTGTGTACTTTGTTTATAATTTAGACTATCTGTGTGAATTAATTAAACAAATAATGTCATTTAAAATATTTGCTGTTTCTATGACGAAAAAGGACAAATTTCATTGGAATTAAGGTACAAAGAGGCAACTGAAGACATTGACCTAACCCATTGAATTTTTTAATACACACAGGGTAGGCTATGAGGTCACTTTTCTGAACTATTGGTAGTTTGAATTTTGAAAATTAACATTTTTAAGCATTATTGAATATTGACTAAAAAAGCTAAATCGACTGAATTTCCCAAAACTTCAGCCTCCTAGCGGCAACTGAAGACATTGACCTGGATCAATGATATTTTTTACACAAAATATGTGGCCCATAAGGCAACTTTTCTGCACTATTAGAAATTCCATTTAAAAAAAATATTTTTGATACACCCTATGTGCATAGCCCCTTATACTAACCTAAGAGAAAAATCACACATACAGTAGAAGTTAGAACATGTTAATCGTAATTCTTTTCAGTTAATTTTATTTGTTATAATCAATTGTAAATTGACGACGAAAGTCCAGGAGCAATCCTGACTCACTTAGTTTTTCCTGGATCGTTTCTTTTTATTTTGGATTGGCATGAAACTTTGTCAACCCTCTGTACTAACATACAGAGGATTGACCTAGTTCTATCAGCTCACAATACCAATATCCGGCATTGGGTCACCTTTTTGGTCTTGGGTCCTTTTTCCTCCCAGTCCCACCCCTTAATACAAAGAGATTGTCCTGATAAGCAGTAGCATTAAGTGAATGGGGTTGTGTTTTTCTTGTGAATGTTAGTCTTAATTGATGATGAGTTATTTTCTGTAATTTGCTGACCACTGGTCAATCACATTGATTGGCCAGTTTGGTTGTTACTTGTGTTTTTGCCCAATCAGAGAATACTGAGAAAATGTTTTCATCCAGGTAGCACAAATCAGTTGGGCCAATGTTGGCACACTGTTGGAGCGTCATTAGCCCATTGTTGGCCCAGTGAGTTGGGCATTCTTTTTTTTGGAAGAGAACACAATTTTCTCAACAAAAACAAAACAATTTTTTTGTTAAAAACACGTTGTTTGGCATTTTTGTGTGAAAGACAAAATCTTTTGTTTTTAATGCTTTAAATTGAATTTCATGTTCAAAACCTGGCACTGTAGGTCCACTAGCGTGAGGTTTAAAACCAACATTCTTTTCAACTTTGTGAGGGTCAGCACAGCTTACATCACTAGCATCTAATTCTGCAAAGTGGTGTGCCACCTGCTGCAATTCTTTATTGTGACTGCGAATCATTCTTTTCAACTTTTGCATGTGATTTTCAAAAGAAAAAGCACTGATTGTATCCAATGGACCATAGGTTTTTACATCATCAGGCAAATGAGTTAAAGAATGCATGTTATAAACTAGCATCTCTTCAATGTAATGTTTAGGGTGGGTGGGGCATAGAATCATTCCTGTAATGTTTAGGCACTTCCCACACAAATTGCAAAAGCAACTTTCTATCAAATTCAATCCAATCCTCAGTGGATAGATCACATGCAAGAATATATAATGCACAATGGTGTAGCATGAAGTGAGCAAAACAACTGGGGCACAATATTTTCTTAAGATTTAATGGACCAGTATACAATAAGAAAGTTCTAAACTCAACAGCTTTCCATCTATCCAAATACTTCACAGAGCGAGGATTTCTTACAAATTTTTCTGGCATGTAAGCATCAATGTTGTCTAATTCATGAGACATTTTCTGGACATTATATGACTGCAGTCTTTGTGGTATTGGCCCTCGAAGCCAAATAACTAATAACTTCTTAGTAACTCCAAGGCAAACTAAGTGCATATAATGTAAAGGAAATTGTAAAATCAAATCGATTTTAAGGCAGTAAAAGGACTTTTTCAACAATATGTTCATCAATACTATCAGCATTTAACTCACGAAAGCTTTCGGAAGTGTGACGACCCAGTTTTGCTCCTTTGTGGAGCAACAACTAAATTCCCATTGTCGTCTGCTATGCACCTCAAATTTGGTTGCCAGGCAGACGACAAAATGGCCAGCAAGGGTCACTGTCCTCCCCCAGGTGGAGCAGCCTTGGGGTGATATATAATGGTGGCAGCCATTATTATCTGGACAGTGAAGTGATACCCTTTATGCCTTGTGCTTTGTGTTTTCTTCAGGTGGCCAAGATGGCCACCATTCATCATCACCTTTTGTGGTGTGTGGGTGTGTTTCACCCTTTCTCCTGGCTGGAGTAGCCAGGAGAGTTCTCATCTATTACTTCACTGATAAGTGAGTGTTTTTATTGTTTATTCTATTTGAATAAATTATCTATTCATTTTCACTCTACACTGGTGTCCGTGTCTCTTCATTATTTATTATAATACTGGGGAAGTTACCGTGGGGAGGGTGGGGGTTCCGGTGGGGAAGTTTCATCGTCACCAACACCATCCTGTTCCGTCATGTTTTTCGCCATGTCGGCCGGTTTTTCGCGTGCGGTACCATGGTAGGATTCATCGCGAATCTACCGTGGACTCCTCGTCTTGTTCGGCAGTCTTTCGTCTGTCAACTTGTGGTGTGGGAGTCGACCTCCGACCGGCGCTACCCGTGGGCACGGACAGGTACAAGAGGAGGGCTGGCCAGCATTTCGACCCGTCCCAAGGAGGTCAGGTGGCGGTAAGTTAAGCGAAATTTACCGTGGGCATTGTAACGGCCACTCGGGTTGTTACAGAAGTTCGTAATGTTGCATTGCATTTCAGAAAAACAACCCGGCCTTTCCATGTTTCTTTTTGAACACACCGCTCACATCCATAACATGCATTATGAAGTTTAACACATTTAATAAATCTACGAGCTGGGGCATCGACAATTATGCACTCAATGAATATATCATATTGAGCACTGCCAATAATCAATCCATCATTTTCAAGTTTTAACATTTCTTCAATAAATTCCTCAAGATAGTCATTAACATTGCCAGGTTTTTCATTTCCAGAAAACAAACCAATTACAAAAAAAGTTTTATCAATACTGTTCTTCACAATTCCTAAAATTGGCCAGAACGACTTGTTTGTCGATTTTGAAATTGGTAGTCCATCAATGTTTACAGCTAGAGTGACCAATTTGTGCATAACTGTCTTTTCCAGATCTTTATAAAAATGAGAATTAAAGTTATCATCTACTAAACCTGCTGTTATTCTTTTTTATAAGAAAACTCTTTATACCAACATGAAAATATAGGCCACCTGTTAAAGTTTTGATGGGCACTTTTCTAGGTGTTGACAAAAAAGACTGTATGTGAATAGGTAATGAGGACAAATTGGTTTCAAAATTCCCAACAAGTCATGCAAAGCAGAGTGTGTTATATTGTGTGACACTGCCCAGTTTTTAAGCGTGTTTGGCAATTCAATTCAATTCAATTAGATACAACTGCAATCAGCTTGAAATTTATGTGGCAGGGGGGATTGCTACCAATCATGAGTGATTGTCACTATTTAAAAATAAGTCATCATCACGAAATTGAAATCGTCCTAACAAAGAACTATTCACAGGAAGAGAATTCTATAGTCTAACACCATTAGAAATAAAAGACCAAAAATATGCATCAGTCCTAGCCATTAATTCTTTGAAAGTTTTTGAATGCCCAAATCTACCTATATGAGGATTTCTAGTTAGTAAACCAATAAGCAGAGTAATGTTATCATCAGACAGCAAACGTCCCAGAAGAGCGAGGCTTTGCACATTTCTTCTGACTGCTAATGTTTCCCATTCTAGCTCTTGAAACATAGATGATACGCTGTCAGTATATGCATACCATCCCTTTACAAATCTTGCTGCCCTACACTGCACCATTTCTATTTCTTGTTTTTGGTTATTTCTAAATGGGCTCCAAATTGAGGAACAATATTCTAAGATAGGTCTAACTAGGGTAAAGTTGCAGACCTTTTTTACATTTTCATTACAATGTTTAAGGGTGCGTTGGACGAACCGCAGCCTTTAATTAGCTTATGCAACTGCTATGATCTTATATGATTTTTCCAAAGCATGTCTTTGGACAAGGTTAAGCCAAGATATTTAATGGTATTAACAGGAGTTAGCCGAAAATCTCCCATTGTATAATCTGCCATGCAAGATTCTCGCTTTCCGGAAACTCGCATAACATTGCATTTACTCCTATTGAGTTGTAAATGCCACTCAGAGCACCATTCTTTAACACTGTCTAGATCTCTTTGGAGGACTTCACTATCCTCATTATCCCTAATCCTCCTGTACACAACAGCATCATCTGCAAACAAGCACATTGTACTGTTGCATCTATCTGCCAGATCGTTAATGAACAGAAGGAAAAGTAGTGGTCCAAGAATGCTATCCTGAGGTACACCAGATGTTACTTTAGCCCAGTCCGACACAGCACCATCAATTTGGACTCGCTGTTGTCTATTTGATAAGAATGATGATGTCCACAAAATTACTTGTTTATTTTAGTTAAAAGTCACCATTTTTTTTAATTAGTAGGGCATGCTTCACTGTATCAAAGGCTTTTGCAAAATCTAAAAATACCAAGTCAAATTCGCCCTTACTATCCAAGCCAAATTGTATGGCTTGGATGAATAGTGCTAACTGGGTATCACATGATCTGCCTTTTCGAAAACCATGCTGGTTTTCATGAATTAATTTATGGGTTTTTAAATGCGTGATTGTATTAGAATAAATTATATGCTCAAGAGTCTTACATACAATGGAGGTTAGAGAAATGGGTCTATAGTTCTTTGGACAATGTTTATCTCCTGTTTTTAAAATTGGGCAGATATTTGCTTGCCTCCATGCCATAGGCAGTATGCCACTATCAAGGGAATCTTGGAAAAGTTTACTTAAAAAAGGGCTAACTTGTGTGGCCATCTCCTTTAGCAAACGTGGCGGAATTTCATCTGGACCAGCAGATTTATTAACATCTAGATTATAAAGCAAATTTTGTAATCCAGTGGTGTTTATAAAATACAAGTAGCGATATAATTTTCTTATGTAAAATGAATCTTTGTCCATTGATTTGTTACACAAAACATTATCAACCAGTATGCTGTCAGCAATCTCACAAAGACCTTCAGCTGTATTAGCAATAGAACCATCTCTTTCATTATGTTTAAAAGAAACATTGCTCAGTGACTCATTACACAAAGCATTGCCAACTGTTATGTTGTCGGCAATCTCATGAACATCTTCAGCTGTAAAATTATTATTTGAAATATGGCTGTTTTCGAAAACAGCATCGATAGCAAGAAGCTCTGCTTCTACGACTTTTAAAACTCTTCTTCGCTTTGTTCTAGAGCTTTCTATTTAAAGCTAGAGTATTAACAAATAATATGTTAATAAAAACTTATTGATTGATGTAAACAAACAAATTTAGTTGACATTTTCTTTGAGAACACAACGAGAACAACCTCGATCACGGTCACCAGCATACTTAAACCAACTCATCATTACCCCTTCCAGGTTACTGTTTGAGTCATGAACAATTCCTTTGACATTGCATACAGCAGCTGTAAAAACAAATTAAATGAATGGAAATGTTTTCATGTATGTGCCATGCAATATTTCAAATGAAACATTTCCCATGTTTCATTTCAATATGCAGTTGAAATAATTAAAAAAATGTGAAATTTATTATGAAAACCATAAATGACAAATGATTGTAATTGGTTCATTAGAATATTTTAAACTCAGTTACAATCATAGACTTGCCATGATAATGGTGTGCCACCATCAATTTGCATTTTAATGCTATCCATGTGACACAGTCTAATTAATTATTGTACAACCATTAGTCACATGTGATGTCAGTTATTGATGCAGTTAACTGATGCAGTTATTTTGTATTATTGAATGGCTTCAAATCAGTTTCACAACTTTTCAATATATTTCACAGCTTTTCATAAATATCACAAAACTAGTGGGGTAACCCGTCATAAATGACTGGAGCCAAATTCACAGGCAATTGTGCCCAGCATTAGAATTTATTTTCCTCTGCCCTTTTATGACTTCAGACCAAGTAACAAACCAATTAGAAATTGATGACGTTCATAAAAGGGCTGAGCAAAATAAATTCTAATGCTGAGCACAATTGCCTGTGATAAATTCTAGTTTAATTTTGCTACTATTTTCCCCTCCCCTTTTTATATTTGAAAGAAAGCGTTCTCTCTTGTGTGCGCATGCGTGTCATTTGTTCTTTTTTTACTCCTTTCATTTCAATTTCAGTCACCCCTCCCACTTTTTCTCTCTTCAAGTTTCTCTCTCTCCACCCCTTCTATACTTTCCACCCTTTTCCCCTGTCCAATTTAATATCATGGGGTTCTTGGATGGGGAGTGTGCAACATATAGTTGACCTTGAGAAAAAAAGCAGTTCATTTATTCAAATTTATATAAACTCACAGAACCAGACCTGGCTTAATATATATATATATATATATATATATATATATATATATATATATATATATATATATATATATATATATATATATATATAATATTTCATTGTTACATACCAATAATGACATCCTGCAGTTGCCAAAGCTAATCAGAGGCTGCGGTTTGTCCAACACACCCTTAAACATTGTAAAGAAAATGTAAAGAAGGTCTGTTAGACCTATCTTAGAATATTGTTCCCCAATTTGGAGCCCATTTAGAAATAACATAAAACAAGAAATAGAAATGATGCAGCATAGGGCTGCAAGATTTGTAAAGGGTCGGTATGCGTATACTGACAGTGTATCGTATATACTCCAAGAGCTAGAATGGGAATCAATAGCAGGCCGAAGAAATGAGCAAAGCCTCGCTCTTTTGGGGCATTTGCTGTCTTGTGATAACATTACTCTGCTTAATGGTTTACTAACTAGAAATCCTCGTAAAGGTTGATTTGGGCATTCAAAGACTTTCAAAGAATTAATGGCTAGGACTGATGCATATTTTTGGTCTTTTCTTCCTAATGTTATTAGACTATGAAATTCTCTTCCTGTGAATAGTTCTTTGTTAGGACGATTTCAATTTCATGATGATGTCTTATTTTTAAATAATGACAATCAGTCGTGATTGGGAGCAATCCCCCAGCCACATGGCTTTCGAGCTGATTGCAGGTGTATTTAATTGAATTGAATTGAATCCTTTAACAGTAAAGTTTTAAAACATTTTTTATTTCCTCACCCAGACCAATTAATTGAAAGTGCAAGTTTGTTTGTAATAACTTGTGTCAGAATGCACCTCACAGTGTCTTGGCTATTATGCCCTCCAGTGAGTGACTATACGTGGATCTTAATAAAGTGAATAATTACATCAATTGTGGATGACTTCTGTAGTACTAGGCATAAATTTACAACTAGTGATGTGCCATTGGAATATTTCACAAGCTTTTGAATTATTGAAATAAAACCTGCATTCAAGCAGTGAAATATTAAGTGAAACATTTCATGAAATTGCCCATCACTATTGATCTTCAGTCACCTAGTGTCTAAAAATGCTCAACAATAACATTGTCACTTTACCAATTTGTCTTTATTGACATTGATATAAAGCAAATTTTCAAGATCAGTCAGATCTTTCTAAAAGTCAGCTGGCATCTTACGAGGGCAGTCAGTTTCAGTTAATTGCAATGGGCCCTTTTGGGCTAACAGTTTGTACAGCAGTTTTTGATTTTCGCAAACTTGTTGATTTATAGTTTCGAGTTTTGTGAGCCCCAACTTTTGGAAGGCTGTATTTGTAGGTGGAAACAATTATTAAATAATGATCATTAACATAAAATTTGTCTACTAACCTTGATTTCAATCATGTTGACCACTTCTTTTTTCTTTGGTTCCTTGTTAAATTTAGAAAATAGAAATATTTTTAAAAAAATTAGAATAAATAATTATCACACTAAATATGTTTACCAGCTTGTGATTGCTTATTAACATACACTGAAGTTGTTGTAGAAGACCAAATTGGCAAAGAATCTCTGTTTAGATCTGATAAATCATGTTCACTTTCACTTTCTAGAAAGAAAACAAGATAAATTAAGATAAATCAAGTTCACTTTCATTTTCTAGAAACAAAACAAGATAAATTAAGCTCATTTGTGTAGTAAAGTGTACTGCAGTTAGTTACCTTCAGAATTTTGATATATGGATTTTTTGTGTGGTCTTTAATGATTTAGGATCACAGGTTTTGTCATCACTGTACAGTCGTGTAATTTTTGTTTTTCCCTTTCCTAAATGATCTTCTGTTTCACTTTCTAAATTCGATGTATCTTCGGAAAGTTTCCAGAACTTTCTCGCATTTTCATAATTATCTAAACAGAAAAGATCACACAAAATAATAAATTTGCAGTTGCTTATATATATCAGTATAAAGACTCACTTGTCCATTTTAAAATTTGGATGTAATTATATCTATCCCAGTTTTTTTCTGGATGAAGCATTTTCATTTTGGCATTTGTTACTGCAGCTCCAGAAAAATGTGGCCAATAACATGACTCCTTGTTAATGTGTAACCAGTTTTCTGGTGCAACTGCAACTAAATTGCCTCGGAAAAAGCAAATGCCGCATGTTTACGTCGCAATTTCGGCCAAATTTGTACGAAAGGCGGGACCACTTTTGACCAGCCGTGGTCAATAGTGGGCCGACTTTGGTCAACTGTGACCAGGCTGCCATCTTGGTATGGAGTTACTCTCGTCATGTTACGGAGTTACTTCACCCATTTTTGGGGGCACAAGATGGAAGAGACTTTGTTCTCCGAAAATGTTAGGCCTAAAGCTTGTGGACTTAGTCCCGTGTGGGGTTTACGTTTAACACAGAACGTAAACCCAGTTTTGGCCAAGCTTATCTCGTGAAGTTACACACAACAACACGAGAGGAGCCACCATTGTGCTTTGCTGCCTTTATTTTAAAAAAAGAGCGGGTAATCTAAACAGGGATAACTGAACGAAATTGTTGCCAATATGTGATACTACATGGCACTTTTTCTGCCTTTTTTTGAAATAGGCGGCAATTCAAACAGGGATAACTAAATGAAATCGTTGCAAATATTTGCCGCCTATAAGCACATTTTCCGCCTTTTTTCATTAAAAGAGGCAATTGAAACAGGGATAACTTAAATGTAAACTTTGCAACAATGCTATGCCTATGGGCACATTTTCTGCTTTTTTGTTAAAATGAGCAGCAAATCAAACAGGGATAACTATACGAAAACGTTGCAATGAAATGCCGCCTATGGGCGCTTCTTCCGCCTTATTGCAAAATAAGTGGCAAATTCAATCAGGGATAACTGAAACATTCTCGTTACATGGAGAACGATTGTTGGGGCCAATCGATGTTTCTGTGTAAGCGAAAAAAAGAAAGATCAGTACCGTTATCTGAGGATCTATGGTCCTACTTTGGGCTCACTGACCCTCATCCTACCTTCTGTTCCCTTCCACCCACTCGTGTATCCAGCCTTGACGTGGCGAGTGGGCTTGTTGGGAAATCTCTCGTTTGTCATTGAGATGTTATTGTTTCATCGCACAGAGAGACATTTCCCTAAACAAGTGGATACAATCTTTTTCTTCCACGGCCTTATTCTTTCCTTTCCTATATAAGGTCGTTTGCTTTTTGTGCCGTCAGTTTGTGAATAATATTAGATTCATTTGGGCGTTCAGCAGTCAATGCCGAACGTACCGAATCGCTTCTAAAATGTGTGTTGCTTTTGTCGTTTCAGTAACTTGCTAATACACAGCGTGTAGCAAAATGGGTAGACGCAACAAGTCAAGGAAGGCGACTATAAATAACAATGACACAAACACAGACGTAAACGCAAACGGCGATACATTGAATATTCATGGCGACGTGCATAAAATCTTGACGAAGGTCAGGCGTTGCCGAACGTGCCCTGTGACCCACAAGCGAAGAAAAAAACCACAAATTGAAGAAATTTAAATTGTCCGCTCTGCCATGTCCCTACCCATGGCCGTCTCATAAGGCAATTACGTGAACATCACAAAGATATACCTGAAAAAGAGCGTCAAGACATTAACAAGAAGACGAAAGACAAATTTAAAAACGGTCCGATACCACTCGAATGGGGACTCGTAAAACAGTGGTTCGGGTCACTCATAAATAACTCAATTGTGCGCCAGTGACTTATGAGATGCATATATCACGTTGGTTCACGCTTCGTAAACCTTCCTTCTGTGTGGGAGCAGGGCACGTTGGGTGACAACCCAGAAGTCGTTGATGAAGATCCCATAGACGAAGGCGAATTTGGTATGGAAGACGATGACGATGGTGCTTCGCCGGTAGTGTTTCCTCGCAGGAACTATCGTGCGGGATCCGTTCTTGCCAAGATGCAAGCGGAAAATTTAACCATGCGCTACAATCTGTCGTTCTTTACGGATTTTATTAATTACATGGAGACAGAGAAGATCTATCGTGCCCGTGCGTATCGGCTCACGTACGCAAGACTGATTTCGAGGGTGTTGTATCATGGTAACATCTCAACAGGCGGCAAGCACGAAACACCAATGCCCAGCCTCATGATACACACCAACCAAGTTCAAAATTACGCACTACGTCTCACACGTGTTGGCACGAAAGCGAGCACCATCGTAAGCCTTTACCGCAACTTACTAATTTACCTGCGTTACCTGATGACTGCGACCGAATTGAGGGTCAAGGATTGCCTCTTGTATGACGACTTGGCACACGTCGTAGAAGTAATCAAGCGATTCATGGTACGGGCCAAGAAAGATCAAAAAGCCGAAAGCCGTGTAAAAAAGAGCGAAGATGCGGTGAAAGATGCCTTTACCGAGCAACCGTGGCCGTGTCTACGTCGTTAGTAAGCGACCCTGCACTCCTGGAGGACGTGAACGACTCATTTATGCGTCTTCTTGATAACGGGTTTAATACTATCGATTACTGCGTGGTCACGCGCTATTTAATGCTTGTCATAGCATCGTATGGAATTCGGCAATCGACCATAATTAATCTTCGCCTATGCGAATACTTAGATCGCATGTGTTCTTCGTGCGCGACCGTAAGATGTCTGCCACGGGTCCTCAGGGCATCTCCCTAACATCACACCATTCGTCGATGTTTGAGGTATACTACCACCTCCTCAGACTGATGGTTGATGTCCTGAAGACAGAAAATTTCTTTCTCAATTCTGTGGGAACAGCGTGGAACAGTCCTTCTCGAGAATTTTCACGGATGTCAGCAAAGTACGGGGTGCCGTTCACTGTCACTCGTACGCGGCGCTCTCTCCAGACTTCCATTGCGGGGAAGTCTAAAAAAGAACGGGAGAAGATCTGCAGAGCTCTAAAACATCGAGAGCTCACTGCAGAACATTCGTACCGCCAACCGAACGTGGAACAGACCGCACAAGTGCTCTCACATCCCGTGAGAAGAGCGCGCAAGTCGAAAGATGCGAAGATGCACAACCATGCACATCGTCCGGCATTACACATTCTAGCGGGGAGGGATCGTTCAGGCCTTTCGTTGTCTTCCCTGACAGTGACGACGACGATAGCAGTCCGTCTACCCATGATACGAGGAGCTCTCGGAAACGAACTTTTGACGATCGTCATAGTCGCTTTCGCGGGATACCGTTCAGACTGTCCAATTCGGACTCTTCGTAAATGGGTAAAAAACCTGCATGTGCTTCAGTGTTCTTGTGTCTGCCGTGCTTTCTATCTTACCTACGTTATGGGTCTTCGGGCTCTGCGTGAGTGCTTGTGTTTGTGCATCAGTGTTCTTGGATGCATGAGTGGGGGTATTTGTTGGGGGTGTTTGCATGTGTGCCTGCTTGCATGTTTTTTTCCTGTGATGTCCTGTCCTGTCCCTCTTCGATGTATCTCCACCTTGACGTGGTGAAGAGGCTCGAGCCTGTTTTATATAAAGGCCGCTAAGAGAGATACAATTCATGCGTTGCTGTAGTGACCAAAACTGCAAAATGCAGTTCTTATGCGGATCTTGGGTCTTCGAAAACCGCATGCTACTCATGGCATCGTGCTATTGCACGACTGTGAAGTAGCAGGACTAAAATAAACTAAGTCCTAAATAAATGTTGTACTGACCGAACACAGCATAATGCGGTCTTTGGGTCTTCAATAACCGCATGCTACTCATGGCATCGTGCTATTGCAAGACTGTGATGTAGCAGGTCAAAGATACTCAGCCACGTGCTACTCATTGCATCGTGCTTCGGTTCGACAGTAAAGTAGCACAGGCAAAGTCTAAAAAAAAGCTATAATGACCGAAAATACAGCAAAGTGCGGTTCTTATGCGGTTCTTGACTCTTCGAAATCCGCATGTTTTCTCCCGTGATGTCCTGTCTTGTCCCTCTTCGATGTATCTCCACCTTGTCTGGGTGAAGAGGCTCGAGCCTGTTTTATATAAAGGCCGCTAAGAGAGATACAATTCATATGTGGCGGTTATTGGGTATATTTCGTAAACCACCACGCTACTACTCTCATCGTGCTATTGCACGACCATGAAGTAGCAGGACTAAAATAAACTAAGTCCTAAATAAATGTTGTACTGACCGATACAGCATAATGCGGTGTTTGTGTCTTCGATAACCGCATGCTACTCATGGCATCGTGCTATAGCACGACTATGATGTAGCAGGACTAAAATAAACTAAGTCCAAAATAAATGTTGTACTGACCGATACAGCATAATGCGGTGTTTGGGTCTTCGATAACCGCATGCTACTCATGGCATCGTGCTATTGCACGACTGTGATTTAGCAGTACTAAAATAAACTAAGTCCAAAATAAATGTTGTACTGACCGATACAGCATAATGCAGTGTTTGGGTCTTCGATAACCGCATGCTACTCAAGGCATCGTGCTAATGCACGACCATGGAGTAGCAAGAAAAAAGTTCTAAGTCGAATAAGCCTAACACCGAGAAAACATTTATGATTTTCGGTGATCGATAAACTTAAGATGGAGTTACGACAGGGGACCGTAAACCCCTGGCGTACCTATGACTTATTTACTTTCCTTAAATTCGACAATACAGTATCAATATGTACTGGTAGGTGATGCCATGGGTCTTGAGCTAGAATAATGTAACAAAACTAATTAGAACACATTGGCAAGCAATGTCAACAGTAATATAATAATGATATGCTACTCTAATTTTGATATGTCAACCCAATATCTATCTTAGATTGATGAAATATAGCAGACTAAGATCAATGTCATATATCAATCTAGTATCTATCTAAGATTGATGTAACATTTCGGTGTAATATTGAACATACATGTCTTGGCTGTATCAATATGAATAGATGCCAATTTTGGGAACAGTATATTTTTTAACCAGTTGCTAAGTTACTATATATAATTCAGAAAGTGCATCTAAAATATGCACTCTACTGTTATAGAGACCAGTTAACAGAAAGGAGAAATACCTCCCACCCACACACACCACAAATAGAAAGATGAACGACCCCAACTAGAAAGAGAGTTGTGTGCAATTAATCTAAGTACTTTAAAATAAATAAATCAAGCAAGAAATAAATAAATAGATAAAAATAAATAATAAATAATAAATAATAAATAATAAATAATAAATAATAAATAATAAATAATAAATAATAAATAATAAATAATAAATAATAAATAATAAATAATAAATAATAAATAATAAATAATAAATAATAAATAATAAATAATAAATAATAAATAATAAATAATAAATAATAAATAATAAATAATAAATAATAAATAATAAATAATAAATAATAAATAATAAATAATAAATAATAAATAATAAATAATAAATAATAAATAATAAATAATAAATAATAAATAATAAATAATAAATAACATAAATAACATAAATGAAAACAAAGGAGGACGAACGAGGGCGGAAGAGGGTGGATGACGGCGGATGACAGTGGACGAGGGTGGACGAGGGCGGACGAGGGCGGACTAGGGCGGACGAGGGCGGCCGAGGACGAATGAGGATAAAATAAGAAAAATAAGATAAAAAGATAAAATAAGATAAAATAAGATTAAATAAGATAAAATAGATAAATAAAATAGATAATCAAAATAAATAAATAAAATTAAAATAAGATAAAATAGATAAATAAAATAAGAGAAAATAAGTTAAAATAGATAAATAAAATAGATAAATAAAATAAACAAAATAAACAAAATAAAAAAATAAACAAAATAAACAAATTAAACAAAATAAATAAAATAAACAAAATAAACAAAATAAACAAAATAAACAAAATAAACAAAATAAACAAAATAAACAAAATAAACAAAATAAACAAAATAAACAAAATAAACAAAATAAACAAAATAAACAAATTAAACAAAAATAAGCAGAAATAAACAAAAAAAAAACAAAGAACAAACAAAGAACAAACAATTCACAAACAAGGCACAAACAAGGCGCAAACAAGGCGCAAACAAGGCGCAAACAAGGCTCAAACAAGGCACAAACAAGGCACAAACAAGGCATAAACAGGGCACAAACAGGGCGCAAACAATGTGCAAACATTGCACAAACAGGGCGCAAACAGGGCGCAAACAGGGCGCAAACAGGGCGCAAACAAGGCGCAACCAGAGCACAACCAAGGTGCAACCAAGGCGCAACCAAGGCCAAACAAGGTGCAACCAAGGTGCAACAAAGGCACAACTAAGGTGCAACCAAGGCGCAACCAAGGCACAACTAAGGTGCAACCAAGGCACAATAAAGGTGCAACCAAGATGCAACCAAGGCGCAAACAAGGTGCAAACAAGGTGCAACCCGAGGCACAACCCGAGGCGCAACCCGAGGCGCAACCCGAGGCACACTCGAGGCGCACCCGGGGCGCACACAAAACATACACAAAACATTGAACAAAACATTGAACAAACCATTGAACAAAAAAATGAACAAAAAATGAACAAAAAATGAACAAAAAATGAACGAAATGAACGAAATATACAGAATAAACAGAATGAACAAAATAAACAGTGTGGCAACCTGGTCTGCACAAATTTTAATTTTAATTGAGCAGACGAATTTCCTTATGGTGGTCTGCCTGACAGCTACAGTAGGCTGTTGGGACGGACGCCATTTTGGTGCCAGCAGACCTCTCACCATAAAGTCTATGGGTGAGAGGTCAGATGTAACCTCTGTCCCCTCCAGGTGGAGTTGCCTGGAGGTTTCCTGTGGCCTAGTCAACCACAGGATCTGGGCAGTTGGTTGTAGGCTTGAGTAAAGACTAGACCTGTGGGTGGAGGTCAGGTAGACCTCCACTGGCCAGTGCGACTTCTTCTTTTGTGCCTTTGGCCATTAGGCCTTTTTGTATATTTATGGTGGCTTGGCTGGTCAAAGTGGACCAGCCAGTTGTGTAAATACCACTGTCATCCTTTTGTCATCTATTCACCGTAAGTGTCATTAAACACTTATTTTAATTCGTCACTTACTTTGTGTCCGTGTCAATTCTTTGGGGAGTACCGCGGAGGGTGGGTTATCCGGTTGGGGATCAACTCTACTATCTTCTCCATCTTGTTTCGGCTGGTACTGGTGTCGGCTAGCGGTAGAACCGTTGTTCTACCGCGATATTCTCGGCGTGGCGAAGTGGTTTTTCGTCATGTCCATCGTCGGTGGCTCCTGGAGCCAACACATCCCAAGGGGAACACCGTGTGGAGGCGGCTACGGGTACGGTCCCGTCCCCGTAAGGAGCCGGTTGACGGTAAGTTTCTGCGGCTGTTTTGCGATTAATTTACCGGGTTATTGTAACGGTCCGGCGGGACGTTACAAGTGGTGGAGGCGCCGGGTACCTGTACCTCGCCTCTCGCACAGTGATTTACTGTGAATTCGATCGTTTAGTCGGTCGAATCACCGTGCGGTGCGAGTACGCCACTGGGCGCGGACTTTGGTCCGTGGGACAGCGGCGGAAACCACCTTTTCACCGTTGATTTACCATTGCTCACCGTGGGGAACGGACTTTGGTCCGTTGTACCGTGGTGAACGGTAAATCTACAGTCGTTTCACCGTATTTTTACCGTTGATTGACCGTGGGGAATGGACTCCGGTCCGTTGCACCGTGGTTAACGGTAAATTTACCTTCGAACTACCGTGGGGCATGGACTACGGTCCGTGGTACTGTGGTTTTTGGTGGTGTATAGTGTTTTACCGCAAGTACACCGTGGTGTACGGACTTTCGTCCGTTGATCTGCGGTAGAAAGTGGTAAAAGGTCGTTTACCGTGAAGTACACCGTGGGAAACGGCCTCTTGTCCGTTATACTGCGGTAGAAACCGGTAAAGTTAAACTCTGACCGTTCTTTACTGTGGGACACGGACTTTTGTTCGTGATACCGCGGTTTCGCACGGTTCCATCCGTTCGTGACGGTATTTTGCGGACTTTTGTCCGTGAGTTTACCGCTTCCGACGGTGGAAACCCGATATCTGGAGGCTTTGTCCAGGTTTTACCATTCGTTTACGGTGGAAAATGGAGACAGCCCCAAAAGTACCGACGGGAGGTCGGGAACTTGATGCAGATGCGGGTTTAGAGCTACGCGGCCGCGTAGTCGACCGTCCCCTCGGGGCGGAAGTGGAATCTGTTGATTCCCCGGTGGCAGAGGCCGTAGAAGGTCCGAGGTCAGCCCAGTCAACTCCGACCGGTGTCGGAGCCTTCTGGGGCAGATACCTGCAGTCTTCCTCCAGGGATATGGCTGCTACCACCGTTCAGTCGGTGGCGGCGGTAGTTTTTTCCGGTTGGAGAGGCTGCAGAAGTGGGTGTTGATGGTGGGAAAGCGGCTACCGGTGTGGTAACCGCTAGTACCCCGGAACCCGGGTCTCCGGCTGTTCGAGACCTCCTAGATTGGTCTAGGGTGGTCGAGGACAGTGAGGACATCTCCTTGGGAGCATCCTTAGTCATTGACACGGAGATGGAGGTCGAAACCACCGTTGATTCGGTGGTTGACGCCTCAAGGCAGTGGTGGAGCCATAACGCCTCTTCAGAGGGATCTTCGGAGTCTGACGGGAGTAGTTCGGCCTCCGGGGGTAAACCGTCGGGGACGGGATCCCCCGGAGTTCTTCCCACCGATCCAATGTCTTTGGAGGCCGTGGCTGTGTCCTTGGTCGAAGAAGAAGGCCGCTTGGATTGGTTGGATGAAGCTAGACGGGACATGGTCCAGGAAGGTGGCTTCCTGGTCGGAGACCGTCGATGCTTCATCGGGGAGTTTCCCACCATGCAGGTGAAGAAGGACGGCTCAAAGAAGCGCAAGAAAAAGTCCGGAGCCGCACGGATCACTGCCAGAGCCAAGGCTCTTGCAGAGAGAGAGGCAATGCTCAAAGCTAAGGAGGAGTCATTGAAAAGATTCACGCCTGCTGTGGGGCTTCGAGCGGAGACTCTCGCCCGCCCTGATGGTTGTTCAGGGGCTGCTTTTCCAGAGAAGCCGGCTGCTGGATCGGGTCCGCCGGAGGCAGTAGCTTGCCCCTCCGGCTGGTTGTCGGACAACCCAAAGAGGGACCGGCGAGCGGAGAAGAAGGCTACCCAGCCTCCAGTACCCGCTCCCGGTAAAACAGGGAAATCTGTGAGTGGTGGTGGTGGTAAGGGACAAAAGAGGTCCCGTCCTCACACCCCACCAGTGGCTGAACGCTCTGGAGGCAAGAAGGCCAGGTCCTCAGGTCGAGGAAAGGCCTTCGAACCTCGGAAGCCCGAGAGCTTGGAGGACAAGCTCAAACGGCTTCAGGCTCAAGCAGCGAGCCTGCACCGACAGATCGCTCGTGCGGTCGGTGCAGGTGAGCGGCAGGAGTTTGAGCACCGGGCTGCGGAGTTCTCTCTCCTGCAGGGAATGCCCACCCGGAGTCCGCTCAAAACAAGGGAACCTCCTGTCGGTCGTGGCGTCCCGCCTATTGCGAGTGCCACGACCATCGCTGGCCAGAAGCGAATCGCCGGGAGGGAGGCGATGCAGGCTTCCAGCGCACCAGCTCATGGTGCGGAAGCCAAAGCTACTGGTGGCGAGTCAGCCGACTCTCGCACCGAAGGAGAAGTCTCTCCTTCGGGATGGGCGACGAAGATTTGTTTCCGGACAATCATCCTCGGCTGTCGCTTCGGCTAAGGGCACTTCTACGAAGAAGAGTACGGCTCCGGCCGGAAAACCTTCGAAGAAGGATTCCGAGAAGGCAAAGGGGGCTAACCACCCGCCTAAGCCTGATCGGCCCAGTAAGTCGTCGGGGTCAGTTAAGTCTGACCCGACACATGGTCAACCTTCCTTTCACGGGAAGAAAAAGAAAAAGAAGGACCGTAAAAAGTCCAAGCGTGAGAGGAAGGGAAGTCCGACACCCTCCAGTAGTAGGCGCCAGAAAGCCGAAACTGGAGGTGTCGTGGCAGAAAAGGAGGAGTCCCGGCGTGCTCAGGCAAGCACGCCGGCCGGGAGTCAACCGGTCCATACCCGTCCCGTTGAGGCGGCGCGGATGGATGGTAGGTCAATGCGCGACGTTTTGGTCAGCACGCCTCCATCCTCCCCGAAGGTGGATGCGGTCTCGAACTTGCGGGTTCGAGCAGTGGGAACCCTTCACCGTGTGACTTTGCCCTCACCTAGGGGCAAAGGAACCTCGGTTGCAGGAGTCACTGTTCCCACAAGACGTGACCCAGTGACCCCCAGTGGGGGCAGTGATGTCTTCATTTCCAGTGTGCACTGCAGGCTTCAAAATTTACACCAGTTGAAAGAGGTCATCATTGAAGTGTCTAAGATTGCTCATGGATTTGTAAATTCTAAAATTCATTGCAAATAAACTAATGGACGTAGAATGAAGCTGTTAGATTCATTGCATTCCTTGGACATTCAGGAATGCAGGAATGTCTTCAATTCCGGTGTGCACTGCATGCTTCAAAAGTGTCACCTGTTGAAAGTGTGCATCATTGAAGTGTCTAAGCTTGCTCATATATTTGTAAATTTTAAAATTCATTGCAAATAAACCTATGGACATAGAATGAAGCTGTTAGACTTATTGCAATTATTGGACATTCAGGAATGCAGGAATGTCTTCAATTCCGGTGTGCACTAAATGCTTCAAAAGTTACACCAGTTCAAAGTAGGCGTTGTTGAAGTGTCTAAGCTTGCTCATGGATTTGTAAATTCTAAAATTCATTGCAAATAAACTAATTGATGTAGAATGAAGTTGGTAGATGCATTGCATTCCTTTTACAATCAGGAATGCAGTGATGTCTTCAATTCCAGTGTGCACTGCATGCTTCAAAAGTTACACCTGTTGAAAGTGGGCGTCATTGAAGTGTCTAAGCTTGCTCATGGATTTGTAAATTCTAAAATTCATTGCAAATAAACTAATGGACGTAGAATGAAGCTGTTAGATTCATTGCATTCCTTGGACACTCAGGAATGCAGGGATGTCTTCAATTCCGGTGGGCACTGCATGCTTCAAAAGTTACACCAGTCATTTCATTCTTGCCGTTTTTTGAAAAACTTCCAAGATGGGTATTTATGAAAAAATGTCATTTTATGACAATTTTTACTAATTTTTGTAGAATCGAGCTGTTAGATGCATTGCATTCCTTTTACAAACAGGAATGCAGTGATGTCTTCAATTCCAGTGTGCACTGCATGCTTCAAAATTTACACCATTTGAAAGTGGGCATCGTTGAAGTGTCTAAGCTTGCTCATGGATTTGTAAATTCTAAAAATCATTGCAAATAAAATAATGGACGTAGAGTGAAGCTGTTACATTCATTGCATTCCTTGAAAAATTCAGGAATGCAGTGATGTCTTCAATCCGGTGTGCACTGCATGCTTCAAAAGTTACACCTGTTGAAAGTGTGCATCATTGAAGTGTCTAAGCTTGCTCATTTATTTGTAAATTCTAAAAATCATTGCAAATAAACTAATGGACGTAGAATGAAGCTGTTAGATGCATTGCATTCTTTTTACAATCAGGAATGCAGTGATGTCTTCAATTCCGGTGTGCACTAAATTCTTCAAAAGTTACACCAGTTCAAAGTGGGCGTCATTGTGGTGTCTAAGCTTGCTCATGGATTCGTAATTTCTAAAAATCATTGCAAATAAACTAATGGACGTAGATTGAAGCTGTTAGATTCATTGCATTCCTTGGACGTTCAGGAATGCAGGGATATCTTCAATTCCAGTGTGCACTGCATGCTTCAAAAGTTACAAATGTTATTTTATTTTTTGCCACTTTTTAAAAAACTTCCAAGATGGGTATTTATGAAAAAATGTCATTTTATGACAATTTTTAATAATTTTTTTAGAATCGAGCTGTTAGATGCATTGCATTCCTTTTACAAACAGGAATGCAGTGATGTCTTCAATTCCAGTGTGCACTGCATGCTTCAAAATTTACACCAGTTGAAAGTGAGCGTCATTGAAGTGTCTAAGCTTGCTCATGGATTTGTAAATTCTAAAAAACATTGCAAATAAATTAATGGATGTAGAATGATGCTGTTAGATTCATTGAATTCCTTATGCATTCAGGAATGCAGAAATGGCTTCAATTCCGGTGTGCACTGCATGCTTCAAAAGTTACACCAGTTCAAAGTGGGCATCATTGAAGTGTCTAAGCTTGCTCATGGATATGTAAATTCTAAAAATCATTTCAAATGAACTAATTGATGTAGAATGAAGCTGTTAGATGCATTGCATTCCTTTTACAATCAGGAGGCAGTGATGTCTTCAATTCCAGTGTGCATTGCATGCTTCAAAAGTTACATATGTTGAAAGTGGGCATCATTGAAGTGTCTAAACTTGCTCACGGACTTGTAAATTCTAAAAATCATTGCAAATAAACTAATTGATGTAGAATGAAGTTGTTAGATGCATTGCATTCCTTTTACAATCCGGAATGCAGTGATGACTTCAATTCCAGTGTGCACTGCATGCTTCAAAAGTTACACCTGTTGAAAGTGGGCATCATTGAAGTGTCTAAGCTTGCTCATGGATTTGTAAATTCTAAAATTCATTGCAAATAAACTAATGAACGTAGAATGAAGCTGTTAGATTCATTGCATTCCTTGAAAAATTCAGGAATGCAGTGATGTCTTCAATTCCGGTGTGCACTGCATGCTTCAAAAGTTACACCTGTTGAAAGTGTGCATCATTGAAGTGTCTAAGCTTGCTCATTTATTTGTAAATTCTAAAAATCATTGCAAATAAATTAATGGACGTAGAATGAAGCTGTTAGATGCATTGCATTCTTTTTACAATCAGTAATGCAGTGATGTCTTCAATTCGGTGTGCACTAAATTCTTCAAAAATTACACCAGTTCAAAGTGGGCATCATTGTGGTGCCTAAGCTTGCTCATGGATTTGTAATTTCTAAAAATCATTGCAAATAAACTAATGGACGTAGACTGAAGGTGTTAGATTCATTGCATTCCTTGGACGTTCAGAAATGCAGGGATATCTTCAATTCCGGTGTGCACTAAATTCTTCAAAAGTTACACCAGTTCAAAGTGGGCGTCATTGAAGTGTCTAAGCTTGCTCATGGATTAGTAAATTCTAAAAATCATTGCAAATAAACTAATGGACGAAGAATGAAGCTGTTAGATTCATTGCATTCCTTGAACATTCAGGGATGCAGATATGTCTTCAATTACGGTGTGCACTGCATGCTTCAAAAGTTACACCTGTTGAAAGTGTGCGTCATTGAAGAGTCTAAGCTTGCTCATGGATTTGTAAATTCTAAAAATCATTGCAAATAAAATAATGGACGTAGAGTGAAGCTGTTAGATTCATTGCATTCCTTAAAAAATTCAGGAATGCAGTGATGTCTTCAATTCCTGTGTGCACTGCATGCTTCAAAAGTTACACTTGTTGAAAGTGTGCGTCATTGAAGTGTCTAAGATTGCTCATGGATTTGTAAATTCTAAAATTCATTGCAAATAATCTAATGGACGTAGAATGATGCTGTTAGATTCATTGCAATCCTTGGACATTCAGGAATGCAGTGATGTCTTCAATTCCGGTGTGCACTGCATGCTTCAAAAGTTATAAATGTTATTTTATTTTTTGCCACTTTTTAAAAAACTTCCAAGATGGGTATTTATGAAAAAATGTCATTTTATGACAATTTTTACTAATTTTTGTAGAATCGAGCTGTTAGATGTATTGCATTCCTTTTACAAACAGGAATGCAGTGATGTCTTCAATTCCAGTGTGCACTGCATGCTTCAAAAGTTACACCAGTTCAAAGTGGGCATCATTGAAGTGTCTAAGCTTGCTCATGGATATGTAAATTCTAAAAATCATTTCAAATGAACTAATTGATGTAGAATGAAGCTGTTAGATGCATTGCATTCCTTTTACAATCAGGAGGCAGTGATGTCTTCAATTCCAGTGTGCATTGCATGCTTCAAAAGTTACACCTGTTGAAAGTGGGCATCATTGAAGTGTCTAAGCTTGCTCATGGATTTGTAAATTCTAAAATTCATTGCAAATAAACTAATGGACGTAGAATGAAGCTGTTAGATTCATTGCATTCCTTGAAAAATTCAGGAATGCAGTGATGTCTTCAATTCTGGTGTGCACTGCATGCTTCAAAAGTTACACCTGTTGAAAGTGTGCATCATTGAAGTGTCTAAGCTTGCTCATTTATTTGTAAATTCTAAAAATCATTGCAAATAAATTAATGGACGTAGAATGAAGCTGTTAGATGCATTGCATTCTTTTTTACAATCAGGAATGCAGTGATGTCTTCAATTCGGTGTGCACTAAATTCTTCAAAAATTACACCAGTTCAAAGTGGGCATCATTGTGGTGTCTAAGCTTGCTCATGGATTTGTAATTTCTAAAAATCATTGCAAATAAACTAATGGACGTAGAATGAAGGTGTTAGATTCATTGCATTCCTTGGACATTCAGGAATGCACAGATGTCTTCAATTACGGTGTGCACTGCATGCTTCAAAAGTTACACCTGTTGAAAGTGTGCGTCATTGAAGTGTCTAAGCTTTCTCATGGATTTGTAAATTCTAAAAATCATTGCAAATAATCTAATGGACGTAGAACGAAGCTGTTAGATTCATTGCATTCCTTTTACAATCAGGAATGCAGTGATGTTTTCAATTCCAGTGTGCACTGCATGCTTCAAAAGTTACACCTGTTGAAAGTGGGCATCATTGAAGTGTCTAAGCTTGCTCATGAATTTGTAAATTCTAAAATTCATTGCAAATAAACTAATGGACATAGAATGAAGATGTTAGATTCAGTGCATTCCTTGAAAAATTCAGGAATGCAGTGATGTCTTCAATTCCGATGTGCACTGCATGCTTCAAAAGTTACACCTGTTGAAAGTGTGCATCATTGAAGTGTCTAAGCTTGCTCATTTATTTGTAAATTATAAAAATCATTGCAAATAAACTAATGAACGTAGAATGAAGCCGTTAGATTCATTGCATTCCATTGAACGTTCAGGAATGCAGGGATATCTTCAATTCCGGTGTGCACTAAATTCTTCAAAAGTTACACCAGTTCAAAGTGGGCGTCATTGAAGTGTCTAAGCTTGCTCATGGATTAGTAAATTCTAAAAATCATTGCAAATAAAATAATGGACGTAGAATGAAGCTGTTAGATTCATTGCAATCCTTGGACATTCAGGAATGCAGTGATGTCTTCAATTCCGGTGTGCACTGCATGCTTCAAAAGTTACAAATGTTATTTTATTTTTTGCCATTTTTTAAAAAACTTCCAAGATGGGTATTTATGAAAAAACGTCATTTTATGACAATTTTTACTAATTTTTGTAGAATCGAGCTGTTAGATGCATTGCATTCCTTTTACAAACAGGAATGCAGTGATGTCTTCAATTCCAGTGTGCACTGCATGCTTCAAAATTTACACCAGTTAAAAGTGGGCATCATTGAAGTGTCTAAGCTTGCTCATGGATTTGTAAATTCTAAAAATCATTTCAAATGAACTAATTGATGTAGAATGAAGATGTTAGATGCATTGCATTCCTTTTACAATCAGGAATGCAGTGATGTCTTCAATTCCAGTGTGCACTGCATGCTTCAAAAGTTACACCTGTTGAAAGTGGGCATCATTGAAGTGTCTAAGCTTGCTCATGAATTTGTAAATTCTAAAAATCATTTCAAATGAACTAATTGATGTAGAATGAAGCTGTTAGATGCATTGCATTCCTTTTACAATCAGGAATGCAGTGATGTTTTCAATTCCAGTGTGCACTGCATGCTTCAAAAGTTACACCTGTTGAAAGTGGGCATCATTGAAGTGTCTAAGCTTGCTCATGAATTTGTAAATTCTAAAATTCATTGCAAATAAACTAATGGACATAGAATGAAGATGTTAGATTCAGTGCATTCCTTGAAAAATTCAGGAATGCAGTGATGTCTTCAATTCCGGTGTGCACTGCATGCTTCATAAGTTACACCTGTTGAAAGTGTGCATCATTGAAGTGTCTAAGCTTGCTCATTTATTTGTAAATTCTAAAAATCATTGCAAATAAACTAATGAACGTAGAATGAAGCCGTTAGATTCATTGCATTCCATTGAACGTTCAGGAATGCAGGGATATCTTCAATTCCGGTGTGCACTAAATTCTTCAAAAGTTACACCAGTTCAAAGTGGGCGTCATTGAAGTGTCTAAGCTTGCTCATGGATTAGTAAATTCTAAAAATCATTGCAAATAAAATAATGGACGTAGAATGAAGCTGTTAGATTCATTGCATTCCTTGAAAAATTCAGAAATGTAGTGATGTCTTCAATTCCGGTGTGCACTGCATGCTTCAAAAGTTACACCTGTTGAAAGTGTGCGTCATTGAAGTGTCTAAGCTTGATCATGGATTTGTAAATTCTAAAATTCATTGCAAATAATCTAATGGACGTAGAATGAAGCTGTTAGATTCATTCATTAGATTCATTGAAATCCTTGGACATTCAGGAATGCAGTGATGTCTTCAATTCCGGTGTGCACTGCATGCTTCAAAAGTTACAAATGTTATTTTATTTTTTGCCATTTTTTAAAAAACTTCCAAGATGGGTATTTATGAAAAAACGTCATTTTATGACAATTTTTACTAATTTTTGTAGAATCGAGCTGTTAGATGCATTGCATTCCTTTTACAAACAGGAATGCAGTGATGTCTTCAATTCCAGTGTGCACTGCATGCTTCAAAATTTACACCAGTTAAAAGTGGGCATCATTGAAGTGTCTAAGCTTGCTCATGGATTTGTAAATTCTAAAAATCATTTCAAATGAACTAATTGATGTAGAATGAAGATGTTAGATGCATTGCATTCCTTTTACAATCAGGAATGCAGTGATGTCTTCAATTCCAGTGTGCACTGCATGCTTCAAAAGTTACACCTGTTGAAAGTGGGCATCATTGAAGTGTCTAAGCTTGCTCATGAATTTGTAAATTCTAAAAATCATTTCAAATGAACTAATTGATGTAGAATGAAGCTGTTAGATGCATTGCATTCCTTTTACAATCAGGAATGCAGTGATGTTTTCAATTCCAGTGTGCACTGCATGCTTCAAAAGTTACACCTGTTGAAAGTGGGCATCATTGAAGTGTCTAAGCTTGCTCATGAATTTGTAAATTCTAAAATTCATTGCAAATAAACTAATGGACATAGAATGAAGATGTTAGATTCAGTGCATTCCTTGAAAAATTCAGGAATGCAGTGATGTCTTCAATTCCGGTGTGCACTGCATGCTTCATAAGTTACACCTGTTGAAAGTGTGCATCATTGAAGTGTCTAAGCTTGCTCATTTATTTGTAAATTCTAAAAATCATTGCAAATAAACTAATGGACGTAGAATGAAGCTGTTAGATGCATTGCATTCTTTTTACAATCAGGAATGCAGTGATGTCTTCAATTCCGGTGTGCACTAAATTCTTCAAAAGTTACACCAGATCAAAGTGGGCATCATTGAAGTGTCTAAGCTTGCTCATGGGTTAGTAAATTCTAAAAATCATTGCAAATAAAGTAATGGACGTAGAATGAAGCTGTTAAACTCATTGCATTGATTGGACATTCAGGAATGCAGAGATGTCTTCAATTACGGTGTGCACTGCATGCTTCAAAAGTTACACCTGTTGAAAGTGTGCGTCATTGAAGTGTCTAAGCTTGCTCATGGATTTGTAAATTCTAAAAATCATTGCAAATAAAATAATGGACGTAGAGTGAAGCTGTTAGATTCATTGCATTCCTTGAAAAATTCAGGAATGCAGTGTTGTCTTCAATTACGGTGTGCACTGCATGCTTCAAAATTTACACCTGTTGAAAGTGGGCGTCATTGAAGTGTCTAAGCTTGCTCATGGATTTGTAATTTCTAAAAATCATTGCAAATAAACTAAAGGACGTAGAATGAAGCTGTTAGATTCATTGCATTCCTTGGACGTTCAGGAATGCAGGGATATCTTCAATTCCGGTGTGCACTAAATTCTTCAAAAGTTACACCAGTTCAAAGTGGGCGTCATTGAAGTGTCTAAGCTTGCTCATGGATTAGTAAATTCTAAAAATCATTGCAAATAAACTAATGGACGTAGAATGAAGCTGTTAGATGCATTGCATTCTTTTTGCAATCAGGAATGCAGTGATGTCTTCAATTCCGGTGTGCACTAAATTCTTCAAAAGTTACACCAGTTCAAAGTGGGCATCATTGTGGTGTCTAAGCTTGCTCATGGATTTGTAATTTCTAAAAATCATTGCAAATAAACTAATGGACGTAGAATGAAGCTGTTAGATTCATTGCATTCCTTGGACGTTCAGGAATGCAGGGATATCTTCAATTCCGGTGTGCACTGCATGCTTCAAAAGTTACACCTGTTGAAAGTGTGCGTCATTGAAGTGTCTAAGCTTGCTCATGGATTTGTAAATTCTAAAAATCATTGCAAATAAAATAATGGACGTAGAGTGAAGCTGTTAGATTCATTGCATTCCTTGAAAAATTCAGAAATGCAGTGATGTCTTCAATTCCGGTGTGCACTGCATGCTTCAAAAGTTACACCTGTTGAAAGTGTGCGTCATTGAAGTGTTTAAGCTTGCTCATGGATTAGTAAATTCTAAAAATCAATGCAAATAAACTAATGGACGTAGAATGAAGCTGTTAGATTCATTGCATTCCTTGGACATTCAGGAATGCAGAGATGTCTTCAATTATGGTGTGCACTGCATGCTTCAAAATTTACACCTGTTGAAAGTGGGCGTCATTGAAGTGTCTAAGCTTGCTCATGGATTTGTAAACTCTAAAATTCATTTCAAATAAACTAATTGACGTAGAATGAAGCTGTTAGATTCATTGCATTCCTTGGACATTCAGGAATGCAGTGATGTCTTCAATTTCGGTGTGCACTGCATGCTTCAAAATTTACACCAGTTGAAAGTGGGCGTCATTGAAGTGTCTAAGCTTGCGCATGGATTTTTAAATTCTAAAAAACATTGCAAATAAACTAATGGACGTAGAATGAAGCTGTTAGATTCATTGCATTCCTTATACATTCAGGAATGCAAAAATGTCTTCAATTCCGGTGTGCACTGCAAGCTTCAAAAGTTACACCAGTTCAAAGTGTGCGTCATTGAAGTGTCTAAGCTTGCTCATGGATTTGTAAATTCTAAAAATCATTGCAAATAAACTAATTGATGTAGAATGAAGTTGTTAGATGCATTGCATTCCTTTTACAATCAGGAATGCAGTGATAACTTCAATTCCAGTGTGCACTGCATGCTTCAAAAGTTACAGCTGTTGAAAGTTGTAACAACCCGGCTGGGCCGTTACAATACCCACGTTAAATCTTAACCAACTTACCGTCGCTTGACCTCCTTGGGACGGGTCGAAGCGCTGGCCAGCCCTCCTCTTGCACCCGTCCGTGCCACGGGTAGCGCCGGTTGGAGGACCCTTCCCTCGCCGCAAATCGACGGACGAAGGACCGCCGAACAATACGGGGAATCCGCGGTAAATCCCCAATTTATCTTACCGTGGAACCGCGAGCGAAGCTCCGGCCGACACGACGAAAAACATGCCGAACACAGGACGGTGAAGTACCGGTGCACCCCACCGGTAAACCCCTACCCTCCTCGCGGTAACTTCCCCAGTAATATTAAGTAATAATATTAAAGACACGGACACCAGTGTAGAGTGAAAATAAGTATAATGGATTTATTCAACAAAGAATAAACAAGTAAAAAACACTCACTATTAAAGAGATGCAAAAGAGATGAATCTCCTGGCTAATTCAGCCAGGAGAGGAGGTCATTGACCTCTATCACACAACAAAGGAAAAGATGAATGGTGGCCATCTTGGCCACCTGCTGATTGATGAGAGCACTCAATAAAGCATGCGTCTGCATGAAATTGGTTCACTCCACTGTCCAGATATAATGGCCACCAAAATATATATCACCCCCAGGCTGCTCCACCTGGGGCAGGACAGTGACCCTTGCTGGCCATTTTGTCATCTGCCTGGCAACCAATTTATAAGTGCCTAGCAGACGACATGGGATTTTAGTTCTGCCCCAAAAGGAACAGAACTGGGTCGTCACAATCCTCTCAACTTCCCTGATCCGCCCCGGGATCAGGTCGGCCGAGCCAGCAAGGATTGCACCCATGACCCCCACTCAGTTTCATACTGATTTCTTCGGTGGTGGATTCATCGGAGCTACCATCCACTCCGACATCCACCGACATATCCACCACGAACACATCCGGGTGTTTCTCCACCCGAGACCGAGATCGAAGTCAGTCCCCCTGAGTCTTAACACCTCCTGCTGTCGAAACTCTGCGACGGCAAGTGTGTCAAGTTGCGGACTCTGGCAAAGAGTCCGACTTGTTAGAAGGTCTACGAGGGCGGCCGCGGGATCGGACACGCTACCTCGTAGAGGGTGGGTTACAAATTCCCCCACCATTCCTTCCAAGTCGCAGCCAAGGAGACGCTGGACGTATGGGGCCGCGAGCTGGGCTATACGTACGAGCCCAGCTCCTGTCCCCACCATGTCTAGAACAGCAAAGCATCTTCTTACCGTTCCTACGGAAGGCACGGGACCACGTTTGGCGGGAACGTCATTTTTTTCCGCCGGGCTGCACCCACCGCTAGGTAACGGTGAGCTTACCCAGTGGAGATTTCCCACCGACCGAACTAATAAGTTCGGTACCGCCACCACCTTCAGGGAGGAGGAAGGTATCCCGAGAACAACGTCTTGCATTGACCTTCCATCCGTCTGCGCCGTCCTGCTTTGACGGGTATGGTCCGGTTGGCTCCCGGCCGACACGGTCGCACTGTGTCGGGACTCTTTCTCCGTCCCGATACTTCCACCACCACCAGTCCCCTGGGACCCACGGGTGGAAGCCTTCGGACCTCCCTTCTTCTCATGACGGGCCTTCTTGCCCTTCTTTTTCTTTTTCGTTTCTTCATGAAAAGAAGGTTGACCGGGCTGTGACCTGGACGCACCAATGCTCACAGACTTACCGGGCCGGTCAGTCATAGGAGGTGTTTAACCCCCTTCGATTGACCAGACTTACTAGTGACAGACTTTTCAGCCGAAGCTGTACTAGTCTTTGAACTAGCTCCCGTAGTCGAACCGACGGTCGAGGACGCTCGTGTCGCCACGAAGCGTCCCTTTCCATCCCTTGGAAGATTTCTCTTCTTCTCCAGGGTAAGGGTCGGCTGACCCTTGCCACCAACAGGTTTAACTGCCGCACCTTGGTGAGGTGCCTTGGCAGCTTGTACTGCCTCCCTTTGGGTGATACGCTGTTGGCCAGTGGCCGTGGTGGCACTCGCAATAGGAGTGGCACCAACTCCGACGGGAGGTTCCCCTGTACTGAGTGGATTCCTGGCATCAGCTTCCCGCAGGGGCGGAAACTCATAGGCCTAGAGCTCAAACTCTCGTCGGCGTGCAGCCTTCTTGTCCCGCAGGATGAGGGCAGCACATCTGGCCGCTTGTGTCTGGTGGTACCGCAAGTGGTCCTCCTGGCTCTACTTTCCTTTGGGAAAGCCGGCCGGACCTCCACAAGAGGTCTTAGCCTTCTTTCCCACCAGATTACTGGCCAAAGGTGGGGTGAAGGGGCAGGGACGTTTCTGTCTCTGACCACCACCACCACTGGCGTGAGTGCTCTTCCTCGGAGCGGGAGGAGAAGGCTGATTGGCCTTCTTTTCCGCTCTTCGGTCCCTCTTGGGAGTTGCAGACTGCCAGCTTGAACAGCCAGCCTCCGCTTCAATTGGTCCCGAAACCGGAGGCTGACCAACAGGCCAGGCAGCACCAGCAGCTCCCTCAGGATAAGCTGGTGACACAGGGAGAAGACCCACCGCCGGCATAAACTTCGCCAAGGCAGCCTTCGTCCTCTCCAACTGTGCCTCCCTCTTCGCCAGGGCTTTCATCCTGGCGGTGTACTGAGCAGCTCCGGACTTCTTCTAGGTTTTTGAACCGTCCTTACGGAACTGCTGGGTAGGGTACTTCCCAACGAAGTAGCGTTTTCCGTCGAACACGAGGAAACCACCTGATGCCATCTGGTACTTTGCGGCTTCGTCCTGCCTTTCTAGGCAGACCGCTTCCGTCTCCCCAACAGGGTCGACCGGCATTGGACTGCCCTTCCGGGCTGGAGTACCCTCCTGGGATCCGGTCACAGACCGTCTACCCAGGGAGCCTGATCCTCTCCCTTCAGACTCCGAAGAGTCCTCTGAAGAGAGGATCCGTTGGCCTCTCCACCGCCTGGAGAAGGGCTAAACACCATCTTCCGTGGTGTCCATCTCCGCCTCCGTGTCTATGACCAGGGTTCCTCCTCAAGGAGGCATCCCTGCTTCCCTCAGCCAGGCTAGCCAATTCTAGCCGGCTTTGGTCCGCCAGAGGATCACACTTCGTCAAAGAGGTAGCCGCCAAACCGGTGGCCACCTCTTCGACGGGCGTGCTGGCCCGCACCGGCTCACCAACCGCCGGGATCTCCATGGCTCCCAACTTAATGGTCGCCCTCGGAAAACCCACAGTGGGAGGCGGTGTCAACCATTCCCAAACAGACCAATAATATAGAGGGATCTGAGGGGACGGCTGGGTCACCACAGCGTCCTCAACCAATAGCAGACCCAAAGGTCGGCCGTCGGCCAAGTCGGCTATGGCCTGACCCAAAGAATCCTGGGAGCCAGCGGCATCCGACTCCAACAGCTCTGCATCACCCGGATGCAAAGAGCTGAGGGAGGAGGAACCGCTGCCACCCCGCCAGTTTCATCCTTCTCCGCCGTGGCTACCTGAAAAAGATCAAAAAATACGGTAAGAATTTGACCTATTACGGTAGGAAACATTTTCCACGATGCAAAACCGCGAAAAAATGTTTTCCGGCCGGGCAGGCACCGTGGTACACGGCCAAAGCCGTCCTCAACGGTAATCGCACGGTCGGAACCGGCCAAAGCCGTCCTCAACGGTAATCGCACGGTCGGAACCGGCCAAAAACATTTTTGGTCAGTCCAACATCCGTAATTTCACATTCGGTATCTTGGGCGGTGATTACCATGGTACATCACCGTAGGAAATCCCGTTTCCACCGTGCATATCCTGTGACCCACGGTAAAAACCGTCCTTCACGGGATTCGCACGGTCGGAATCGGCCAAACAGGTGTTTGGACCGTCCAAACCTGGCACCGACAATTCAGGTTGCTTGGAAAGTGGTTTACACGGATCACTACCGTGCAAAACCACTTTCCGTCCTTTAGAACACCGTGGTTTACGGTCGAAACCGTTCTCCACGGTGGTTTCACGGACAGAACCGTGCAAAAACACCTTTACACCGTCCAAACTTCGTAGAACTTGGTCTCTACCAAGTCCCACGGCGTTCGGGCGGTAAAACACCGTGTTATGCACGGCCCCATCAGCGGTAGCATCACCGTCAATATTGTTACGGTGACGCCTCCACCAAAACCTACTGCCACTGGGCAGGAAAAGAAAATTCCCCTTTGGGGGCTTACTGTTTTTCTTGTAGCATCCAATTGGCCTGAGTCTTTGCCGTTTCTTCGGTGAAAATTGCGATTTTTATTCAAATTAGCGGCAAACGACTGCTAAGTTTTAATTTAAAAACAAGAAGGCGCTTAGCCGCTAATTTCACCGGAGAGACGGCTAACAGCGGTGGCTTGGCAGCTAAAACAACATTGCCGCCTCCATTGCTGTTACCATAGAGATTCTACCGTCGTCTGCCTTTCTAGGGGCAGATACACGGCGTGAATCTTTATGGAAAGACTCAGGAAAGAGATCTTGAGGAATAATAACTTCTGCAGACTCCTCTCTGAGTTTGCAGATGGGAATTGTGGATTTCTCCACCCAGTTCCCCCTGGACAACCGCCATCTGTTCGTGACAGACAGGCAGCGCCCAGTCCAGGGGTCACTGCGCTCCCAATAATTATTTTCTCGGTTCAGGTCCTCATCCCATATCAGGGAATGACCTGCTCTCTCCCACCAAGACAGAGACTTCCAAAGTCATTGCACCACCCTGGTGCCTATTGGAGCTTCAGAGGAAGCTTGCAGAACCTCAAAAGCCCTGGGTTTCCTCGAACGGAGGTAATACCGGGGCCGAGGTGCTTCCTTTGCCTCAGAGTCAGTTGATTCCACCACCAAGCTAGGCTGGCCAGAAGGTCCTGGAGAGACATCATCCCTCCTCTCACTTCCAGCTGACCCAGACTCAGCATCACTGGACCCTTCAGAGTTCGATAAGGTTTCAGAGCCACCTAGGCCATCTTCCTCACGAACCCCACATGTGGGAACATACGGCTTCAAGTTATCAATGTGAAACTGGTCCCGCACCTTCCGACCATACCCATCTACGAATTCTATCTCGTAGACCAGGTCGGAAACCTGCCGGACCACCGTACCCAGTTCAGCCTTGTAAGCGAAATTCCACTTCTTGGCTTGACCGAGCTTTCCAGAAATATCCCTTATCCAGACCTTATTACCAGGCTGGTACCGGGGTGGCTCCAACCGGCCGGCATCATACCGGCTCTTTTGTCTGGCTTGAGCGGCCGTCAAATTTTGACGAGCACGCTCTTTCATGGCTTGCTGGTCGGGCAAGTCGCAGACCGGACCGTTAGGAAGGAGATTGTCAATCCCCAACCTATGCTCACGCCCAAACAACAATTGGTACGGAGACAATTTCGTGCTCTCCTGCACTGCAGTGTTGTAGACCCACACTGCGGGCCGCAATTTCTCCCACCAATCACGTTGGTCCTTGAGGGGATCAAGGTAATGCTTGATGGTTTCCATCACGGTCTTGTTCGTACGCTCCGTAAGCCAATTAGCAGCACTATATTATAGCACTCCCGGAACTTTCACAAAATCTTGCTACAGAACTGGGATCCACGATCCGAGATGAGAGTAGTCGGTGTGCCATACACCGACAAGATCTCATCTTTCAGAAACTTGACAACACAAGCGGCCGTAGCCCTTCGTACTGCCTTTGCCACACCGTACCGGGTGAAGGAATCCACCATAATCAATACATAGGTGACTCCACCCACGGACGCGGGAAAAGGCTCAACAAAGTCCATTCCCCAGGCATGAACCGGGTACTCAGGAACTATGGGTTGCAAGAATCCTTGAGCTCTTGCGAACTGTCGTACTCTCTGACACACTAAGCATGACTTAACATACTCCACCGTGTCACGTTTCATACCTAACCAGTAGAAACTAGTACACAACCGTTGGTAGGTCTTGTACACTCCGAAGTGACCAGCTTCGGAGCTATCGTGCAACTTCCGCAAGCAGAAGGTTTGACACGACCTCGGCACAACCAACACAGTTCTTGTGCGATCCTGAATGGATTTTATGGCATACAACAATTTGTCTACCACCACGAACTTGAACCTTAAGTTCGAGTCAGGGTCGGTGGAGAGCTCACGCTTCACCTTGGAGCACCAACTGTCGTTGGCCTGCTCCATTACCCAATCCACCTCATACCGGATCCGGTAAATCACCTCACCCACGTCTGCCTCGACGTGTTCAGGCAAAGAAGGATCGACAACTTCATTCACCGGATACCGACTCAAGCAGTCAACATCCTCGTGAAGTTTCCCCTTCTTAAACTGAATCTTATACCGGTACTCCTGCAACTGCATTTGCCAATGCAACAACCTGCCTTGCAGGTTTTTGGCAGTCTGCAAATGACAGAGCGCATGGTGATCTGTTACGATCACAAAGTCCTGGTTAAAGATGTAAGGGCGGAATTTACAAACGGTAAACATGATCGCCAAGCATTCCTGCTCGGTGACACTATACCGTGTTTCCGGTCCCTTCATGAGACGGATAGCATAGGCCAGAACCCGAGGAGCCTTGTCCTCAGGTAGCTTCTGGTATACTACGACACCTAGACCGTACCCACTAGCATCGGTGTGAATTAACACATCACCACATGGATTATACATGATGAGCACCGGTGCTTTCGTTAAAAATGCCTTTAACCGTTCGAACGCTAGACCACACTGCTCCGACCAGTCAAAGGACGCATTCTTTCTGGTCAGATCATGCAGAGGTCTTGCGATCTTGGCGAAGTCTTTAATGAACCTACGGTAGTAGCCGGCCAGTCCAAGAAAACTTCGGACGGCGGTCACCGTTGTAGGAACATCAAACTCTTCGACTGCTCTTACGAGTCCCGGGTCCGGAGCAACTCCCTCGGCACTTACAATGTGACCGAGATATTTGACTTTATCAAAACCGAAAAAGCATTTCTTCGGCTGGAGTTTCAGCTCCGCCCCTCGTAGCAGACTCAGGACAGTACTCAAGCGTTCGAGAAACTGCTCAAAGGTGCTCCCAAAGACGATAAAATCGTCTAGGTACACCAAGCAGCTCTCCCACTTGTGTCCCGCCAACAAGAGGTCTAACGCTTTTTGCATTGTGGCAAGAGCGTTGCAGAGTCCGAAAGGCATTTTTCTAAACTCAAATAGACCTTGAGAGCAAATGAATGCTGTCTTCTCAATGTCTTGCTCCGCCATCCTGACCTGCCAGTAACCACTAGCAAGGTCTAGGGTTGCGAAATACTTCGCTCCAGCAAGTGAATCGAGGGCATCATCAATGCGAGGTAACGGGTACTGATCCGCCTTAGTCTGGGCATTCAGTCGCCGATAGTCCACACAAAAACGAAAGCCACCATCCTTCTTGCGAACAAGCAAGATAGGGCTCGCGTAAGAACTATGCGAAGGTTGGATTACCCCTGCATCCAACATCTTCGCTACCTCTTCTCTCTCGATTGCATGAGCCGCCGGCGCGGTTCTTTGCAATCCTTCACGCACCGGAGGTAACCCACCGGTATCAATAGTGTGTTCGACGAGCGGGGTTTCCCCCAGCTATGTATAATCGAATGCAAAATGATCACGGCATTCCAGCAGGAACTCCCGAAGCTGTGCCGCCTCCTCAGGCTTCAGACTAGGTCCGATTTTAAGGCACTCTTCGAGAGTGAGTCTAACTTCCGCATTGAGGACCCGGCGACCTTTCTTGGTTGCCCCTCTCAACTTAGGCAGAAGCCCCCTGGTCGAACATCTCCTTGAGTGGGGTCTCCCACTCTCAACTTAGATGGATCGTCCAGTCCCACCACTAGGGCTGCCTCCACAGCTTGAGCTGTCGCCACACCCTCTCCTGTCTCCAGGGCAATGGGTACGTCGGTGACGTTCTCAAGCCAAATGTTGTAAGAGCCTTCATCTGTGGCTTCGGCAATACCTGCCACCACCAACAGACCACGACCACCTAAGGCTTTACGATGGGGCTCAACGAGAAGCAGCTGTCCAGGGCCAGCATGCTCTATCAAGCTCACGGAAACCACCTTCCGCTCATGAGCTGATAACCATACATTTTCCAACAGTAGCTGGGAACAAACTTCCCCGCTCCTAATTGGAGAACTGGTCTCGGCGAGTGCGGGTGACACAAGGTCAACCCACCCATCCACCTTTTCAGGCTCCGCAGGCATACCTTCCGGGAACCCGAAAGGAGGGAGTAGCAGAGGCTCCACAGAATCGTGAAGCCTCGCCAACGCCTCCAACACCGAGTTCGGAAGGTGTACCGAAGTACCCTGCAAAGCCTGAACGGCCAGTGCGGCATGAAGAGCATCTGGATGTGCATTCTAGATGTCCTCCCGGAAATAAACTTTCCGGCTCACGACGTCCAACATTAACCCAAACCGGGAAGCCAGGTCAACACCTATTATGGCTTCCCTTTCACCCTCAATGAGGAGAAGATAGGTATGTATGGACCATCCGTGGATTGACATGTCCACGTACATGACTCCTTCTATCTTGATGGAGTACCCGCTCATGCCCGTCAGGAATGAGAGGAGGCTAACCTCCTGCACCGGTAACTCCATCTCCCATGCCAACGACATGCTCATGACCGATACTTCGGCCCCGGTGTCGACAATCGACTCAACCAGCCGACCATCCATCGACACCAGAACACGCGGTGCCCCATGCAAGTATGCACGGCTCTGTAATTCAGGAATGGGCAACCGTCGTTGCCCGACATTACTTCTCTGAGCCTCATCCGTCCTCCCGTCCACAGGGGACGGTCGTACTGGATGCTCAGGGGCCTGGATTCCAGTGTCCACTCCAGGAGACTCACCAGGCCTGGGCGACAGCATGGGCGCACCAACGCTCGAAGCCCTCGTAATACCCGTACCGTTCGGACCTTCCTCCCCCTTTTCAGGGAAGAAAGGTGCCACCCAGCTCTCCAGCCGGGCAAGCGCAGCTTCCAGTGTGGGGCTTGGCTCCTGAAATACCCACTGGGTAATTTCTGGGTCCGCAGACCTAGCCAGAGGCACCCCTGCTTCATGCAGGATACCCACATATCTGGAGACTGCCCGAAGGTACGCTCCTTCTTTACTTCGCCGGCTTTGCCGGGCACCTGAGTTTTCAAGCATTACCGGTCGACTGCAGCTCAGTTCTGCAGGGACCGGCGTCGGTTTAACGAGGGCGGGCCCTCGTTTCTGGCGACAGGCAGATAGAACACCTGTCCATCAATTACGGTGGACAGATACTCTCGGCCCTGCAGTACCACGGGTGCCAAACCCGGCAGGTACCGCGCCACTGGGCTTTCGCCCGGTGGTACTCGAGCAACCTGTCTTTGGGCAACAGCCTTCAGACAGTCCTTCTTAAGGTGACCCATTTGGTTACACCGAAAGCATGGACCAGGTTGCCTACGAGCAAGACCTCCACCTCCAGCCGTTTGGCTGGAACCTGACGGGGCTGCTGTGGACTTATTTCCACCCAGGCTCTGCCGCTTCGTCTTTCTTCCCTTCTGCTCTCCGGTCTTGGCAGTAGCTCCGTCCGATTTGGACGGTGCCGCTGCCTTCGCACCCGAAGAGGTAGAAGTAGACGTAGCAGAGCTCTTGGGCTTTGCCACAGCACCAGAGGCCTTGACCGTAGCCTGGGCCCCTGGTACCGACAAGGTACGGGCAGGTAACGCTCCCGCCGTAAGCAAGTCAGCCTCGACCAACAGTGCCTCGGTGGTAAAGTCCCTGACCATCTCAGCTTTCGATCCCCAGAAAGGTCTGAGGATCTCAGGCTGCAGTTTCTTCTTATATCAGAGGAGTCGACAAGACTCATCCTCACCAGGAGAAACTTGTTCTGCCAGCTCAATAAAGCGCCAGTAGAACGCCTGGAGTAATTCCGCAGGCCCTTGCTTCATGGCCTCGAAACGGTCAAATCAGGCCTGAGCCTGATTCTTGGTTCCAAAGTGGTGAAGCATAGCCTGCCTCAACTCCGGCCAGGTTAGGTTCGGCTTGAACTCCACCAAACAGGCGTAATGTTCCTCAGCCGGACCATCAAGCAGGTACATAAAAAAACTGCACCTGGCCTCATCCGTCCAGCGCTGAGCCCTAGCTTTGGCTTCGAACTGCCGGAGAAAAGGCGTAATGTCCTCTTGTCCATCATACCGGATGAACGAGTTAACTGGGTTAAAAAACCCAAACGCCTGGATCTGAGACGGGACAGCTGGTGCAGGCGTCCACGGCGTGGTACTTAACCGCCGTGGTGCCCTGCACCGGTTTTCCGAAGTCTCAGCATCGGGTTCAGCATCCACGGGATCCACCAAGTGGACCCGCACTCGCTGAACGGGCGGAGGATCTCCCCGACCGCCTCCCGAAGGAGCGGTCCGAGTTCCTCCGCCTGGAGGCATCCGCCCGGCCGGTGCCGGCGGCACCTCCCTCCATACACCTCCCGGGTGAACGGGCGACGATGTGAAGCGAGGATGCTCCCCATGGAGCCTCCGGCCCTCTGGGGAAAGATGACCCTGCCACCGCAGTTTATCAATCCCCCTGGCAACCTCACGGAGCTGCTCCTCAGTCATCGACGCCAACCATGACATCGTGTTCACCGAGGATGGCTCCGGGGTCCCTACCACCTCTCCCGGTAAAAGATTACCTCCACGTCCAGCCGGACGGGAGGCGGTGGAGGTTAACAGGCCGGCCATAGGCCGTTCGCCTGTCCCAGTCGGGGTCGGTAACCCTCCATCACCACCAAGTCTTCAGCTGGAGGTTGGTCCGTAGGGTCAACCTCTACGACACCTTCCTCCATGTAGTCACCGGCTATGTTCCCGCCAACAGCACCCTCAACAGGGTGCCGCCCCTCCGGTCGCCTACCATGGCCGACGGTGAGGGAACGCAACACCAATCCTTCCAACAAACTGCTTCCCCGACCAGACATCGGGAAAACAGGGTCTTGGCCGATTTCGTCCGTGCGAACACGGGCAAAACTGGCCTGTCGGAAGGAACTCTACCGTAAAATACGGTGAATTTACGGACAAAAGTCTGCAAAACACCGACAATTAACGGTAGAACCGTAAACTACCGCAGTTTCACAGACAAAAGTCCGTGTCCCACGGTCAGATTTATGGTGGAGTTCCTTTCTACCGTTTTTGACCGGTAATATACGGACAACTGTCCGTTCTTCACTGTCTATTCGCGGTAAAAAGCTCTTTCACCGTCCTAGAATGGAGATGCACGGACAACGGTCCGCAATCTACCGTCCACCAACGGTGAAACTGTCTTCTTACCGTGTTCGAAATGTGATTCACGGACAAAAGGCCGTAATCCACCGTCTACTTACGGTAAAACTTGACCGTAACCCGGTTTTACCACGGTATCACGGACAACGATCCGTGTCCCACGGTATATCACCGGTAAACCTGGCCGTAGACGGGTTTCCGCCGTAGTTCCACGGACAAAAGTCCGTACCCTACGGTGCACTTCCTGTCCCCCGGACAAGCTACGGTTAAGTTACCTTTTCACAAGGTTCAACCGATCCTGCACGGTAAATCACCGTGCTACCGGTATACTGACGGTGAAAATGACCGTTATCCCGCGTTCGGACGGTCCTGCATGGTCAACCACCGTGCCCACCGCCGTACTTACGGATAACCTAGGGCTTTAGTCCGGTGAAGCACCGTGTCCCACGGTCCTTCACCGGACAACTACGCCCTAAGCCGCGATCGGCCGTAGTTCCGTGGACAAATGTTCACGCCCTACCGGCCCACAAACGACTCCGGTCTTACCGACCGCACAAGGGAGGTTGGTGGTAGCTCTACCCGGCGCCTCCACCAATTGTAACAACCCGACTGGGCCGTTACAATACCCACGGTAAATCTTAACCAACTTACCGTTTCTTGACCTCCATGGGACGGGTCGAAGCGCTGGCCAGCCCTCCTATTGCACCCGTCCGTGCCACGGGAGGTCCCTTCCCTCGCCGCAAGTCGACGGACGAAGGACCGCCGAACAGGACGAGGAATCCGCGGTAAATCCCCGATGGATCTTACCGTGGAACCACGCGCGAAACCCCACCGGTAAACCCCCACCCTCCTCGCGGTAGCTTCCCCAGTATTATTAAGTAATAATATTAAAGACACGGACACCAGTGTAGAGTGAAAATAAGTATAATGGATTTATTCAACAAAGAATAAACAAGCAAAAAACACTCACTATTAAAGAGATGCAAAAGAGATGAAAAATGTCATTTTTTGAAATTTTTTACTAATTTTCATAGAATGGAGCTGTTAGATGCATTGCATTCCTTTTACAATCAGGAATGCAGTGATGTCTTCAATTCCAGTGTGCACTGCATGCTTCAAAATTTACACCAGTTGGAAGTGGGCATCATTGAAGTGTCTAAGCTTGCTCATGGCTCTTTACATGGCCCCATAAAAAATCAGCAGATGTTAAATGTGGACTCCTGTGGGGCCAGTGGATGTTTCCTCAACGACTAATTATTCTTCCAGGAAACAATTCATAAAGAACATTTAGTCAGTCATTTATAACATGGGAAAGACCCCAATCTTGCTGGAAAAGTGTTACGATTGTAACATTTCTGATCTTGCATTTCTGGAGCCAAAAAAGTCCTGATCATATGGCAATACCGCTGTGGAAGAATAATTTGTCGTCGATGAAACATCAACTGGCCCCCAGGAATCCAGATTTAACGCCTGCTGATTTTATTTATGAGGCCACGTAAAGAGTAAAGTTTTTAACCCATTACCACGCAATTTGAATGATTTAAAGCAAAAAATAACAAATGAAATGAACCTCTATTCCACATGCAATGCTTCAGTGTGTGATTGAAAACTAGGTCTAGATTAGATGTGTGTAAAGAGACGAACCGTGCTCATTTGATTACAGTTGTTTTTCATAAATAAAAATGTTGTACATGTTTTTTTATTTTAACAATGATTTGGCAAATTTTGATGTTTTATTTTTAGTTGTTAAAAATATTTATGAAACACCCTATACATAATTTTTATTTAGCATTTTGGGGGTTTTGAGACATTTGTTTTGCATTTTTGAGGCATTTTTTCTATTTTTAGGGCACTTTTTAAAATTAAACTCTTTTTCAAGTTAATCACATTCTCCTTTAAATATTAGACAATTCACTACATTTAGATAGTTAAAATGAATGAATAGTTTAGGGGCAATAGATGGCACTATGGTTACAGTCAAAGTATAGACAGCATCTTCCCATATATGGTGAAAATGGTGAGATGGTAATGTACTGATTTTATTAGCATTCTCAGCTTTTTAGAACATTTTTGTGTACATTTGCTCATCCACAATGTAGCTACAAATGTGTGAGAAATGTTCATGAGCCTGGTTGCTAAGGCAATTAGTGAGAAGAGAGTGGGTTAATAAGTTTTTTGAGTATAATTACGGTGATTAGAATGCCATTATAATGGTGGTGTCTATTCCTCCAAAAGAACCTTCCCAGTTTTTGTGTCAATCATTGTTAAATCTTGAGCATGAGGCACAGTATTTATTCCTAATGCATATGTTGAGGAGTTTTCCAAATGTATCACCAAATACAGCTGTCATTCTAGGATATGAGTTGTAACTGTGATGATACAACCTATTTGGCCCTGCACCTTCAACAATATCTTTAACCATGGTGCACCTTCAACAATACCTTTAACCATGGCACACCATCTAACTGTCCCTTTTTCATGGATCTTTTCGTTGATTGTATACCTGCCTCTTTTACTGCATGATCCAGAGTGGTTTTTAGTTTTGGCTTTATTGTCAAAGATACTTTCTTGAACACTGCCACTGCACATGTTTAGAATCTCAGCAACAAATACAGTAGCAATGTGCTTGTCCAATTCCAATAGATAAGTAACTGAGTACAAATGCCTGGTTCACATTCTGTTGTCTACTTGAATCATTAGTTGATATGACATTGTGTAAAATTTACTCATGTGTCCTTTGAACTTGATTTATTTGGTCACTTTCGTGGGCTGTCTTTCAGTCCAACTAAATGCTACTGACTTTTTGTTGACATATTTTAGCAGGTACAGATGAATTCCTGGTGGCTGTCTACTGATTGCCATGGAGGTTAATGGCAAACTGCCATGTTGGCATCATAGAGGAATGATGTCACCTGGCCTGGGTACAAAGGTCAATACAAAAGCTACTCAGGAAACAGTGCTGTACCTAGGACTGTTGTGGCCATAGGCTCTGCACTGGTCAGTTGTTGTTGTTGTTTGCAATGTGTGCCATTTATTCTTTTTGGGTTTTATTTATAAGCTTATAACAGCTATTTCCAGCTAGGACATGTATTCTTTTTTAAGTTAATAAACACTTATTTGTAATCCTATTCTTGTCTTTGGGTGAGTGATTTAAGGTGAAACATGCATGAAAGTTGTAGGAATTAGTGAGAAGTTGTGCTGTGAAATAGAGATTTAAGGTGGGAAAACTCCGTCCTTTCAGCAAGCTCATACCCATGAAGTCGCATTGGTTCACAACAGATACTCTGTGTTCTGCCATGTTTTTGTCCAAATGCCGTCTCTTTGCCATCGTTTTGTACAACTACAAGTGTGGTCCCGACCCCCCCCCCCCCCACAGAAGAGTAGTATGGGACAGTAAGTAACCATCTGGTTAGTGAAAAGTGTTTGGAAGGTCAGTCACACTGTAACATCTGTCACTCCTCACACATATTACAGTCACATCTGTAGCTTCGATTGTTTCCAAGGACATTGAGAAAATTATTTATTCCTGCTCAATGACATTCCTTATTAAGAATACTTTCCTGTGATAGTCAACATGGGGTTCTTAAAGATCATTTATATTAAACTCAGCTCATTTTGATTAGAGTCCTCCAAGAATGTTTAGGCAAGGGCAATCAAGTAGATTTAGTTTTACTTGATTTCATTAAGGCAATTTGACACAACTCTACACTCCAAGTTAATGGCAAAAACTAGTCAGTATGGTTTGGGTGATGAGGTCATAGAAGTTACATCAAGATAGTGATTTGGGTCCCTTATTGCTTCTTTTATTGATCAATGACCTCAATATTCATGCTAGCAGTAACTGTTGTCTATTCCTCCTAAGTGTAGACTTCTAACTAATTAGATACAAATTTCAAAGTTTTGCTAACATTTTAAAAGGGTGTCAAAAAGAAGTAAAATGTAAAGGAGTGGAGAGATCGAACCTGTAAAACAGACCCTGCATTCTACGGGAAACAAGACAGGACATGATGATGATGATAATGATGATGAGGATTCACTTATTAACTCTAAATAACATTTTCTAATGCCAGAAAATTTACTTATGAAAACCGGAAAACACTTAGCTGATCATGACCTATTGATCATAATAGTTGAAAACTAATGGGCAACATGCTAATGGTAGAAACAATGTTGGACGAAATGTGGTGAAATCTGGCATATTTTTTTCAGGGGGGGGGAAATTAAAAGTATTGGTATAATATCGGAATAATCTGATTATTTATCTTGGACAATCGGCATTGGTATGTTGGCGAATTTATAGTTGTTATGAGTGCAAATACACATAACATTTTTTATTTTTCTATTGACCCAATTCATCTATGTGCAAATAAGCACATAAGAGTTTTTCTAAATTATTTGTATGCTGCCCTACATTTACTAAAAATGCTCAGGCACCTTCCCCCTTCATTTTTTATTTGTTAATGTTTTCTTTTTCCTTAGGGGGTACAAATTTTAAGCTCTAGTAGAGTACCAAAAATATTTTTTGGATAATTTTAAATGTTTTAACAAAAAATCCCAGACAGTTTTTTATATATAATTAACAAAAAACCTATTAACCATTAGTAAGACAATATTTCACATTTGAATTTGAATTTGAAAAATTACTCTGCAAGCAGCCATAAAGGCCTATGGCAGAGGGACAAGAGTCCAAGTGCAGCATAGAAAATGCATTGTCAAAACCAGAAAATATAAAACCCGAATGATATAAACCCAACAACAATTTCAATATTTTTTAATGCTGCAAATATATGCATTGTCAAAACAAAACAAAATTATGACTCCCATAAAATACGTTTTTTCTGCACAAAATCCCCAGCAAGCGAGTTCCATTGTCGAATCGCCCTCGGGACAAATGACCAGTAATAAGAATCTGTTCGTGCAAAAATCTCTCCAACTTTGTTAGAGTGATAACCCCTACCCAAATATAATGCCCTGCAAAGTTTACTTGAAGTAGGTTTAGGGCAAGAGCCTTCTAGCATTCGATTAAACATATTAAGATTAAAATCTGAACGTCTTGCAAGTAAACTATCCCAACCAAGCTCTGAAACCATTTTAGTTACACTGTCGGCATATCCATATTTACCACAAACAAACCTAGCAGCCCTGCGTTGGACCATTTCTATAGAGTGAGCTAAGTCCTCAGTGTGGGGATTCCACACGGAGCTGCAGTATTCTAGGTGGGGACGTACTAATGATTGATATGCTATACATTTTACCTCCCTGGGACACCTTCTTAGAACGCGTTGACTAAACCTAAGCATCTGCATAGACTTGGAAATAATCTGTTCGACATGCAGCTTCCAAGAAAGTTAAACATATTAAGATTAAAATCTGAACGTCTTGCAAGTAAACTATCCCAACCAAGCTCTGAAACCATTTTAGTTACACTGTCGGCATATCCATATTTACCACAAACAAACCTAGCAGCCCTGCGTTGGACCATTTCTATAGAGTGAGCTAAGTCCTCAGTGTGGGGATTCCACACGGAGCTGCAGTATTCTAGGTGGGGACGTACTAATGATTGATATGCTATACATTTTACCTCCCTGGGACACCTTCTTAGAACGCGTTGACTAAACCTAAGCATCTGCATAGACTTGGAAATAATCTGTTCGACATGCAGCTTCCAAGAAAGTTTAGCTGTAATCGTTACCCCCAAATATTTATAAGAATTTACGTTATTAAGTGGAATGGCCCCTATTCTATATAGAAATATTATTGGATTCTTTCCCCTAGCTACCCTCATTACACAACATTTTCCCTTATTAAGTTGAAGTTGCCATTTAGAACACCATGCCTCTATTGCTTTCAAGTCACTATCAATAATATGGCAATCATTGTCAGAGGTAACCTCACGATAAATTATTGTATCATCTGCAAATAGCCGGCAATTGCTGCTAACTTGACTGCTGAGGTCATTGATATACAAAAGAAACAGAAGTGGACCCAACACACTACCCTGAGGAACCCCTGATGTAACCCCTATCCAGTCAGATTCAGACCCACCTGCAACAACCCTTTGTTTCCTATCACTCAAAAAAGAATGCACCCATTTATACACCTGTTCACCCAATCCATACCCACTAATTTTTGTCATTAGTTTTGAGTGAGAAACTGTGTCAAATGCCTTGCAGAGATCAAGAAAAACCAAATCTATCTGACTGCCTTTGTCTAAAATTTTCTGAAGGTCATCAACTAAAAGAATAAGCTGGGTTTCACATGAACGCCCCCTAAGAAACCCATGCTGGTTATCACACAAAAGATTGTTTTCCATAAGAAAATTTATTGAGGAGGAATATATAATATGTTCAAGGACCTTGCAAACTATCGAGGTTAAAGACACGGGTCTGTAATTAGTTACCTGAGACTTGTCTCCTGATTTAAAAATTGGACTAACATTAGCTAATTTCCAAAATCTGGTACAATACCTACATCTAAACTCTGTTGAAAAATTAACTGAAGGTATGGACCCAACTCTTGTGCAAGATTTTTTAAAATGATAGCATACATCCCATCTGGACCACAGTTTTTATTTGAGTCTAATTTTAGAAGTTGCTTGACTATCCCATCTGCAGTTATTACAATTTGATCCATAAAAAGAGATGTTGAAGGAAAACCCTCATGTGGTATGCCATCATCAATTGTGAAGACCTTCTTGTATTGTTCATTTAATAAGGTAGCTTTCCCTACTGGATCTGAAACAAGCTTCCCATTTGTGTCAACCAGAGAAGGAATAGATTCTCTACTTCGCCTAGAGTTCTTGATGTAATGCCAAAATAAATTTGGGTCCGTTTTTAACCATTCTCCAAGCGTTTCTGTTTTAAAATTATCGTGAGCTAACAAGATTTCCCGTTTCGCTGCTGTGCGTGCAATACGGAATTCATTGCAATTCACTAATTTTGGGTGATTTCTAGCCCTATTCCTCCATAAGCATTGCTTATGAAGAGCCCTTTTAACTTTGCTAGTGTACCATACTGGTGTGGCACAGTCTCTAACTACTTTGGTTGGAATAAAGGAGGAAGACCCATTTAAAATTAAACTATGAAATTGTGATCAATTCAAATTCACATTTTGAGGATGAAAACATTCTTTAAATTTATGAAAATTATCTATCAAATGTGACTTAAAACCATCCCAATTACATTTGTTAAAAAGAAACACTACTCTTTTAACCTCAGAAATTTTTTCCACACATGCATTAACATCACATAAGACAATCTGATGATCACTAATTCCCCCTGATACCCTAACATTGGATAATAACTCCGGACTATTAGTCAGTACTACATCTAGAATTTTGTCATTTCTGGTTGGTTTAGTTACAACCTGTTCCATAGAATAAGTATTCATACTATCTAAAAATGAAACTGCTAATGGCTTGTCACTGCCATTGATCACCGTATGCATTTCCCAGTTGATGTTTGGAAAATTTACATCACCTCCTAAAATAATGATTGGGCTATGGTATTTACGATGAAGAGTGTCCAAAGAAGTTCTTACACTAGTGACATCTGCTATGGAGGATCCCGTTGGCCGATAGAAAGAATATAAAAACACCTTTTTACCATTCTTTAGCCTTAAACTACAACATACTATTTCACAGTCTGTTTCAAAACTTGTTTCCCTGCAACTATGAAATATTTGTGAAATAGCTATGAAAACCCCACCTCCAGAACGACCAACCCTGTCTCTACGGTACACTGTGAAACCATCTGGAAATTTTTCCCCATTATTAACAGTATCATCAAGCCATGACTCTGTACCAAGAATTATATTGCAACCAGTCTCCTCAACTGCCGCAATGAACTCAGGAACTTTGTTTCGTAGACTCCTACAGTTAACTACCATAACCTTTACATGTGAAGGTATAGCTGAAGTGTGTTTTCCTAAATGATTTCCTTCCTGGACAGTATTTGAAGAAATAATACCTGAAACAAAGGAACTATTGCTCCCAGCAACAAGCTGTGGAGCATTCATATTAGTATCAACCCCCTAAAGCATTTGCACCTAAACCCCAAAACCTTACCCTAAAAAATGCTTAACAAAATCACCTATCTTGTTACCCACAATCCTACCAGCCCTGTAATTAAAATGAACCCCATCCCTACTCCAGGAACCCCCAAAATTGAGCATCGCTGCCCTCCAGTCTATTACCTGGGCCCCCACCTTACTACATGCTTCAATTAATCTATCATTTACATAACGTGCCTTACGAGTAACTATATCACCCCTATCCCACCTCTCAGGAATAGCACTAACTTTAACAGTAACTCCAGCCCTACAACATAAAGTATGCTTTACTAAGTCCGCTAGCCCATCTAAAACTTCCCCTCCAAACTGTCTACACACATCATTAGCCCCCACTTGCAGAACAACTAAGACCTCTTCTGCTTTTTCCCCACATACCATTCTCTTGATTCTTTCCTTAACATCTTTAATCTGAGCCCCTGGTAAACAAGCTACACTTACTTTTCCTCTATCTTCACCCACCAACCACTTATCAAGCCTTTTGACATTACTATCACCTACAAAAATTACTGATCTGCTCTGCACCCTTTCCAAAATAACCCCACCCTCATTTCTTTCCTCAGCCTTACTGACATTCTTCTTACCCTTACTAATACCTTGCTTCTTACCCTTGCTAACACCCTCCTGAGCTGCATTTACATTCCCTACACTTGCTTTCTTATACTTCCCAGACCCCTTGTACCTCTGCTCTACATTTACACTTTCTACTACCTCCACAGATCCCACCGATAATTCCCTAAAAACATTAAACCTGTTCTTTACTGGAGTACATTCTGAAGCTAAAGCTGGCCTAACCTTTCTTCTCTCTCTTATGCCATTATAAGTGTGATTTTTTTGTATCCTTAAAAAAATTGTGATTAACAACAAACTAAAAAAACCATTAACATTATTATACTTTTACCTTTTTGACCTCTATTGCTCTTTAGAGCAATGGAGGTATATAGGATCATGCAAGAAAAGGGGCAAAAAAGGATGTCTGTGTGTGTGTCCGGAACCCCGATTTGTTCTTCGAACAACTCAAGAACGAAACGCGATAAAAACATGCAGGATTTTTTATTTGATTTCGTGGGTCAATATGAAGCTCCTGACAAAAAATTAGAAAATTTTACCCAGGGGTTATTTTTTTATGAATTTTATAGAAACAAATTTTGAGTTTTTGGTCATAATTTTTTGTGGGTCGAACAACTCAAAAACGGGAAACCTACAATAAAATGTCATCAGACCTAAAATGATGTACACATTCTGACGATGAAACTGGAAATTGAAATTTTAGAGCGATTTGATATATAAAATTTCGATTTTTCAAAATCGTAATTGTTTTTTCAAAATTCGAGATTCTTCCTCTTTCCAGTTGTAGCATTCGGAAGGGGGGACTTTTCTATTATTTAGAAGGGGTGTTCCTTTTTATGTTCTGTTATTATTTTTGTATATTAGAATACATGTGACGTAGTTTCGTTTTTAACTTTATTTTAATTTTCTCTTTTACTAACTTCTGCCCCTCTCTCAAATTATTGTTAGGTGTTGCTTTACTTATTTTTTCAACACCTAACATCCCTACCCCCTAAAATGTTACTTCTCTTTATCAATGTCAACACAAAATCCCTTTCAATCAGATTTATTAACTTTATGTTTATTAAGTGTGTATAATCATATCTTGTATGATTTCTAAGTCAGCTCAGATTTTCTTGCTATCATCTTTGTGATATTTTATGCAAGGGAATTTCTTCCGAATCAATTTTCATTGGATCATTAAGACTTTACGTCTCACCAATATGATTCTGTCATCATTGCTGTTTTTTTTGTTTAGTATTCCTTTAGCCGACAGGATTATTTCCTTTATTTCGTCGACAGGATATAATTATTCATCACTTATTTTGGTTGACAGTATTTTCTTTACTTTTAATGACAGGATATTCCTTTCTACATCATGTTTCCTAGTTTCTCTTCACTTTACCTTTTGCTTTGTCGACAAGATACCACTTCATTAGCCAACTACTACATAGGTTAGCATAATTTCTGTTTGGTTATATGGTCGACCGGATACACAGTCGATACAATTATATAGTCGACAGGATATCTACAATAATATATGAGTAATATTAAAATAAGCTCTGTTTTTGTTACATAATCAGGATACTACTAAAATATTACTAGTTTATAAGCAACATTATTCTACGTTCTATATATAATCTTCACATATTTTCTTCTTATGTTTCCTTCGACATCAATTTCATCTTTGTTTCTTTACTGTACCAATTCTATTTTCAACTTCTTTTTGTATGTTTTCCCTTCACTCTTCTTTGGACATTAATTTCTTCATTCTTCTATTTTACCAATTCTATTTTCAAATTATTCTATGTTTTCCCTTCACTCTTCACTCTCAAAAATGTTACATCCTAACCATCACATCTAACCTAATAACACTTTAAAATTCACTTCTAAAAACACAATATTTCCATTAAGTTTCTACACACAAATAAGTTCAGAAATTCAGTTTTTCGTGCCATCACACTTGGTCATCTTCATATCTTCATGAAGCCTTTAATCATATGGATTCCTGTGGTCTTCCACGCTGTCCATCTGCTGTCTTCTCTTAATTAGTCTCAGAAGTCTTGAATTCTCTCTTCATTGATGTCTTGATTCTTTTCATCTTTGATTTTCCCTTTTTCGACCTTTATGATGTTTTGAAATCATCCAGGTTCATCTTTTTGTGTGATGTCATGGAATGATCTCTTCTTTGATGTCTTTCTTTAAACTTTTTTAGAAGTCCTTTTTGGTACATTTTCACAGATTTTATCACCTGGTAAAATGTCGTGACTTGTTGTAGATAATTCTTCTCGATGTATATTATAGATGCAATATTGAGAAAATAGTCTTCTCCCTTTCACTGTTGTTTCATAGTGAAAGATGAGTACAGTTATTATCTCATTCGCATCATGCTGAGCACACACGAAAATACAAAACATGATCCTAATATACTTAGTCCGATCATAAACGGAGCGTAGAACATAGATCCCAAGCTTCCCAAAAAGTTCGGAAAGATTGATGAGAACGTAAATTCGTCACATGGAGAATATCCTCCAACAGATGTAACATGAGCATCGAAAGTTCTTTGAAGATTCAACTGTGGTTCTTCGAAGCATCCTTCGAATTTCTCGCACGACACTCCAACTCGCGATTGTAAACACACTTTATCGGAAATACATTTTTGACTAATCTGTATCTTTATATCATATATTTTGGCACTAGTAGTGAGAGTGAGAGCTCTGGTACTCATACGTATGTCTTCAAAGGTAATTGTTACTGTTCCTGGAAAGCATGTACTAATTGCTTCAATTTGCAATACTGCTAATATTGAACAAGAATAACACCCCTGATAAGCTACTATTCTTAATATTACGGGGACACACTCGAACTGTACTTAATATGACCTGGTAGTTTTCTACTATTAAATGTACTACTGCTGGGCTAGATACAATTAAAGAAGATTTCAATCCGCCTTCTTTGTCAACAAACACTTTATGATTCGTTAATGCCATAGGTATTAGATTCCTTTTACTTTGCATCATTAATTCTAGATATGACTGTTGTTTCGTACAAGTCATTCGTGACTCAAAGAAACTACATTCTACCATTCTTTTATCAAATAAAAAATCCTTTGATATTGCTTCACCAGCTTGTACATCCCCAATTTGGCCTCTATAGGGTCTTGAGAATTCTGCAGCTGTATCTAAATAAGCTTCTGACCCATTCCCATGTTTGATTATCAAATGCTTGGAAATAATATCAGTTGCTTGATCAAAAACTCCAACTACTTCAACATATATTTGATCGGGCACTTCTTTTGCCGACCGGATTGCATATTTTGTCTCAGTATCATTATTCTTAATAGTCAATATTATTTTAGGGTGACATTTCATACTAGAAATTTTTCTTACTTCAAATACATTTTTATAATCAGGTTTCAAATACCATCGGAAATGATGACATGGTTGTCTACTGGCTATAAAACATGAAGTTCCAGAATCACCTGGAAAACAATCTGTTACTCCTGGCCAATCTAAAGCTTCTTTAGTTAACAATTCAAATTTATAATCTGGGTGACAATGATCTCCCCATCCACAATACTTATTTTGAGGACATGCAATTTGATTTAAAGTGAATAGTTCGGTTGGAAATGTATAGTATAATCTTTCCGTTCGCCATTCACAATTTACACTTTCAAATCTTATTTCAACACTTGCAACATAATTTTCTTGATGATCAGTTAGCCATAAACATGCAGTATACTCTAAATTGGTTAAAGTTACCTGTATTGATGTGGCTAGGGAACATTTTTGTCCCTGATTCGTTTCTTGACATTCAGTAATTTGTGATTTTATCATTTTATGTTCTGTGCATTTCGCTTGTGCACTTGAAACCAAACTTAATAAAAATCCTATCAAAATTATTATAGTAATGACTGTTGGACTCAGGATACTATTTCTTGATAAAGTACCTGTTTCCAAATCATCATACTTATCTTTAACCTTTTTGACTTTATTTTTTAAGGATCGACCACTAGCGACACCAATAACCATAGATACCTTTAAACACCTTTTACCAATACGATATATAAACAATGAACACATAATAAACCAAGATAATAAATTCCATAATGATTTCAACACTGCTTTGATATATAAAACAACAATACTAGTCATTAACATCAATAATATGATTATAGCATATGTTAGATATGTTGGCATACATTGAATATTATAGACAAACTCATAACATAAAACACATTTTAATCCGTGACATATATCTTTACCTTCAATATGGAACTTTCCTTCCATCATATGACCTTCTGTGGAAATGAAGATGATATGAAGGGTACCAGATTCCATACCAAATTCAGGATTTATAATAACCTGTTTCTTTTTTCCCAAATGTTAACTTCTTTCTACTCCATCTTTTCTAATTATAACTGTGCCTTCTGCACTTACTGTTATGACGGGATCATTAAATTTGATGAAGTTTACCCCTTCCTCAATTTTGAACGTATCCATTCCCAATAAATTTAGCCCAATACGTTTTCTTTTCCTTCTATACTTTAACTCAGATATGTTGAAGTAATATTCTCTATAAGATATTATCTCAAATCCTTCTGATTCAATACCCTTTTTGTTCACATGTATTAATCTTGTATTTGCTCGAACTATTTCGCAATGACATTCTGTCTTCTTACTTGCGCATTTTCTTGTGCTTTTGCAATATTGTTCTGTTCCTGAACAAGTATCATTTTTAGCACAACTACATGACATTCCTCTATTTTGGCACTTATACATTTCACTGTTACCATTTGTTTCTTCTGTTTGCTTAACTTGAAATTCTACAGCTGATTCGCTTTTTCCCTCTTTACTTATTAATTTTGTAACCCATTTAACCATACATTCTCTGCAACCATTTTGCGGGCACATTTTATCCGAATATGGTTCCAGACTGTTTATAACCGCTTCCTTGCAAACCTTTTCACCTTAATTCCAATTACAAATTTCGATGTAATATTCCTGTCCTGTGACTGCTATCGTCCACAACAGCAAAATTCCAATCATCTTATTGAACGCCATTTCTTCCTTTTATCTGAAATAAACAAACTTCTCATCTCCTAAAATCAAATCATTATACACTTATAACAAATAGTTAATCAATTTCCTCAACATCTTTAAACAACAATTTCAAACTCTTTAAAACAAAATCTCAGTTCCTACAAACAATATTTCAATTTCATTAATCTCTTTTTCCTATATTCATTATTAGTGGGTCTCCTGCCCCCTAAGCTTCTACTATTTCTATTAAATTCTTCTTTAGCATAATCTGTCAATCTTTACTAGCCTTTGTTGCTTTACAACAATTATTTTCCTAGCTTAGATCTTTAATGAGAACTTCTTTGATTCAATTTTATTTCTATACTCTCTTTTCAAAATATACTTATTTTCTCAACACTTAGACTGTCTATTTTTTATCATTACTGTTTCAATCATTCTTAATTTTCCTTTTCATAATTCCGGACAGTCCGTCGTCCAACATTAATGTTTTAATTATTCTTATTTTCTTTTACTTATTTCCGGACAGTCCGTCGTCCAAAACACTAATGCTTTAAATCATTTATCTTTCTTTTACTTAATTCCGGACAGTCCGTCGTCCAACACTAATGCTTTAATCACTCTTATTTCTATTTCTCTTAATTCCGGACAGTCCGTTGTCCAACAGTAATGCTTTAATCATTCCTAATTTTCTTCTTTCATTATTCCGGACAGTCCGTCGTCCAACATTAATGCTTTAATCATTCCTAATTTTCTTCTTTCATTTTTCCGGACAGTCCGTCGTCCAACATTAATGCTTTAATTATTCTTATTTCTCTGTCATCTTTTTATCTTCATTAATTCAATAAACCATTCATTTTTACTCATTAGTCGTTAAATAAAGCTAACTCAATGTCATGTTGTCTAACAGTTCATTAACAATATCAATACTTTGTCCGCTAATCTAAACTCAAACATTTTTTCTCAATTACATCTATTATTTATCATAACTTTTTCATCATTTTCTTTTTCAATGACTACCTTAACCGAATTATTTCTTACTCATTCTTTCTATCACACTTACTAATTTAAACATCTTGTCTAACAATTGTCCTGCTACATTATCTTCTGGCTCTTCTTCACCAGTTGTTCTTTTGATATTCTCTTCAATTATAGAATCCTGTTCACTCTGAATTTCTTCTGATGCACTAATTTCTTGGGACTCCGAAATACTTGGAGGATGTCTATCTTCCCCTTGTGTATCCCTAGAATTTCCTCTATTCAATATCTCTTACAACTTTTTACGTAACCTTGCTAAACTCAAATCGCCTTCATCTTCAGATTCGCCTGGTTCAACTCTAGGTGGATCTGGTAGTCTAGGTAATACTTCTGTCCTAGGTGTAATTCTTCTTGTTCTTACTGGTAATGGCGTAGCAAACTGTATGGAACCTTTACTTCGTAAATTATAACCACTAGTACTGGGTACGGCTTCTGTGTTCCGAATAATTCCCTTAGGTGTCTTAGTATTTACTGTAGGTACCTTTTCACAACAATAATCATTTCTATCTGCATTGTCTTCATCGTCTTCATCTGAACTTGAATTACTTGATTCACTAGGCCTTTTACCACTTTTACTTTTTTCGTTAGGTTCTTTCACCTTTTCTGTATGGTTCTCAATATTTTCCCATGGATTTTTTCCTTTTACAACTTTTAATCTCTCTTCATGAACTATTTGTACATCTTTGTGTCTATACATGTGCTTTATCTCAAAATTAACGGGTGATGTCTGTCTAATGACTCGATAAGGACCTTTGTTCAACTTTGCTAATTTCTTCGTTTTACCTTGTGCTACTTGTGGCACATTCAAATATACTTTATCACCTATTTGTATCCCTTTATTTTTTCTTTTCTTTCCTTGATACTTAATTTGATTTTCTGCTGATTTTTCTAAACTCTCTTTTCCTATATCATGTATCTTCTGCATCCTATTTGCCACTACTTTCCCATAATCTTCAGTGTTGTATACTGGCTGAGGTTCATTTCCTATTAAATCAAATGGTAAATTCATATCCTGTCCGAACAATAAGAAATAAGGTCTCTCTTTCGTGCTTGAATGCATCGCACTACGATATGCTATCAATACTAATGGAAGTTCCTCATCCCAATTTCTTTGTGAACTATCAACATAATGTGATAACATTGTTGTTAGTGTCCTGTTGAATCTCTCAACTAAACCATCTGTTGCGGGTGATATGCTGACGTACAAATCTTTTTAATTCCGAATGTCTCACACAGACTTTTCATAAGTTCAGACATAAAGTTTGCACCTCTGTCTGTTATTAGAGTCTGGGGACTACCATACCTTGAAATAATTTCTCTTACTAACAAATTTGCAATGGTTTCAGCTTTCTGATCTGGAATAGCAAATGCTTCTGGGTATCTTGTTAGATAATCACAAATAACTACAATGTATTTATTTCCATTCTGTGTAGTAGGTAAAGGACCTAGTATATCCATTCCAATTCTTTCAAATGGTTTGGATGGTGCTGGGAACTTAAATAATGGACTTTTCCCATGTGGAATCTTTTTCTGATTACATGATACACAAGCTTCACAATATTGTTTCACATCTTTCTTTAAAGTTTCCCTATAAAATCTATCTGCAACTTTGCTTGTTGTCATTTCAATACCAAAATGACCTGCTGTAATATTATCATGACACATTTTCAACACATAACTTTTTTTACTCAAAGGAACTACAATTCTTAATTTATTTTCGGATCTTTTTACTAACCAACCTTTTGTATTTAATTCTAAACCCAACTTATCAACTTTTTCTTTTACCTTTTTATCTACTGGACAACCATATAAACATTCCATGAAAGATTTCAATTCTTCGCAATTTTCTTGATCTTTAGCAACCTCATGTTCTTCCCAAGTTTCTTGTTCATTTAACACATTTAATTCTTTGCTTTTTACAGGATTTCGACTCAAAGCATCTGCATTAGTATTCTCTTTACCTTTTCAAAATCATATTGTTGTAACTGTAATGCCCATCTAGTTAACATAGCTTTATCTTTTTTCATAGTCATCAAGTATTTTAATGGTTGATGATCTGTGATAAGAGTAAACTTTCTTCCCATTAAGTAATACCGAAAATAATTTACACCATAAACACATTCTAATGCCTCTTTCCATGTCATAGAATAATTTTGTTCTGATTTGGTGAACTTCCTACTCGCATAAGATATTGGGTGTTATTGACCGTCAATCTTTTGTTCGAGGATTGCCCCGATTGCTTCATTACTTGCATCAGTAGTCAAATAAAATGGTCTTTCAAAATTTGGCATTATCAAAACTGGATATGTAATCAAACATTCTTTTAATTTCTGAAAAGATTCTTCACAGTCTTTTGTCCAAAGAAATGGAGTATCTTTACTTAACAACTTTGTTAATGGACCTGCTAAACTTGCACAATTTGGAATAAATTTTCTATAAAAGTTTACTAATCCCACAAAACTTTGTATTTTCTTGACACTTGTTGGTCTCGGAAAATTTTCTACTGCTTCTACTTTCTTTCCACCTGGTTGGAATTTCCCTTGTGTAAATGTATGTCCTAGATAGTTTATTTCCTTCTGTAGGAACAAACATTTTGTTGGTTTCGCTTTTAAGTTTGCATTTCTAAGGCGCTCAAACACTAATTTTAACCTTTCGTAATGTTCCTCTATAGTCTTACTGTATACAATAATATCATCCATGTAAACGAAACAAATTTTTCCTTTCAAATCACCTAATACATTATCCATAAGTCTCTGATATACACTTGGAAATGTTTTTAGTCCCATTGGACATCTGTTGAATTCATAGTGTCCAAAAGGTGTACTAAAACCTGTTTTTGCTTTATCGTCTTCTGTTATGGAAATCTGGTAAAAACCACTTGCCATGTCTAAAGTAGAAAAATAAACAGCTTCTCCTAATTGATTACTTACTTCCAAAAGCTCTGGTAATGGATATTTATCACTAACTACCTTTAAATTCAATGCTCGATAATCAACAACTAATCTTTGACTCCCATCTGGTTTTCCTATAAGCATGCACGGTGCTGAGTAAGGACTTAACGATGGTCTAATTATTCCTGCATCTAATAATTCATCAATTTTCTCTTTCATAACTTCTTCTGATTTCTGTGGTAACTTGTATGGTCGTATAAAAACTAGAACTTGATCCACCATGTGGATTTCTTGTTCAACAACAGGTGTCGGTTTCAGTTCTTTAAGCGAACATGCAAATATATCATCATTTTTCTCCAAAAATTTTCTTAATTGATTCTGATTCTCTGTCTCTGTTTTACTTACTACTTCTGATATCCATTCTTTATCTCCCTTTTTCTGCAACATATTAATCATTTCATTTTTCTCTAAACTTCTTGTCTTAATTTTCATCCCATTATAACCAATTACATCAAGCAAGGGTTCATATGTTAATCCTAACTGCTTTATCACATCTATGCCGAAAATCATCTGATATTTCTTTGGCAAATCTTCTGCACTCACGTATAAAGGAACCTTTTCCACTTTCTCTGCTGTAATACGTATGGGTATTTCATATAATCCCTTTGTACGAAACGGTGTATCATTCGCTGTGGTAATTATAACCTTAGCTTGATCAGTCATGGGCTTTATGTCTCGTGATTTCCGTCCTTTTATCTTTTAAAATAAGGATTTGGAAATTATCGATATTCCTGCTCCTGTGTCATATAGAATCTTTATCAGATTGTTTTTCGACTGAGCTAAAAAGATAGGAAATGTTGTGTCATTCAGAATGTTTAATGTGACACGGTTTTCATACATTCTCCCCCATTGACACGTTCTATTCTTTGAAGGAGTTTCTAGTTTTCCGCTCTACCATTTGCTTGATTTCTTCGAACCTGATTCCCTGGGTTCTGTCTTGTTCCTAATCTACAAACATTTGCAAAATGACCTTGCTTTCCACATTTAAAACATACTATGGGTTCACTTTGTCTTTGGACTTGTTTTATTCTACAATCCTTTGCATAATGACCCATCTTCCCACAATTATAACATCCTTGGCCTCTCTGCCTTTCAATCTGCACATTTCTCTGTGTATTTCCAAAATTAGGAGCTCTACCATTAGGCTGGAAAGCTTGTGGCTGATTCCAATTTGGTTGTGGGTAACTCGGATTTCTCCATTGCTGTGGAACTGTCGGTTTTGACCAACATTCGTTAGCATAATGTCCTCTCTTGTGACATCTGAAACATTCAACATTTCGTTTATCCATCTTTGGATTAGTTTCTTCCTCTTTCTTGGCATTCTCTTGAGCCTTTATTTTCTCTTGAAACTTCTGGTCCAATACTGCAATGTCTTTGGTTCTCTGGGCATCCAATTGCTTTAATTTCTCTTCAAATATCTTCAGCATCTCCTTTTCTTCAGTAATCGTCTCTATTACATTTATTCCATATTTTGCATGAACCAACTTCTCATTTTCTTCTTCCGCTAGAATGATTCTGATTGTTTCGTTCAAATCAGCAGGATTCCGTGAAAGTACAAATCTTTTTATTCTTGGATGCAATCCTTTGATGATTTGATTTTGTATCATCCCATCTCTGACTGCTATCTGGTCTACACTAGGATTTTCCGCGGTGAAGGCTCTTCCTCTGGTCTTTACTCTGGAAATATACTCAATAGCGCTCTCTGTGTTGCTCTGTTTTTCTTCTAAAAACTTCTGCATTGATACCAACTTAGGTTCGATTGGCTCGAATCTTTGTATCATCAACGCTTTTAACTCTTCAATTGAGTTTATCTGTCTAATGCTTGGATGATCTCTGAAAAATTCCGCAGCAGGACCTCTGCACTTGGATTTTATAAGAATGATCTGAAACTCTTCTGTCCATCTTGCTAAATTAGCTACACCTATTTGCTCGAAAAACTCTTTGGCGGATGGTCCTTTCTCATCCCCAGAAAAATATGGAATTAACCCTGTGTGATGCATGTTAAGATTCGTATTTGCGTTACCTTCTACACCACCATTAGAGTTACCGACTTCTCCATCATTTTAAGCCATTTTGTCTTCTTCCATTTAATTTACAAACAACTTTAATTTTAATCTTTAATCTTCCTCTTCTAAGTCTCTTTGTACGAAAAAATCTATTCTTTCCTGTGTTTTTGCGGGGTGACCTAAGCGGGACAAATACTCATTAAAATCTATCAATTCTCTAACTGCTTTTTCATATGAACATGCAACTCTCCCAAATGCTATCTCTGGGTAATTTCTTTTATCAAAATGCCTATAATGTGTAACACACTTCCACCTATAATCTTGTCTATGATGGTGACACTGTGTTTTGAAACAATTTTTTAGTTCAGGACACATATAAACCTTATCTTGATCACTAAAATTCTCACTCATTATTCTAAATTATTTTCTGACAATAAAACTTCTTTATCTAAATCGTTCAATATATATTTCTGACTCTATGGAATATTCATCTAATTCATGCAATAATTCATTTAATGAGGTTAACAACTGTTTAACACGAAGCCAAAGTTCATATTCTTCTACTTGAAAAGCTCTATGATGTGTAAGACACACATAAATGTTCTCTATTTCTGTTAAATCAACAATATCACAACTAAATCTTAAGGGACACCATGGTAATAATTCTAAATCAACACTCATTTTATTAAGAATTCAAACAAACACGCTTTTTTCCTTTATCTTTTATACTCCCAAATGTTCATTAAATATCTTCTGATGAACTGCACATTGATACTGTTTAGGCCAAGTTTTTGGTGAAACTAGGACAAAAAAGCATTCGTCATGCAATGGACAATGATTACCAATTCTATCTGTTAATAACTGAAGTTCTTCTAAGGGACTTTTACACTTAGTCTCAAAAATTACTCTGTTTACATTAGGATTTATACCACACATGTATAGATACTCAGAAAATGCGAAATTTACGTTGTGGACTTCGCATGTTACAAATTCTTGAAAATCTTCGTGTACTATACTACAACTTTTCCCAAAAGGACATCTATTGGCGTCATGTTCCCTTTTCCTTTGTATGCTGAAATCCATACCCTTTAAATATCACTCATTAATAAACCATAATATTTTCTGTCTATATAACTGGAATTCTTTATACACTTTATACACTATTCTTATGAAAAAGCTATATATATCTTGCAATAGTTCACCTAGTGTTGTCAATAATGTTCTAACTTGAAGCCAATTTTCGTATTCTTCTATCTGAAAAGCCCTTTGGTGTATAAAGCAAGCATATGTGTTATCTATGTTTCTTCTATCAATTATTACACAATTAAGTCTTATAGGACACCATGGTAATACATTTAAGTCCATACTCTTTTTACATATGGATTACGTTAAAAAGAGTATTAATTACGATTCCGTGTATAATGCACTGGAATTCCCTTGGAGCTTCGTTTTGTGTGATAGCTACAAAGGCACAATTCCTAGCATAAGGACATGATTCCCATCTACTTACAATTATTCTTCGAATGTCTTCCTCAGTGTCTTGATCAGTACAATCAACAACAGCTTGTATCGGGAAATAACCTTGATTAGCACACCTGTTAACGTAATCTGCAGGTAAATACCAGACTTTATGGGCGAGGCATTCAATCTGTCCTATAGATCGATGAAACTTAGTAATACAATCTGGTCCTATGGGGCACTGTAACCTATTCGTTTGACAATCCTCACTCATACTAAATATCTTAACTTTCTTTCTTTTCCTCTTCCTTTATTACCTTCAACTTCAAATTACTTGTCTCTTTAGTTATAATTTTCTCTGGAATTTTTTCTGTCTGATACCAGGTATCATGTACAAAACACTTAACTCGACCACTTTCTCGAAAAAATCTTACAATGCAATAAGGACCTATAGGGCACTGTGGTATGTTCCTACTAGTGTCTTCTAAGTTCATGCTTTTTTACTGATAAAATTTCCAACTTATCTTTCAAGTCACGATTACTTTGAATGTATTCAGTTTGAAAATGATTAAGATGACAAACACACTTCACAAAATTATCTCTTTTCTTTATAATAAAAACACAATTTAAACTAAATGGACAAGTTATACTTACTAAAGATTTTTTTCTACACATAATCTTTACTTCTTCTCAATTCCTGCTATTGAAAAAGTTTTTGATTTCAACCAGATTTGGATGTATGATAAATTGTCCAATAAATTCACAAAATTCACTATATTCTATACTTGCTTCTAAATTGTTTGATCCAGGTCTTCCTAGTGCAACAAATGGGTAATCTCTAATATCAAACAGGTAAGTGTGGCTCATACACTTCTACATATATGAATTGTCTGAAAAATCTGGAGCTCTGAAACAAATATTACTATAAGGGCATACAAAATCACTTGTTGAGGATACCTCGTATTCATCTACAAAACTCATATTTCAAATCCTACAAAATCAGTGGAATATCCATCTAATATCTGCCATAAATCGTGGACGGAAACAATTAATTCTCTAGCATTCATCCAAATATTATATTCGGCACCCTCAAATGTTCTCAAATGTGTAGTACATACAAAAATAACATCGATGTCACTCAAGTCAATGATATTACACTCTGGTCTTAATGGGCACCAGGGTAATATGCAAATGTCCTGCAACATGCACTCATCCATAAACAAATTTTCTTAACTTTATATATAATCACCTTTAAACGTGATATGGCAATCCGTCGTCTGCCAATCGTTCATCCTGTGGCTCCGGTGGTTCTCTTTCCACGGGAGACGAAGGCGGTGCAATTAAACCAGCAAGGTCCGACCTCACGTTAAAGATTGGAGTGCCGTGAAGATAAAATTGTGCTACTCCACTCTCCAAAAAATGTACCGGACTTGGTATCGGACTTGGTATTGGACTTGGTATTGAACTCGGTGTCGGGCTCACCGGAGACGGCAAGCTAAATCGTACCAACTGGTAACCCGCCAACGGTCTTAGGTTAGCCAAGAGTAAATGATAAGCTAGCTCTGCCTCGTCGATAAACCGTTCCCTTCTTTCTCGGTATTCCCCTTCCGTTATAATTCTTGGAGAAACTCTACACACTTACCTGGGATTGATCCATTTGGCGTCTTCGGGTGCTTCGGCCATAACCTGGAAAAGAGCATTATTACGATTTTTTCATCCCCCAAACACTCTAATAAGGCCCATTAATCGATTACCCAATTAATCAATTAATTACTTTGTGCGCAGTTATGTATGCACTTCTGTATGGGAGCATGCGTATGTGTGTTGGGAGCAAATCTTAAAGAGAAATACCATTACAAAAAAAAACATTTGCAAAACAATAGAAACAAAACAACTCAGGCAATATGACTTAATTTAACATGCACTTAATAGGCCACTTAATATCTTTTAGGACCCCCAAAAATCTTGATCAAAATCAATAATAATGTAGTCAACATATCCAAACTCACAACAACAATATGGGTAAACCTAAGAATCTTCCAGAAATTTTTTCCATTGAACCATCAATTAACCTCTAAATTCTAATAACTTCTAACCCCAAAGTATTTTAACCAAAATAAGGTGCACACAAAGATAAATGAGGTCTCTAGTGGTATACTCTACCTCCTCCCAAACAAATCCTCTAAACCAGAACAAGTCAGTTAATTTCATGCAACAATATACTAACAATTTCCAGCTCATTTCTTTGTTCACTGTCAATTAATGTTTTATTTAACCCCAGAAAGCCATAAAGCAATAAAGAAATAAGCAATCTCTTCGATTGCTATTTCTATGTTTGTCCAGTGCAATTCTTGTACCAGACAAACTTCAACAATTTTTGTGAAAATAAAACAGAAAATCCTCAGATACATAGGCTAGTGATGTTTTGTTTACCTTCAACAACTCTAAATAATCCAAACAATCCCTTATAATTCACCTAATATTGTATTCACTCACTCTATAAGAAATACAATAAGCTACGAAGGCAATTAAATCAAAATGGAACTGTTTAAACACCCAAGTTAATAAATTCAAGCACTCATAATTAATTTAAATCCACCAACTATATATAAAAAATCTCAACAAAACTCACCCAATTTAGATCCACTTAACTAGAAGATTAAACAATCCAATATTTTCATTATAGTTCATAAAGACAAAATTTCATTTGATTTCAATCATGCAAAATTCTAATACTCAAAGAAACCAACTAAAAATCTTTTAACCATCCTGTGGGTTCCAATAAACAGTAAATCCAATCAATAAACCCAATAATATTGAAAACCTGAGCCTTATTATCAAACAAAGTGTCCCAAATAACAAAACACAACAACAAAGGAAAAATGTTTTTTATCAACTCATATCCCAACAGAACAAATAAACTAATAAAACAAGCAACCCGAATAACCTAACTAATTTTTTAACTATCTATCACTATTTTTTTCTGATACTAACTCAACAAAATAAACAGAATATTAAACAAAATTCAACCAACCCAACTGATTTTTTAACTAATCCTGTCGACTGCACCACTTTTGTTAAGTCCGTTTTCACGGCTATCACAGTGGTGTTCTGTGATTCCCCTTTCAGCCAAATAGTACCTATTGGGTTTAGGGTTCGACCCTCCCAGCCAATGAAGGCTTATGTAGAGAATGGGTTTTGTAGTTTATCAGTGAGTGGTAGTAAAATTTAATTTTCTTGGACTGGGCCTAGTAAAGATAACAGAGTTGTTAACCTTACCTTAGATGGCTTATTGTTGTCTTAGGAGAATTGTAGCTTCTTGAAAATATTTTCCTGGTCCTTCGAGGGTAATGTTAAAAAGGTCAATCACAGTTTATGTCCAACCGGTTAAACACCACAGCTTGAATATTTAGGATTTATCAACATGAACCAAATTCATATAATCCTTGAATTCAATTTTAATACACACTTAGATTCAAAATTTAAATTACATGAAAAATTAAACTCCTATGTTTAATTCTCAAAATGACTTCACAAACTCAATTCAAAAATAACTCTTAAGTCCAAATGACTTCACAAACTCAATTCAAAATAACTCTAAGTCCAAATGACTTCACAAACTCAATTAAAAATAACTCTAAGTCCAAATGACTTCACAAACTCAATTCAAAATTAACTCTAAGTTCTTTCTTCTTTCTTTTCACTAAATCTATAACATATGTCCTCTCTCCTAGAACTCCAATCTCAGACTCTGTCCAGAATACGATGTTCATCGCATCTTGTTTAGTCAGAAATGAATTTGAAGTATTCTGATTGGTTAGAATTAATTTTCTAAAATTAAAATAACCAATCGGTCAACCGGCTTTTGATCTTTTACGAACATCTGCCTAATATGCATCCGGTCATAAAATTACAATTTGGCTTTTTTATAATTTTTTTACGATCGTCGATACATACTGTTAGTTTCACTAACCGTCATTTTCTATGAATTAGTATAGTTAACCTTTTAACTTTTCATTGAAAGTTTTAGTTTTCGGCAACTCATAACATTTCATTTGAATGCTTAATATTCCCAATGTTCCTTTATTTGGTTTTCTAGGCCCTCTGAAATGTATTTCTATTAAAGTACGATTTTGGCCCTTTTACCCCTACTTTGTTGAGAACCCTAACATCATACAACTCTTTCGCTACTTCGGCGGTACCTCTTTTGGGTTATGTTTGACTTCATATATTGTTTCATTCATTTCATTATACTCATTCATAAGTTTCCTCTCTATAGTCTTCAATATACTCTATATTTTATTAATGGCCCTTTTCTCAATGTGTTGAGAACCTGTTATGTGCTTTACTTTTTCTTTAAACTTTTTATTACTTTGCTGTTTTGCATATTGAAGAGAGTGCATGGAAAAAAGTATCTTGTTACACTTTTTCCATCCGTTTCTTCTTTTTATTTTTTTCTATAATGACGTCATAATTATTTGTAAAACAGGAGGTCTTCTACCATGTGAGTATGAAGTATAAACCATATGTTTTTCTCCTTTAAGAGTCGCATTTCAAACCTTTTCATTGTTCAACTTACTTTTCTCTTACTTTACACTCCACTAGGTAATCAGGTTATCTCAGGTTAATTAACCACATGATTTATCTATCTATTACACTTCATAGTATGTTTCCCACTCTTTTCATTTTTTAATTACATTTAATCTTGTAAAAAAGTTTTTATTTAACATGGTACACTTATTTGGGCTCACCCTTCTAAAGTGTGTGTGGGTGGGTTTAGTCTTTCTATTTCCCCCCTCTCTTGTTTTCTTAAAACTTTTTATTACTTTTTACTTGTGTGGGTGGGTTTCTTTTTCATATTTCCCCCTTCTCTGATTTTTTCTTACTTCCTTCTTTCTCTTATGTGTGGGTGGGTTTCTTTTACTTTTTTTCACCCTCTCCCCTTTTTGCCTCTGTTTACTATGAGTGTGTGTGTGTGGGTGTGATTCATTCATACTTTATCCACCCCCTCTTTTACTACTACTTTCCCGCCATTTTTTATTTCCTCAATTTTTCTTCTCTTTTTTACTTCTCTTTCAGTGTTTCTCTTTCTAGCTCCGCCTCTTTCTCTTTTTAACTTTATTTTAATTTTCTCTTTTACTAACTTCTGCCCCTCTCAAATTATTGTTAGGTGTTGCTTTACTTATTTTTTCAACACCTAACACAAGTGTGTACATGTGTGCACACATGCGCCCAAGTGTACATGTGCGCACACATGCGCACAAGTGTGTACATGTGCATACACATGCGCACAAGTGTGTACATGTGCATACACATGTGCACAAGTGTGTATGTGTGCGTACACATGCGCACACGTGCATAAATGTGCATAAACAAGCGCACACGTGTGTACGTTTGCATACACATGCGCACACGTGTACATGTGCGTACACATGTGCACACGTGTGTAAATGTGCATACGTATGTGCACACGTGCATAAATGTGTATATGCATGTGCGCACATGTGTTCATGTGCATACTCATGCGCACACATGTAACAATGAAAAAAGTTGGTTATTTGATATATGAAAGCATATATTAAAGCAATGGAGGTCTATAGGGTTCCTTGAATCCTTTGTTTTATATATAACAGTTTTTTGCACCCCATGTAAACTTACACAATATATCATTTGTATAAGTCTAAATCCATTATAAGCACAATCCATTAATCTTATAATTTTGTCCATTTTTTTGTATTTCAGTCTTTATTGTAACTAACCAACCATAGCTTTGGAAAATGGAATCCAGCCCTCACAAAAATGAATAAAAAGAGCTGTATTTCCAAAAAGAAAGACAGACTTCAGAGGAGCCCATCTCATTCCATCTTCAAAGGCCATCTCCCTCTTGAAAAAGAAAAAGATATCCCACAAACATTTTTTTGGTCACTATATTTTACCGGTCGCTTCAAGTTGGTTCCCATCTGGGTTCACCACAAGAAGTTGTACAGGTTCTATACAGTAGACCTGAAATAGTTAGTTGGGGATTTTTTTTACTTTTCAAAATGCTCCTGCTTATGTAAGTGAAACAACAATTGTTTTTTTTTAATTTTATTTTATTTGTTTTTTATTTAACGTATGGTGATGGAAACTTTGTTTCCTTATTTGTAAAAATATAAATGGTGGTGGAATTTATAGTATGTTAAACCAATAAACAAAATTCACAAAAGAAATTACCTGGCTACCTTATTATCTCTAAACAGTCTTCAGTGACTAAGCGAAGCTCTCCAGTTAGCTATCCTCATTTTAAGAGAAAAAAATGCTAACATAGTATTGGTCGAGCATTATGCATTTAATTGATTTTTTTCGCTGATGTGATTAACTGCTCAATGCCAAAACACATAATGAGAAATAATCACCAAAATAAAACTCAAAACACTTGCCACTAAAATTTGTTCTTAACCTTTTTTATGATTACATGCAGCTAATGAATTGACCAATATGTCTCCATACTCTCTCGACAAACAGTCAAAATTAAGAGTACAATGTAGCACAATCACCAGTTCTATAAGGTCTATGTCTTCAAAAAATGTGAATAGCTGAGTATTAATTTATGCTCGTACATGTGGATATCTCTGAACAGAACAGCTGAAAGAAAATCATAATAGCATGGGCCAGTAACATACCATCGTAATTTCGTTCCCGTGCCAAAAAAGGGTATAGATACGATCGGTTAAGAACTTATGAAATAGTAGGTTATTTGAACAATTTTATTAAGTTATACTTTGATTAAACAGTATAGTTCCAATGTTAAAGTGTTATTTGTTATCTGAAGTCTATATGGAAAGCATACCAGTTTTAATAATAACATTAGCAAGTGTATATTATTTAAATTTTGAAACAAACATTCTTTTTATTCTATTTTTCAGTTCTATCCATTGAAGATTAACTTCGTTTCGAGTCCCATACAGCATGCCCTGATTTTCCATTGCACGCCGGTATATATAAGGTAGAACTGAATCCACATTTCCAAAAGGAGAACTTTTATACACATTGTATCCATTTATACCTTATGAAAAAAAAACATACATAATAGAATTTAACAAAACTCAAGAGTGGTGATTCAAATGTTATGACATTTTTTTGTGATTCATAATATTAATATTACATTAAAACCAATTAAATTGAGATTTGATGAGTTTGAAAGTAAACACTTCATATACAAATGCTCGCGTGTGTGGGTGCATACATGTAGTTGGATGCACGGATGCATGTGTGTGTGTGTGTGTGTGTGTGCATGTGTGCATGAGCTTGTGCATGAGCTTGTGCATGTGCATGGGCATGGGCATAGGCTTTTGCATGGGCATGTATGTGGGTGTGTGCGAGTGCAAGTGTATGTGTGTGCATGTGTATGTGTGTGGGATGTAGTTACAAATACAACTACGGCCCACCAGCCGGTAGATTTTAGGCCTCTTACACCAGTTGGTGTACAAGTCATAACAAAAAGGAGATTCACCAGGAAGGTAGACAAGGGCCTAAGGGCCCCTACCTCTCCTGAGTACCACACATAAACAATATATCCCCCGGTTAGCAGCTAGATTTTATGCACTAGGTTGCGATTAACAGGTCTGTGTTATCAGTTCCAATGTTCATTTCAGGTGACTTAGTCATCGCTGACAAGTAAGAGAAAGGCTGAAAGGGGTGGCCACTAATATCTCACTGGGAGTCATTACTGTCACTGGTAAAGCTGCTGTCGGTGGTGGCATCATCATGAGAATCAGGGTATCGCAAGACCACATCATTGTCAAACTAACACATTGCCTTCACATGGTCAGCTTGAAAAAGTACAACTGACTGGATTGGCCAACTAAGACTTGCACTAGTGGATCATGAGATGACTCGGTCATGTGCTGCAATGCGAGCATACAATGGAACAGAATTTGCTGTAATGTCCTCCTCACCCAGTTTGCATGGGCAGCACCTATCTGTGTAACGTCCCGCCGGACCGTTACAATACCCCAGTAAGTTCCACGTAAAAAACACGAAAAACTTACCGCACAACCGGCTCCTCACGGGGACGGGACCGTACCCGTAGCCGTCTCCCGCACGGTGCTCCCCGGGTTGTGTCGGCTCCTGGAGCCACCCACGACGGACACGACGAAAAACCACGCAGCCACGCCGAGAATATCGCGGTAGAACTCCGGTTCTACCGCGAGCCGACACGAGGACCGGCCGAAACAAGTCGGAACAGGACGGTGGAGTTTCCCCAAAACCAGAAACCCACCCCCCTCGCGGTACTCCCCAAAGAAAAGACACGTACACAAAGTAAGATGAATATAAAACAGTGTTTAATTACACTTACGACGTATGACGCAATAAAAACGATGAAACAGTGGCAGTAACAATATTTACACAACTAGGCTGGTCTACTTTGACCAGCCAAGCCCCCATAAATATCAACAAAGGCCTCCAGGCACAAACAGAAGAGGAAGATGAGGCACTGGCCAGTGGAGGTCTACCTTGACCTCCACCCACAGGTCTATCCAGTCTTCAAGCCTACAACCAACTGCCCAGATCCTGTGGTTGACTAGGCCACAGGAAACCTCCAGGCAACTCCACCTGGAGGGGACAAAGGTCACTTCTGACCTCTCACCCATAGACTTCATGGTGAGAGGTCTGCTGGCACCAAAATGGCGTCCGTCCCAACAGCCTACTGTAGCTGTCAGGCAGACCACCATAGGGAAATTTGTCTGCTCAATCAAATTTAAAAATTGAGCAGACCAGGTTGCCACAATCCTCTCAACTTCCCTGTTCCGTCTCGGGAACAGGTCAGTCAAGCCAGCCAGGATTGCTCCCCGAACCTGACCTTCTTAGGGACCGGACGGCTTCTCTGGCGGTGTCGCGAAAGTGGAGCCCATCCACTCCGCAGCCCACCGACGTGCCCACCACAAGCACATCTGGGTGTTACGCCACCCAAAACCAGTATCAAAAGCTGTCCCCCTAAGACGGCTTTCCTCCAGGGCTCGGAATTCCTCGAAAGGAATATCCTGGAGTTGCGGACGCGTGTGAAGCGTCCGACTTGTTAGGTCTACCAGGGCAACCGCGGGCTCGGTCTCGCACCCTGGTAGAGGCTCAGTAATGAACTGACCAGCCATACCTCCCAAGTCGCATCCCAGCAACCGTTGGATGAATGGGGCTGCACGCCGGGCTAGACGAACTATCCCGGCATCTAGTCCCACCACATCCAAAATAGCAAACGTTTGCTGGACCGGATTTACGACCATAATCACCGGAAAACCTCCACAACCAAACGCCACCACATGGCGCATGTTGTACGGCGGTAGCCTTGCTACCCACGGCTCTGGAAGTGGCTCATCCAGACGGTAGTAGCCGTGGTATTGGCAACCCTCCATTCCCGGTTGGTCCTGCCAGAGACCAAGCCGGTTATTCAGATACACCTCTGCATCTGAATACGGGGGCAATGCGCCAATACGCCGTCCCTCGGCCTCAGGCCTAGGGGAGGTTGACGTTTCAGGTCCTAGGGTATCGAATACCCCACCGCCATGGACCGGAGAAAAGGATGTACCCCCACTGGGGGTCACGGGGTCACGTTTGGCGGGAACACTAACTCCTGCAACCAAGGTTCCTTCGCCCCTAGGTGAGGGCAAAGTCACCCGGTGCAGGGTTCCCACCGCTCGAACCCGCAGGTTCGAGACCGCATCCACCTTCGGGGAGGATGGAGGCGTGCCGACCAAAACGTCGCGCATCGACCTACCATCCATCCGCGCCGCCTCAACGGGACGGGTATGGACCGGTTGACTCCCGGCCGGCGTGCTTGCCTGAGCACGCCGGGACTCCTCCTTTTCCGCCACGACGCCTCCAGTTTCGGCTCCCTGGCGCCTACTACTGGAGGGTGTCGGACTCCCCTTCCTCTCACGCTTGGACCTCTTTCGGTCCTTCTTATTTTTCCTTTTCCTATTCTTCCCGTGAGAGGAAGGTTGACCATGCGTCGGGTCAGACTTAACTGACCCCGACGACTTACTGGGCCGATCGGGCTTAGGAGGGTGGTTAGCCCCCTTCGCCTTCTCGGACTCCTTCTTCGAAGGTTTTCCGGCCGGAGCCGTACTCTTCTTTGAAGAAGTGCCCTTAGCCGAAGTGACAGTCGAGGATGACTGTCCGGAGACAAATCTTCCTCGACCATCCCGAAGGAGAGACTTCTCCTTCGGTGCAAGAGTCGGCTGACTCTTGCCACCAGTCGCTTTGGCTTCCGCACCATGGGCTGGTGCACTGGAAGCCTGCATCGCCTCCCTCTCGGCGATTCGCTTCTGGCCAGCGAGGGTCGTGGCACTCGCAATCGGCGGGACGCCACGACCGACAGGAGGTTCCCCTGTTTTGAGCGGACTCCGGGCGGGCATTCCCTGCAGGGGAGGGAACTCCGCAGCCCGGCGCTCAAACTCCTGCCGCTCTCCTGCACCGACCGCACGAGCGATCTGTCGGTGCAAGCTCGCTGCTTGAGCTTGAAGCCGTCTGAGCTTATCCTCTAAGCTCTCGGGCTTCCGAGGTTCGGAGGCCTTTCCTCGACCTGAGGACCTGGCCTTCTTACCTCTCGAGCTTTCAGCCACTGGTGGGGTGTGAGGGCGGGACCTCTTTTGTCCCTTACCACCACCACCACTCACAGATTTTCCCATTTTACCGGGAGCGGGTACTGGAGGCTGGGTAGCCTTCTTCTCCGCTCGCCGGTCCCTCTTCGGGTTGTCCGACCGCCAGCCGGAGGGGCCAGCTACTGCCTCGGGCGAACCCGATCCAGCAGCCGGCTTCTCTGGCCAAGCAGCCCCTGGACAACCTTCAGGGTGGGCGAGAGTTTCTGCTCGAAGCCCCACAGCAGGCGTGAACTTCTTCAATGCCTCCTCCTTAGCTTTGAGCAGAGCCTCTCTCTCTGCGAGAGCCTTGGCTCTGGCAGTGATCCGTGCGGCTCCGGACTTTTTCTTGCGCTTTCTTGCGCCGTCCTTCTTCACCTGCACGGTAGGAAACTCCCCGACGAAGCATCGACGGTCCCCGACCAGGAAGCCACCTTCCTGGACCATGTCCCGTCTAGCTTCGTCCAACCGATCCAAGCGGTCTTCTTCTTCGGCCAAGGACACAGCCACGGCCTCCAAAGACATAGGATCGGCGGGAAGAACTCCGGGGGATCCCGTCCCAGACGGTTTACCCTCGGAGGCCGAACTACTCCCGTCAGACTCCGAAGAGCCCTCTGAAGAGGCGTTACGGCTCCGCCACTGCCTTGAGGCGTCAACCACCGAATCAACGGTGGTTTCGACCTCCATCTCCATGTCAATGACTAAGGACGCTCCCAAGGAGACGTCCTCACTGTCCTCGACCACCCTAGACCAATCTAGGAGGTCTCGAACAGACGGAGACCCGGGTTCCGGGGTACTAGCGGTTACCACACCGGTAGCCGCCTTCCCACCGTCAACACCCGCTTCTGCAGGCTCTCCAACCGGAGAAACTACCGCCGCCACCGACTGAACGGTGGTAGCAGCCGTATCTCTGGTAGGAGACTGCAGGTACCTGTCCCAGAAGGCTCCGACACCGGTCGGAGTCGACTGGGCAGATGCCGGACCTTCCACGGCCTCTGCCGCCGGGGAATCAACAGATTCCACGGTAGCATCCGCCGTTTCCGGCCCGCCAGATGATGGGGAGCCTTCCGATCCCGACTCCAACAGCCTTGCATCCCCAGGATGCAGCGGACTGAGGGAGGGGGACCGTTGGACACTCCCGTCGCCTTCCTCCTTCTCCTTCTCCGTGATGGGCCTGCGAAAAAGGGACAAAACCGTTTCACCATGGAAAAGTGAATTCCACGGACTTTTACCGTGAGAATTCCTGTTTTCACCGTCCAAAGTCGATAATTCACGGTCCCCACCGTGTTTTACCATCTTCGTCTGGTGAAAACAACTTTTCCCCCTTTCAGAACCGGTAGAAAGGGTATTCCATGGGATTTCACCGTGCGAATCGCGGTTTCCACCGTCCAAAGTCGGCAAACCACGGTAAAAACCATGGCTGACGGCCTTCGGACGGTGAAAACACCCTCTCACCGAGTTCCGACGGTTGGAAAGGGCATGGCACGGACTTCTACCGTGCAAAATGCCGTTTTCACCGTCCAAAGTCGGCAATTCACGGTCAAAACCGTGTTTCACCGCCTTCGAACGGCGAAAACCACTCCCTGGCGGGCCTCGACCGTCCAAACACCGTCGAACTTGGGCCTTCCCAAGCGAAACGGCGCTCGGACGGGCTGAACCCGCCGGAAAAGTGCTTTCCATAGTGGTTTGGCCACCATGACAACAGTCATGGCGGCGAAACCACTCCCACCACGTGTGTATACGGTCATTGACCGTAAAACACACCGTTAACATATAAAAGAGAACTGCCAACAGGCAGGAGAAGGAAATTCCCTTAGAGGGACTTACTCTTTCTGTGTTGCCCTCTATTTCCAGCTCTTGGTGGCCTCTTTGACGGTGAAAACGTGTTTTTCTTTTCACACGCGGTGCCGGCGTTTTTTGTTTGTTTAATTTGCAAACAAAATGGCGCCTAGCCGCCAAATTCACCGTCTTAGCGGCTAATGGCCGTGCAGTAGCGGCTAAAACGTCATCAGCCGCCTCATGCACGGTCACCATGGAGATTTCACCGTCGTCTGCCTTTTTAGGGGCAGATACACGGTGAATTCTCCTACACCAAGACTGTAACTGGTGGGTAGAGACATTTACCGTCAACTCTCTTATATTGACGGTAATGGGAGCCTTCATGGAGGTTTTCGCGGACGGATTTCGCCGTCCACGGACCGATTTCGTCGGACCTTGGACCAGACACCTGGGGATGGGCCGCCCTGGGTTTCTACCGAAACCGTAGCTGGCCCCAAACACCGCAATGTCCGGCCGCCTCCTCTCCCAGCCGTCCGCCCATAACAGCGGACTGCCGGCTCTACCCCACCACGGTAGGGGCACCCACAAGGTTCCCCACAACCGGATGCTCCCTACCCGAGGGTCGTACCCACTCACCTCAAACACCCTCGGTCTCCGCGGACGGAGATTATACCGAGGAGGTGGGGGGTCATCTCCCTCGAAGTCGGTAGACTCCTGCGAAGAAACGGACGGTGGCTTTAGCGCCGGAGTCACTCCACTCCGCGCCGAAGCCTCCGTGGCATCGCTGTCTGTACCGGAGGAGGTTTCAGAGACTCTTAGTCCATCTTCCTCCCTCACGGTACAGGTGGGTATATACGGCTTCAGGTTATCTACATGAAAACGGTCGCGCACCTTCCGACCATACCCGTCTACGAATTCTATCTCGTAGACTAGGTCGGAATACCGTGCGACCACCGTACCCCTCTCAGCTTTATATGCCAAGTTCCATTTCTTCGCCTGGCCGAGTTTCCCAGCCTGATCTCTTATCCACACCGGATCTCCCGGCTGGTAAAGAGGAGGCTGCACACGGCCAGCGTCATACCGTTCCTTTTGCCTTTTCTGAGCAGCCGCCAAACGTTGACGAGCCTGCTCTTCCACGGCTTGCTGGTCCGGCAAGTCGCGGACTGGACCGCTCGGAAGGAGATTATCAATCTCCATCCGGGGCTCACGGCCAAACAACAACTGATACGGAGAGACTTGCGTACTCTCCTGGACAGCTGTGTTATAAGCCCACACGGCGGGCCGTAATTTGTCCCACCAATCACGCTGTTCCTTGAGGGGATCAAGGTATCGCTTGATGGTTTCCATTACGGTCTTATTCGTACGCTCCGTAAGCCCATTAGCTTGCGGATGGTACGCCGTCGTGAAGTGATGCGCTATATTATAGCGCTCCTGGAACTTCAGCAGGACTTTGCTGGAGAACTGGGACCCACGATCCGAGACAAGAGCTTTCGGTGTGCCATACACCGAAAGGATCTCGTCCTTCAGGAATTTCACCACACAGGCGGCCGTGGCCCTTCGTACCGCCCTTGCCACACCGTACCGGGTGAAATAGTCAACCATGATTAATACATAGGTGACTCCACCCACGGAGGCAGGAAACGGTCCAACGAAGTCCATTCCCCAGGTATCAACTGGGTACTCCGGCACAATCGGTTGGAGAAATCCCTGACTTCGAGCGAACTGTCGCGCTCTCTGACACACCAAACATGACTTAACATATTCGGCAGTGTCCCGCTTCATACCGATCCAGTAGAAGCGTGAGCGCAATCTCTGGTAGGTCTTAAACATCCCGAAGTGACCAGCTTCGGGAATGTCATGTAGCTTCCTTAGGCAGAAAGCCCTGCATGACTTCGGAACTACCAACACAGTTCTCAACCGATCCTGGATGGACCTGATGGCAAACAACAAGTCATCTGCCACCACGAACTTGAACCGGAGGTTCGAGTTGGGGTCACGGAAGATTTCACTCTTCACTTTGGAGCACCAGCCATCGGCCTCTTGCTCCTTGACCCAATCCACCTCGGAACGGATGTGGTAAATAACCTCACCTACGTCGGCTTCAACGTATTCAGGTAAGGAAAGGTCCGCCACATCACGAACAGGATACCGACTCAAAGCGTCGGCATCCACGTGCAGTGTTCCCTTCCTATACTGAACCTTAAACCGGTACTCTTGAAGCTGCATCTGCCAACGCCCCAACCTGCCTTGCAGGTTCTTGGCTGTCTGCAGATAGCAAAGAGCATGGTGATCTGTCACGATCACAAACTCCCGGTTAAAGAGGTAAGGACGGAATTTACCCACGGCAAACATGACCGCCAAGCACTCCTGCTCGGTGACCGAATACCGTGTTTCCGCTCCTTTCATGAGTCGGCTTGCGTAGGCCAGAACACGGGGGACACTGTCCTCCGGTAACTTCTGGTAGACTACGACTCCCAAGCCGTACCCACTAGCGTCGGTATGGATAATTACCTCACCACGCGGATCGTACATGGTGAGTACCGGCGCTTCGGTTAAAAATGCCTTTAACCGCGCAAACGCTAGTTTGCACTGATCCGACCACTCGAAGGACGCATCCTTCTTCGTCAGATCGTGCAAAGGCCTAGCCACCTTGGCGAAGTCCTTGATGAACCTTCGATAGTAACCGGCCAGTCCGAGAAAACTGCGGACGCCTGTCACTGTCGTCGGAACATCAAACTCCTGGACTGCCCGTACGAGATCCGGGTCCGGAGCAACTCCCTCGGCACTTACTACGTGACCGAGATAACGTACTTTGTTAAAGCCAAAGAAACACTTCTTCGGCTGGAGTTTCAGCTCCGCCCCTCGTAACAGTCCAAGGACAGTGGAGAGTCTCTCGAGAAACTGCTCGAAAGTGTTCCCAAAGACGATAATATCGTCCAGGTACACCAGACACGTCTCCCACTTATGTCCTGCCAATAAGAGGTCTAGCGCTCTCTGCATGGTGGCTGGAGCATTACAGAGTCCGAAAGGCATTTTCCGGAACTCAAACAGACCTTGAGAGCAAATAAATGCCGTTTTCTCAATGTCTGGCTCAGCCATCTGAACCTGCCAGTAACCACTAGCCAGGTCCAAGGTAGCGAAGAACTTCGCACCGGCCAATGAGTCGAGCGCATCATCGATGCGAGGCAACGGATACTGATCCAGCTTAGTCTGGGCGTTCAGTTTCCGGTAGTCCACGCAAAAACGAAAGCCGCCATCCTTCTTGCGGACAAGCAAGATAGGGCTCGCGTAAGGACTACGCGAAGGTTGGATAACCCCTGCATCCAACATCTTCGCCACCTCTTCTTTCTCGACTGCTCTGGCCGCTGGAGCGGTTCGACGCAATCCTTCACGCACCGGAGGTTGCCCACCGGTATCGATCGTATGTTCGACCAGAGAGGTTTCATCCAACTCTGTGAAGTCGAACGCGAAATGATCCCGGCGTGCCAGCAGGAACTCCCGAAGCTGTCTCGCCTCTTCCGGCTTCAGATTGTCACCAATCTTAAGACACTCTTCGAGAGTGGGAGCCGTCGCCACGTTGAGCACTTGGCGTCCGTTTCCAGACGCCCCTCTCAACTTAGACGAGGACTTCCCTGGTCGAACCATCTTCTGAGCGGGGTCTCCCCCTCTCAACTTAGACGGCTCTTCCAGCCCTACCACAATGGCAGCCTCCACAGCTTGAGCCGTGGCTACACCCTCTCCTGTTTCCAGGGCAATAGGTGCATCTCCCACGTTCTCAAGCCAGATATCGTATGTACCAAGCCGGTTAGCTGCAGCGATACCTGCTACCGCTAACACACCACGTCCACCCAAGGCTTTCCGGTGCGGCTCCACGAGAAGCAGCTGGCCAGGGCCGGCATGCTCTACCAACGTCACGGATACGACACGTCGTATGTGGGCTGGTAGCCAGACATTCTCCCTCAGTCGCAGAGAACAAACTTCTCCGCGCCCGATAGAGGTTCCGGTCTCGGGCAGCTCTGGTGAAACAACGTTCACCCACCCGTCAACCTGCTCGAGTGCCGGCGGATCCACTGGGAGTTGCCGTCCCTGAGGCAAAGCCCCTGGTATCGGCGATGGAATTGCTTCCACCTCCCTAGGTTCTGCAAGCGCACGATCGGTGAATGCAGCTTGGAGGGCGTCTGGATGTGCCGTCCAGACATCCTCCCGGAAGTAAACCTTCCGGTGCACGATATCCACCATCAAGCCGAAGCGTGAGGCGTGGTCACATTTGTGACCCCTACTACCTCGATGGAGTGCCCACCCATTCCAAGAAGGAATGAAGGAACCGCCAGTTCCTCTATAGGCAACTCCATCACTCGTGCCGCCGTGAGGCTTAAGACCGACACGTCGGCCCCGGTGTCTACGATCATCTCCAACAGACGATCGCCTATCGACACCCACACCCTCGGTGAACCTACATCGTAGGCCCGGCTCTGAAGTTCAGGGATGGGAACCAGCGGGCTCCCACCATCGATCCTCTGCCTCCCGTCCACCTTACCGTCCACACCGGACGGTAATCCCAGACGTGCAGAAGACTGGGGAACAGTCTCACAAACCAGAGACTCCCCAGGCACCACGGGAGGTATGGGCACACCAACTCCTCCCGCCTGCTCGATGATCGCACGATCCAGCACCTCACCACTAGGCATATAGGGTGAGGGGGCAAACCAGCGATCCAGCTGGCTGCACACGGCCTCCAATGTGGAGCATGGCGATGGAAATACCCACTGGGTAATTTCCGGGTCCGCAGACCTCGCCAGAGGCACCCCTGCCTTCCGCAGGACATCCACATATTTCGAGACCGCCCGGAGGTACGTCCCTCGTTCAGAGCTCAGGCCGTGACAGGCACCTGAGCTTTGAAGCTTTACCGGTCGCACACCACTCAGTTCGGTGGCGACCGGCGGCGGTTTAACGAGGATCTCTCCTCGTCCTCCACGAGTCGATAGTAGAACTGGCCATCGCGAACGGTGGCCAGGTACTTCCGACCCTCCAGCCAAACTGGCGCAACGCCAGCGGTTGGCTGGAGGCCCTGACTCTCGTCAGGCACCACTCGGGAGACCTGTCCTCTGGCCGCAGCCTTCGGACAATCCTTCCTCAGGTGACCCATTTGGTTACACCCGAAACAAGGACCTAGTCGCCGGAGTGAATCTCCCGTACGGTCCGTACCCTGAGGCGTTGCCGCCGGCTGACCTCCGCCTGAGCCTGCCTGCTTCTTCTTCTTGCCTCCGGTCTTGGCTCCTGCTTTGTCCGACTTGGACGGTGCAGCAGCCTTCGCACCCGTTTGGCTCGAAGATGAAGCCTTGGCAGAGCTCCCAGAGCTAGCCGTGGTTCCGGAGGACGGAGCGTTAGCCCTGTCCTGAGGAACCCCTCTTGTACGGGTAGATAATTTACCTACTAGAAGCAAATCGGCCTCTACCAGCCATGCCTTTCTGGCATATGCCTCCACCGTACCGGCCTTGCAACCGATCAACTGATCAGTGATGGCCGTCTGGAGTTTCCGTTTGAAGCGAATGAGCCAACAGCTCTCGTCTTCGCCCGGAGACACTCGGTCGGACAGTTCCAAGAACCGCCAGTAGAATGCCTGTACAGACTCGGTAGCCCCCTGTTTCATGGATTCGAATTCCCCGAAACAGAGGCGAGCCTGATTACTTGTGCTGAAGCGGCTACGCATAGCATCCTTCAGCTCAGTCCAGGTCAGGTCCGGAAGAGTTTCCACCAACGTGGCATAATACTCTTCCGCCGGACCGTCCAGCAGAAACGTAAAGAAACTGCATCGGGACTCGTCCGTCCAGCGCTGAGCTCGGGCTTTCGCTTCGAACTTGCGGAGAAAAGGCGTCAAGTCCTCTCTGCCGTCGTAACGAGCAAAAGAGTGGACCGGGTTAAAGAACCCGAACGCCTGAACCTACGCTGGAACCGCTGGAGCGGGCGTCCAAGCAGCGGCGCTAACCCTGCGAGGTTGCCTGCTCCGGTTCCCCGAAACGTCAGACACCGACTCAGCTTCCGAGGGGATCATCATCTGAACCCTCGGCTGCTGTCCGGGTACAGCAGGAGCTCCCCGGCCAAGTCCCCGAGGAGACGGCCTGGGTGCTACCCGCGGAGGTACCAACCGGGGAAGTACCGGTGGTTCCTCTCCCCGTGCGCCCTCACGCACGGGCGACAGTGAGAACCGAGGTGCTACCCTCGGCTCAACCGATGACCGGGACAGTCGTCCTTCCAACCGAAGGACATCTATCCCGTAGGCAATCTCAACGAGTTGCTGCTCGGATAGCCCGGCCAAAAAGGCCCGGCCCTCACGTGCAGTCTCGTCCGGGATTTCCACCATGTCCCTACGGGGAAGATCGCCACGTCCAACCGGACGGGCGACGGTGGAAACTTGGACAACCGGCCGTGGCCGATCATCCTCCCCGGTGAGATCACCTTCGGACTCACTGTCTTCTACCAGGTATTCTCCCGGACGGACGTCACGGCGGCGTTTCCGCACCGTGACCCAGTCCTCCGGGAAATCCCTGTCCACGCTACCGCTGGGCCTCCCTGTTTCCAGAGGATTCCCGCCTTCCGCCCCCCCAAGGGGACGGTCGACTACGCGGCCGCGTAACTCCAAACCCGCATCTACTCCAAGTTCCCGACCTCCCGTCGGTACTTTTGGGGCTGGCTCCATTTTTCACCGTAAACGAACGGTAAAATCTGGACAAAGCCACCAGATCTCGGGTTTCCACCGTCGAAAACGGTAAACTCACGGACAAAAGTCCGTAAAATACCGTTACGAACGGATGGGACCGTGCAAAACCGCAGTATCACGGACAAAAGTCCGTGTCCCACGGTAAAGTACGGTCAGAGTTTGTCTTCACCGGTTTCGACCGCGGTATAACGGACAAAAGTCCGTCTCTCACGGTGTACTTGCGGTAAAATACCGTAAACCACCGAAAACCACGGTACCACGGACCGTAGTCCGTGCCCCACGGTAATTCGACGGTACCAATACGGTAACCGACGGTAAATTTACCGTTAACCACGGTACAACGGACCAGAGTCCGTTCCCCACGGTAAACAACGGTAAACTAACGGTGAAACGGTGGTTTCCGCCGCTGTCCCACGGACCAAAGTCCGCGCCCAGTGGCGTACTCGCACCGCACGGTGATTCGACCGACTTAACGGTCGAATTCACGGTAAATCACCGTGCGAGAGGCGGGGTACAGATACCCGGCGCCTCCACCAATTGTAACGTCCCGCCGGACCGTTACAATACCCCAGTAAGTTCCACGTAAAAAACACGAAAAACTTACCGCACAACCGGCTCCTCACGGGGACGGGACCGTACCCGTAGCCGTCTCCCGCACGGTGCTCCCCGGGTTGTGTCGGCTCCTGGAGCCACCCACGACGGACACGACGAAAAACCACGCCGCCACGCCGAGAATATCGCGGTAGAACTCCGGTTCTACCGCGAGCCGACACGAGGACCGGCCGAAACAAGTCGGAACAGGACGGTGGAGTTTCCCCAAAACCAGAAACCCACCCCCCTCGCGGTACTCCCCAAAGAAAAGACACGTACACAAAGTAAGATGAATATAAAACAGTGTTTAATTACACTTACGACGTATGACGCAATAAAAACGATGAAACAGTGGCAGTAACAATATTTACACAACTAGGCTGGTCTACTTTGACCAGCCAAGCCCCCATAAATATCAACAAAGGCCTCCAGGCACAAACAGAAGAGGAAGATGAGGCACTGGCCAGTGGAGGTCTACCTTGACCTCCACCCACAGGTCTATCCAGTCTTCAAGCCTACAACCAACTGCCCAGATCCTGTGGTTGACTAGGCCACAGGAAACCTCCAGGCAACTCCACCTGGAGGGGACAGAGGTCACTTCTGACCTCTCACCCATAGACTTCATGGTGAGAGGTCTGCTGGCACCAAAATGGCGTCCGTCCCAACAGCCTACTGTAGCTGTCAGGCAGACCACCATGGGGAAATTCGTCTGCTCAATCAAATTTAAAAATTGAGCAGACCAGGTTGCCACATGTACTAGAGCCAAAAATGTTGGAGGTAACAATTGAAAGAACCATGCCTGGTCATCAACGAAACTATTTTTCCTGAAAAGATGTGGTGGGTAACATCCAGGTGTGGAACCAGCTCATGGACTTGGGGCCAGTATTGGAAAAGTTCCATAAAGACTGCCACTTATGGTGTTTTTTGTTCTTTGGCATAACTGTAGACATGGTAATGTAAGTGACATGGTCCACTGCTTGGCAACTTGGTTGGCATGATCGTTCCAGGCGTGGCCAGCATGGGCCTTAATCCAAGCCAAGCATATCTGAATACCATAACTCCAAAAATAATGTATATCAGCATTTGCATGGTATGAATCAGCATTTGTACTGAATAATAATGCCGCAACAGTTAGAGCAGATAGTCCGAGTAAATCATTATGGTTGTCCCTCATGGGGCATGCTCCCCACCCATTTTAAATGCCAAGACCTCAGCCTGAAACACAGTGCATTCCTCTGGCAGATGGCACCCCACGAATGGAATTTCCAATTGCAGATGTTACTACAAATGTGGATCCAACCTTATTGTCTCGTTTTAATCCATCGGTGTAGATACATAAATCCACCTGAGTACTTATTAATGTAGTCCACTTTTCCACCAGATATTGCTATTGGAGTGCTAGGTGCCTGGTATTCTTGATGGCCAAGGAGCGTCCAGCAGCTCAGAAGGTGATTGGTGATAATTCCAAAGTATGTGATGGCCATGTGTGAGGATGACCACAGGTGTGCAGCCAGAAAGCGCCTGAAGTGCCTACACAAATGCTGTATGGAATGCTAGTATCTCCCAAAAGCAATTCTGAACTCCTTTTGTCAATATCAGGTCAAGGAAGCTCTCACCATAGGGAGTACTGAAGGTTGGGCCAAAGTGCTCTTCATTTCAATTGTAAAATCCATGTGATACAGCAAAATCCATCCCGGCACTAAAATGGGGATTGTCTTATCGGATGCCCAAGCTGCATGCTTGCCACTTAAGAAAGAATGAACTCAGTTACACACCTGGTCACTCAACCCATACCTAGCATTCTTAGACAATAGTTTAGTGTGAAACTGTGTGAAATGCTTTACAAAAATCAAGAAAAACTAAATCTACCTGGGTACCCTCATCCAAAATTTTCTGAAGATCATCAATTAAAATAATAAGTTGTTTCACAAGAACATCCCCTAAGAAACCCATGCTGGTTGTCACAATGCAAGTGAGACAACGCAAAGATTCATCAATGGAGTGACACGACACTTGCTAATTTGCAATTTTACTATTTTTCTTCTCACAACTCTGATGAAAATAGAGGCCATCTTTGCCAACTCTTAGAACATTTCACCACATATGGTCTTACTATCAACACTTCCATGTGCACCTTTGTGTGGACAGTATACATCATTACAAAGTATCCAACACCCACAACAGTGAAAGATCTTCAGTGCTTTTGGGAATATAAACAGCTACTACCGTTTCATGCCTCATGTAGCAATAACATATGCTCCTCTCGATACTTCTACTAGGTTCAAAGTTTTCGGGAATACAACCCAATCAGTGGACACCAGAAGCAACAACTGCCATAGAACATCTCAAGAAAAATGTCACCTCTGCAGCACTACTTTGCTCATCCACAACTCAATGCACCAGTCATAAACGGTGAATGACACCATTGTGGCAATTGGCTAACAACTTGTGGCAATTGGAAATGCAATTCTAATTGAGCTTTGTTGAGCTGATGCCGTCTCGCATTGAGTTCATCACCAAAAACCTCAATTTCCAAGTCCTTTCATCAGCTTATGAGGAAGATGATGAACTTCTTCATCTTCTAAATTATCAAACAAGCCTCCAGATGAAAGATCCAGCTTCCCACCTCACCGCACCCTTTGTACTGTTATGTGTCTGCACCTGCACCTCGATTCTTTGTTCATGTGAAAGTTTGGCAGCAAGTTATGCACAACTTGTACAATTTTCCCCACCCTCGTTCCATGGCAACATTTCGCCTAATCATCAAACATTTCTTTTGCCTAAAATAAAAAAAAGATTACATACATTTGCACTTTCCTGTCTGCACGGTGAAACTTGACATAGGACTCGTATCATATGTCGAACTGTCTCGTCGTAAAAGTTGACCATTAGACACTCCGTGGTATGAGTCCATCGTAAGTCAGAGAAAGTTTGTCCAACTAGTTTGGGTCACGACACTACCTATTGTACTTTTAGGCATTTAATCCGCATTAAAAAAGACCATGGTGCCACATCAGCTAGACTTGTCTAGTCAAGAGCTACGTCTTTCTGGTGAATTTTTCAATTCTCAGGAAGACAACAGCATCTTATCATCAAATTTTACAAGCCAAATCTGAACACACATGCGCATTTTATTGCAATCTACACCATTGCTTCATGAAACTCCTCCAACATTCATCTTTAAAGTTCTTGCAAACTGCACATGTTTTTCTTTGATGTAATGCACTTTGTACACCTCTTCGAGCACCTAATGACAGTCCATCCTTCGTAATTTCCAGATCTCTCTAATTCCTCACCATTAGAATATAGAATGGCCAAGTCTGCACGGCCAACAACTTCAAAACCCTTGTAAATTGCAAAAATGCAATGTGAGTTGTACATTTTGGTGTTTGTGTGTGTTTCGTTTGGCCCTTAAAAGCCACAGTAATTGGGTCACATACATTCCTAAAAACTAATATACCCACTTTGTGGAACATTAAGAAAGTTTCAAACATACTGTAAATGCGAGCGTGTGTCAACAAGCTACTTCAAGAAAACACAAGTGAATGCAATTAAAGCATGTAAAGTAATGTACTAGTCAAAATAAAAAAAATGTTGATGGTTTATATGTTTACCAAAGTTTTTTTTACTTACTAAGGAGATTTGAAATGTTATCACTCATTCCCAATATTTGGCCAAAGCATATGTTTCGATCATTATTGGTAAAACCCATAAGTTGCATCCTTGAAGAAATGAATGAAACAATAAGAAAAAAACGATGTAAAATTAATTAGTTAAAATGTATACATTTTGTAATTAGATAATTTTACAGACACTCTGGGCAATAGGATCCATGAATGAAGTAAGTACATTCTTGAAAGTAAAGCAAAAGGTTAGATATAAAGTAAAGTAGTAAGAATAACATTTTGCTTTTACTGCATAGTATATTGTGAGCGAGTGGCGGCCACTTGACTTTTTGAACAATTCATTATGCTCTTTTCTATAACTTGTCTCTTCCCTCTATCGCGCGGTGACTGCACGGAGAAGACTTGAGCCATAGAAGTAGTCGGATGGTGAAGAATTGTAATTATCCTTCTGTGTAGGGGTGTTATCTATCAGAAGGGTGGTGACCATTAAATTCTGGTCGCCATTGTTGTTCATCTTCCTTTGTTAGGAAGATCTGCTGCTCCGTAGGGATCAATATGTTGTCTTGCCCTATGGTGTCTCCGGCTTGTCTAGAGAAGGGTTAGTTTCAAAACAGTAGACAATGCAGTTTCATATTGTAAACACTTTTATTCATTCTTGCATAGAAACATGAACGTTACAAGAATGAATATTTGATATTAAAGGTGCGTCCACGGGCCCATGATGTGATACGGATATGATAATCGGCGTAGTACAAAAGTTGAGTGAAATAGTGGACGAAAAACAAAGAAGAGCATGGTCTTTTTTTACCTTGGACCTGTGTACACCTATGAGGTGTAACTAGGTCCGAGTGACCATGGTCCTAAGAGTATCAATCTGCCACTTAAATTTAAATATAGAACGAGGGGAGGGACAGAAATAAGTAACCCCAAAGCTAGTGTTTTGGCGGGATCATGAGTTACTGGGTGTTACAATATATTAGGAGTATCAGATTGATTATTAAAAAAGTGAAGAATTACTGAAGTAAATGCTAGAGTGAATGCAATGAAAGTTAACGACCCGACTGGCTGTCCAGAAACCTTTTCTCTAAAACTCAACGGTCAATGGCTGGCCAGCCTGGCCATTATAAAAACCCAGAGAACTCCACCTGAGGGAGGACAGTGGTACCATCCGACCTCTCACTCATTGAACTCAATGGGAAAAGGCCTGCTGGCCACAACATGGTGTCTGCCTGGCTGCCTACTATAAGCAGGCTAGCAGACCCCCATCAGTAGTTTTGCCTGCTCCTTCAAATAACCAGAAAGAGCTAGACCAGGTTGTCACAAAAATACTATAAGATACTGGACATGAAAAATGTTATGCTGGTTGATCATGATGGTATGTCACAACCCATTCTGAGCTCTCTCCTCTGGACAACTGCACAATGTTGCAGTGTCTCTCGCCACATTCAATGGCTGTGATGAAAGTAAACAAGACGCAGCAAGACAGACATGAACGGGGACCATTGGGTCTGCCCGTGGATTGCCCTCGATGGCTAGATATGCAGTTATCATGGCCCAAAAATAACCCCTGACATTAAACCCAGAAATGAGACAGACCTGGCACAAGATGTAAAGCAGATATTTTCATTTTATTTTTTTTTATTTTGAAAAATTACTCTGCAAGCAGCCATAAAGGCCTATGGCAGAGGGACAAGAGTCCAAGTGCAGCATAGAAAATGCATTGTCAAAACCAGAAAATATAAAAACCCACTGATATAAACCCAACAACAATTTCAATATTTTTTAATGCTGCAAATATATGCATTGTCAAAAAAAAATCATGACTCTCATAAAATACGTTTTCCTTGCAGAAAATCCCCAGCAAGCGAGTTCCATTGTCGAATTGCTCTAAGAACAAATGACCAGTAATAAATATTTGTTCGTGCAAAAATCTCTCCAACTTTTTTAGTGTGGTCACCCCTAATCAAATATAATGCCCTGCAAAGTTTACTTGAAGTAGGTTTAGGGCAAGAGTCTTCTAGCATGCGATTAAAGATATTAAGACTAAACGTTAAGACTGAACGTCTTGCAAATAAACTATCCCAACGAAGCTCTGCAAGCATTTTAGTTACACTGTCAGCATATCCATATTTACCACAAACTAACCTAGCAGCCCTGCGTTGGACCATTTCTATGTAGTGAGCTAAGTCTGCAGTGTGGGGATTCCACATGGAGCTGCAGTATTCTAGATGGGGACATATTATAGATTGATATGCTATACATTTTACATCCCTGGGACACCTTCTTAGAACCCGTTGACTAAACCTTAGCATCTGCATAGACTTGTAAATAATCTGTTCGACATGCAGCTTCCAAGAAAGTTTAGCTGTAATCGTTACCCCCAAATATTTATAAGAATCTACGTTATTAAGTGGAATGGCCCCTATTCTATATGGAAATATTATTGGATTCCTTCCCCTAGCTACCCTCATTACACAACATTTTCCCTTATTAAGTTGAAGTTGCCATTTAGAACACCATGCCTCTATTGCTTTCAAGTCACTATCAATAATATGGCAATCATTGTCAGAGGTAACCTTACGATAAATTATTGTATCATCTGCAAATAGCCGGTAATTGCTGCTAACTTGACTGCTGAGGTCATTGATATATAAAAGAAACAGAAGCGGACCCAACACACTACCCTGAGGAACCCCTGATGTAACCCCTATCTAGTCAGATTCAGACCCACCTGCAACAACCCTTTGTTTCCTGTCATTCAAAAAAGAATGCACCCATTTATACACCTGTTCACCCAATCCTACCTTGACTAGCAAAGTGTGGTGTACATCCTCTGGAGGTCATGAGACCAATTCTTGTCAGGCCAACCCCACCAAGGGTACCACCACCAACTTGAAAACTGCACCCAACAGATGACTCTCCACAGATTGAGCACCACAGCTACATGTGGAGGTGCTCGGACCTGAGGTGGTAACCTACCGCCCTCAGGTAACCAATACATCTGCACCACCTCTACCTGGTGAGTATTGTCCATTGGATCTTGGCGACCATTCTCTTGATTGAGTGGTGGGACTCACCCTTCAATTGCCTGGCACTGTGGCATGAAAAGTACCCACCTGAGCTTGCAGATCTCTACTCACATTTCTCTCATATATGTTTTTTCTTATTTTTCAGAGCAATGATGAAGCAAGGTTGTACAGCTACTGCTGTCCTGACATTCGAAATAACTCCAATAACCACACAGGTGCCACCAGTCACTTTTGAGACAGTGTCTGTCAGGACCCCGAGAAAGATTCTTAGTTTCCTTTGGGGCAAGTTGTCTGACTTGCCATCAACAGCTTTTGTAGTCGCTCTGTCATGAGGTGGATGGTGGTTTTCTCCCTTGGCAGCCTAAATAGCACCTTTTAACACTATCTGCTGTTACCCGGCAATGGAGTGTAGTGTCCTTGTAGTTGAATGGCTTCCGGCAGAGCATCCGACCACAAATGGAAACTGCACCACCTGGAGCTCAAAATCACATCGATCACTAGAGCTAAGAGCTTTTCTTACCTTGCCATCCAGCATTGCTGTATGTGCCTTTAGGGCACACAAGGTCTACACATTACTCAGCATTCCGGGCATTTGGCCTAACATCTAGAAGAGGTCTTGGCCTTTTTTATCAATTTCGATGCATGTGCTATTGGTTGACTGAGAGGACCACAACATTTAGTTCCATTTCTGCCTCCCATACTAGAAGACTTGCCCACATTACTGGTGGCTTGTGTTGAAGGCTGTGAAGATGTATCCTTTCACCAGTCCATTTGGGGTTAGTGAGAAGCCAGTCATTGCCTCAAGTGAACCCGAGCTAGCCAGAAACTGTTGAGCCAAGCATCACAAGCTGCCCTAGCTGTGGTAATCCTGAGAGGATGGCAAGCACCTTGGCAGCATACTGTCAAGTGTCAGACTTCTTTCCCACCTTTCTGGCCAGTATAATAAGGCTGAGGGTCGTTCCTGATGATAAAACCTCCGTTATGGGACTTTGCCACATGACCTTCATTGTGGTGCTCTAAGAGAAGCTGTGCATCAGCCATGCCTTCTTGGCCATCCTTTGCAGCTTCCTCCCCGAAGCTTGGAGTCCTGCTGAGGAAGCTGATCGCTGACCAAACTTCTGCTGTCAATGTCATACCACGAACCCTACCTTTCCACTGCCAGGAAGTTTGCATCATTGAATCACTGGTGGTAGCAACCTCCATGTCTGTGTTTATAAGACCAGAAGGATTTCTAAAAAAAACCTCACAACCACAAGCTCCTGCACCAGACCATTCCAAGCATTATCCTATGGATGGGCCTGCAGGGGCACCCAATGGTTTAGTGGCCAACACAACCTCTGGCCCTGCCAACCTAAAAACCAAGGAACACATGACTGCCACGAAACCGGTCTAAACATCGCAATTCTTGGTTGGTTACATTGGACAGTGAATTCCACGGGTATCCACCATGCAAATTCCTGTTCCAATCATGCATTCCCCGCGAATCACAGTAACAACCGCTTTTCACAAGGCCCCCACGGTCGTAACCGGCCAAACTCTCATTTGGACCGTCCAAACCACGTAACTCCAGTTCAGGTTTCTGGGGAGGTGACTTCCATGGACTTTCATCATGAAAAATCACCTTTTGACCACGCAAACACCGCGGAACCAACTGGACCATACCCGTCAGGTTTTGATGGTGTGGATGGATGGTAGGTCCATGCGAGACATTGTTCTTGGCATGCCTCCATCTGCCCCGAAGGTGGTCACGGTACCGAACCTGTTGGTTCCGTCATTGGGAACTCTCCACCAGGTCATCTCGCCTTTACCTATAGGCGGGGGCAACCCGGCGGAAACAGTTAGTGTTCTTACCAAACGTGGTCCCATGCCTTCCGGTGGAAGGACACCCTTCTCTCTGGAACCTGATGATGTGGGTTTCGAACCCCTAGGACCGGAAGAGAAATCCAGGTCTCCCCAACCCGAGGGTGAGGGTCGACGCTTTGAAGCCAGTCCTCCATATTCAGAACGAGAGGTCTTTCTGAATAACCGACTTGGTCTGTGGCAGGACCAGCCGGGAATGGAGGGGTTCCAATACTTTGGTTATTACCATTTGGGAGAGCCACTCCAGGTACAATTGGCACCCTCGTTGCCATCCTTTAGCATGCGATATGTGGTTGCTTTTGGCGATAGAGATTATCCGGTGTTGCTGGTCGTCAACCCAGTAAAGAGACGATTTGCGATTTTGGACAAGGGTGGGACAGGACTTGGAGGATATGGTTGGGGAATTTGTTACCCAACTGCCATGAGGGAGTGTGTCTGATCTGCAGCTGCTATCGCAGATCTTCTAACAAGTCAGACCCTATGTGAGGGTCCGCAGCTTGCCACTCTGGCCATCGATGTGTTTCGATGGCGAGGGCTCAGGAGGACTGACTTCGATATCGGAGTTGGGTGGCGTAACACCCGGATGTGCCTATGGTGGGTACGTCGGCGGATGTCGGAGTGGATGGGCACTCCGATGGTTCTGCCACCGATGAAGTCAGCCTGAAACTAAGTGTGGGTCACAGGAGCAATCCTTGCTGGCTTGACCTACATGATCCCGGGGCGAATCAGGGAAATTGAGAGGATTGTGACGACCCAGTTTTGCTCCTTCTTGGATTAGGAGCAGCCATCCTAAATCCTGATGTTGTCTGCTAGGCTGCTATAGTAGGCAGCCCGGTGGACATAAACTTCAGGTAGAGAGACTGTAAACCCCCAGGTGGAGCAGCCTGGGAGGTACTTTATGGCAAGGCAGCCATTATGGCGGGGCAGTGTATGTAGACTCTTAGAGCAGGATGGATGAGTTTGGCTCACCTGGATAATGGTGTCCAAGATGGCTGCCACCACATGGAGTCTTTGTGCATCTGTTCTTGTGTTTGGAGATGTTTTGTTTGTTCTCTGCTAGACAGAATCTCCAGTTTGGTTAATAAACCTTCACCTTATTATATTATACACACTGTGTCCATGTCACTCATTTCTGGGGAAGTATCCACGGGGAGGTGGGGAACCTAGTGGAAGTTCACCAGTCACCACCGTCCTGTTTTGTCCTGTGCGGCTCATACTTCGCTCGCGGTACCACGGTAGGATTCAATGTTAGTCCAATTTTTAAATCAGGAGACAAGTCTCAGGTAACTAATTACAGACCCGTGTCTTTAACCTCGATAGTTTGCAAGGTCCTTGAACATATTATATATTCCTTCTCAATGAATTTTCTTATGGAAAACAATCTTTTGCGTGATAACCAGCATGGGTATCTTAGGGGCGTTCATGTGAAACCCAGCTTATTCTTTTAGTTGATGACCTTCAGAAAATTTTAGACAAAGGCAGTCAGATAGATTTGGTTTTTCTTAATCTCTGCAAGGCATTTGACACAGTTTCTCACTCAAAACTAATGACAAAAATTAGTGGGTATGGATTGGGTGAACAGGTGTATAAATGGGTGCATTCTTTTTTGAGTTACAAAATACAAAGGCTTTTTGCAGGTGGGTCCGAATCTGACTGGATAGGGGTTACATCAGGGGTTCCTCAGGGTAGTGTGTTGGGTCTGCTTCTGTTTCTTTTATATATCAATGACCTCAGCAGTCAAGTTAGCAGCAATTGCCGGCTAGTTGCAGATGATACAATAATTTATCGTGAGGTTACCGCTGACAATGATTGCCATATTATTGATAGTGACTTGAAAGCAATAGAGGCATGGTGTTCTAAATGGCAACTTCAACTTAATAAGGGAAAATGTTGTGTAATGAGGGTAGCTAGATGAAGGAATCCAATAATATTTCCATATAGAATAGGGGCCATTCCACTTAATAACGTAGATTCTTATAAATATTTGGGGGTAACGATTACAGCTAAACTTTCTTGGAAGCTGCATGTCGAACAGATTATTTCCAAGTCTATGCAGATGCTTAGGTTTAGTCAATGCATTCTAAGAAGGTGTCCCAGGAAGGTAAAATGTATAGCATATCAGTCATTAGTACATCCCCATCTAGAATACTGCAGCTCCGTGTGGAATCCCCACACTGAAGACTTAGCTCACTCTATAGAAATGGTCCAATGCAGGGCTGCTAGGTTTGTTTGTGGTAAATATGGTTATGCCGACAGTGTAACTAAAATGCTTTCAGAGCTTGGTTGGGATAGTTTACTTGCAAGATGTTCAGATTTTAGTCTTAATATCTTTAATCGAATGCTAGAAGGCTCTTGCCCTAAACCTACTTCAGGTAAACTTTGCAGGGCATTATATTTGGGTAGGGGTGACCACTCTAACAAAGTTGGAGATTTGTGCACGAACAGATTCTTATTACTGGTCATATGTCCCTAGGGCGATTCGACAATGGAACTCGCTTGCTGGGAATTTTGTGCAGAAAAAACGTATTTTATGGGAGTCATAATTTTGTTTTGTTTTGACAATGCATATATTTGCAGCATTAAAAAATATTGAAATTGTTGTTCGGTTTATATCAATAGTGTTTTATATTTTCTGGTTTTGACAATGCATTTTCTATGCTGCACTTGGACTCTTGTCCCTCTGCCATAGGCCTTTGGCTGCTTGCAGAGTAATTTTTCAAATGCGCACAATTGCCTGTGAATTTCGCTCCCGTCATTTATGATGGGTTACCCCACTAGTACTCGTATAATTATTAATCATCAATATATATTTATTTTAATTAAGAGGGTTACAAAGTAGATTAATTCCTAAACATATTCATAGATGGTGCTCGCATCATTGGTTATTATGTATATAGGACATATGGTAATTTTTTTGCTATGTATTAGAGGCTACAACGGACAAATTTTTTCCGCCATCTTGGATGTCCGTTAGCGTGATTTAAGTCACCAACGTATTTTATTTGCTTTTTTCTAGCAAATTTTTTTAAATTTTGAAAAAAATAAATATAAAAATAAGAGATTTAGCGAAATTTCGTAATAAAATAACAATTTTAGTTAGGGAAGACACTATAAAACAAAAACGTAAACGAAATCATTCACCTTATATACGGCGATTTGTGTGGTCATTTTTGACTGAAAAATCGCTGCTAAAGGTAGATTTTTTTAAATTTTATTGTTCTTTGCACTTAAAATTCTTACCTTAATCGTAAATCTTCCATGTACGGTTGGTTATTCTTTTTAAAACGACGTCGTTTTCCATCGAAGCGGTGGAAAAATGGCGTCGTTTTCAACTTTCTCAAACGGCGTTAAACCGCTTCTGCGCATGCGCGCTCATTTCGATTCAAACGAAATTCAAATACGTACTCTCTAACCAGGCCTTGACTGAATCAGATTCTTATTGATTGAGTTTTACTTCAATATAAAAATAAACGTAAGCAATTAGGTAATGAAATTTGATTGTTCTTATACAAAACAAATAAATCTACCACCACATTTTTTTATTTTACTATTATCTCCTTTGCAAAAATAAGATAATGGATACCAAATATGTAGCTTTTTTTCTTCTATGAGATTTTGCATAGGGAAAAAAAACACCTTTTTAAATACTTAATTAAAAATATTTAAAGGGAGATTTAAAGTCTGAAAAATCATTAATCTGTTCCATTAAACAATCTAATATTTATTACAGTTTTAATCACATTTTAAAAACTTATATGTCTCCAGATAATGGCTACCAAACCTAACTGTATGTTTGAAATTTAAATTAGCATTATGTCTATGCTAATTCAATACAAGTGGCGCCTCTGATGTCAGACACTGCAATCAATGTCGTCTGTCAAAAGAAAATGTCCGTGACGCTTCTGTAACCCTCTTAAACAAATTTCATTTTTTTGAGTTTTCTTTTACATTGCTAATTAAATTATCATTACCAAAATACCAGTATTACCGGTTTAAACGGGTAACAGGACCGGTAATGGAAACCCAAGTGTGAGACTTTAAAGTGTCTGGCATCACCCAATAGTTCTCTTGAGGCACTACGAATACGGTCTCCACCCCCAAGACGGATTCTGGCTGGCAAGCATTGCGGAAAATTTTACCGGGGGTTTCGGGCAGTCAGTTTGGGCCGTTACACTCCCACCCATGTTTCAGGTTTTACTGCATGCAGTGAACAAAATACTCCTCTGTGGGGATGTCCAAAAAGCTAGTAAAGTAGCTACATGTGGCCAGATCGGTCCAATGTTGGCCCAAGCTTTTGTCTCAAACTTCCCCAGGAAGGCCATTATGTATTCCGATTCATTGTACCACTGAAAAGTGTTCACAGGGTTGTAAAACACAATGTCCTGGGTGTCCGGCAGCAGAGAGAGGCTGGTTACCAGTCACGCATGCTACCTTTACCATCTACCATGCACGGGTGATGGGTTGAAGGCTGGTTGCTCGATTGGACAGATTGTACTCTCGACCGGCCCTCACATTGGTCTCATTTACTCCACCTGGCCAAAAGGTCAAGGCCATCAACCTTCAAATTCCTTCAGGGTTCGCAACAAGCTCAGGATAATCGACATATGTCAGTTGCACCTGAGAACAACCATCCCTTGTGGACCAGGTGGAGGAAGCTGCCCATACCGGCATTCAGTGATGATCTTTACAGAGGGCTTGGAGAATCCAATGGGACTCTGCCCATAGAACATTTTCGATGAATTTCCACCACATCAGTCAGACAACAAGCTCTATGCTGTTTGATACCTTGACCATGCACTGGGGGTGTCCACTGGGCTTTGGCTCTGCAGGACTGCCCTTCTCGTATACTCTTCCTGGTACATTACCATATATTTCTACCCTTTGCATCACAGGGAGTTGATGGCATTAAATTTACCACTCACCAGAATTGGACATTCGAAAGCAGCCAGTCACGGCACAACCATGCTTCACCAGAGAAATCCTGGTTAACATGGTCTCTGGCCAAATATCACCAGCAAAAGCTGGATGAATAACTTCAATTACGGCAACATCAAATCTAAATAATGTACTGGCTGTTCACTCTGGATAAACGGCTTTACACCATCTCCCCACAGTACGAGAAGGCTTTCACTGTGTTACCAGCCCAACGGTTCTGCTCTAACACCACTCACAGCAACAGAGGACACGATCACTGCAGTACCCAGAACCTCCACCAATAGTCATGACCTGGACAAACTTTTTGTCTGCTACCTACAAACTCCTGCAGCCGGCAGGCTTGCACTGCAGTGTCCCATGGTGAACTTTGACTACAAGAAGGTTTGATGTACAAATGAGTCCGATGCCTTATCTTGCTGGTCGAAAGATGGAGACAACAATGTGAAAATACCGATGACACGAGAACACATCAGGGACCAGTTCAAACCACCACAAGGGCTATTAGATGGTGCGAATTGCCCCAAATGAAACCTCTAAGTAAAGCTCCTGAAAGTACTGACCCAGAAAAAAAATTAACATGAAAATAAAATCTTTATTTAATGAAACTTACTCTATGAAATATGTACGATAGTTGCAGCTGTCCAGACTTTGGCCAGCTGTAAAATACATGTAAAAGTCACGCAATAAAAATATAAAATGCCAACAAGGCAAAACAAATTTGATCGAAGCAGAGCCTCCAGCCACGCCAAGATTCCAGGTTAGTCTTATCCCCAGAACAGCAACAGCCTGGCATCAATCTTTACACCCAGACTGGGTTACGTGATTCCCCATAGTGAAGCACCTGTGAAATAACCTCTCACCTTCGTAACTTTTCAGTTACCTGGTGAGAGGTCTAGAGTGGACACAACATGGCGACCTGCCATTGCCCTACCATTCAATGAAGCAGGCCACAACCTGGATTTCGTCTACACACACTATTTTGGACAGGTAAGTCAAGACAGTAAGATACAGTCGTTTGCCCCACCTCTTTTATGAGGAACGGAAACTTCTATTTGATTTATGTTGTCCGACGTCACATGCCCCGCCCTTTTCAATTTCCAATTTGGTTTCCTGCTCATGAAAGGGCAGGGCAAACGACTGCATGTTCCTGTCTTTATTTACCTGTCTATTTTGGTGGTTTATTCAGCCGTGTAAGTAATAATTTTCTATTAGTTACTTTTGTATCACATGATGCACTGAGTCTTCATTATGTGTTGCTATTATTGTACTGCACCTGTCTTTATTTTCAAAAATATGGTTCAAAACAAACTCTGTAACCCTGCAAATATAAAAAAAATGCTAAATGAATGTCTATCTTCAATTAGGCTTATTATCCAGCACTACTTATCCGGATAGTAGTGGCAGACGTAATATAATCCAAGAACCAGCAACATGCCGATTTAACCAGAAATATATAATAGGATTGCATACATAAAAATTTAAGAGTAGTGTCACTAACCACGATCAGCTGATCTGGCAGCCAACATCGGCAGAGTTTCAAATGGCCTCATCACAAAAATGAGAAAAGTTGCATCTTTTTGGCTCAAAAATAGTTAAGAGCGAAGAATTTTACGGACAGCCTAACACTTGTACTAAGACTGTTTTGAAACTGTAGGCATGTTTCTGACCTGGAAGGAGTGTTTTTGAACCTATAGAGGTGATTCTGAGCTTCTAAATGTGTCTCGGTTTCTAGGAGTGTTTCTATAAATCTATAAGAGTTTCTGACCCTCTAGTAGTGTTTCTGAGCCTCTAAAAATGCTTATGAATCACTCTAGCAATGTTTCTAAACTTCTAGGAGCGTTTCTGAGCCTCCCGGAGTGTTTACGGTCTAAGAGTATATCTGAGCCTCTATTAATGGTTCTCAAGTAGTGTTTCTAAGCCTTAAGGACCCACAGTGAAAATAAAACCTTACAAAAATCTTCATATGTAGGCGCTTCTGTAGCTGTGACGTCAACTTGTGGCAAAAAAATTCAATTTTGATACACTTTTGTCCGCCATCTTTTGGAAAACCCTAAAACGCAGAAAACGCAGAAACTGCAGAAAACTGTACGGCGCTTTATATAACGTCTTTGAATGAGATGAAACTGCAGAAACTCATCCGAATTTGCAGAAATTCACATTCAAATTCATAAGTCAATTTAACGTGAAAATGCAGAAACGTATTTAAAACCCAAATTAATGGGAAATTGCAGAAAATGCAGAAAAGTATTTAAAACAACCCAAATTAATAGAGAAAATGCAGAAACTGCAGAAAAGTATTTAAAACAACCCAAATTAATGGGAAATTGCAGAAACTGCAGAAACGTATTTAAAATTAATTTTAAATGAGTTTCTGCAATTTCTGCAAATTCGCATTAATTTCATTAATTTTAAATGAGTTTCTGCAATTTCTGCAAATTCACATTAATTTCATTAATTTTAAATGAGTTTCTGCAGTTTCTGCATTTTCTGCAATTTCCTATTAATTTGGGTTGTTTTAAATACGTTTCTGCATTTTCTGCAATTTCCCATTAATTTGGGTTGTTTTAAATACGTTTCTGCAATTACCTATTAATTTGGCTTGTTTTAATTACATTTCTGCATTTTCTGCAATTTCCCATTAATTTGGGTTGTTTTAAATACGTTTCTGCATTTTCACGTTAATTTGACGTTTCAAGTGAATTTCTACAAATTCGGATGAGCTTCTGCAGTTTCATCTCATTCAAAGACGTTATATAAAGCGCCGTACAGTTTTCTGCAGTTTCTGCAATTTCTGCGTTTTCTGCGTTTTAGGGAGACCCCCATCTTTTCTCTTATCATGGATAGAAGTGGCTATATTTTAATAACGATTCTTTTTTTAATATGCACTACTGAAAAAAGTAAGAGCAACATTTGATGAACAATGGTGAGTAATTTGAGTCGTATACAATTAGTGGTTAAATTTTAGGGTATTATCAAACTTATTGTTAGTGGGAAATTTAGATCCTATAAAATATATAAATGGAGGAGCTTTTGTGGCCTATTGGATTTAACATTCATGAGCTAAAAAAATACGAGATTTTAAAGCGAAATTAAAAATAGAAAAACTAATTATAAATTTTTACCAACTTATCACTAGATGAGCAATATTGTTATGTACATATCGCAATTTGAATTTTGTAAATAACAATTTTCGTTGCAGAAAACAAAACATTTGCCTGAACCATGTATTTTTTTAAATAGGAACTACTCTTTCTCATTTGCTTCAATGGCTTAAGCCAGAATGGCTTAGTGAATGGCGAAAAGTAAAACTATAACTGTCATCCTCCAGGTCGCCACTGGCTGGTCCTTCCTAGCAACCTGAAACACCTCTCATACGGGTGTGGGACATTTACTCTAAAGACACATGCCCTACGGACACTTGCCTTAAAGCCATTTGCCCTAATGGGACATTTGCCCTAAAACTATTTGCCTTAAAGGGAAATTTGCCCTAAAACTATTTGCCTTAAAGGGACATTTGCCCAAAAACCACTTGCCCTAAAAGGACATTTGCCCTTATCAGTAGTGTAAATTTACATCATTTGGCATTTTTGTGCACCTGCAGCACACAGAACCAATTTAGGGCAAATGGTTATGGCAACCTGGTCTGCTCAAGCAAAATCCTTTGATTGAGCAGACGAACTCTATGGTGATCTGCCTGGCAGCTTACAGTAGGCTGCTGGGATGGACGCCATATTGGCCCCAGCAAACCTCTCACCATTGGGGTCAATGGGTGAGAGGTCAGAAGTGACCACTGTCCCCTCCAGGCGGCATTGCCTGGATCTATTAAATGGTCTGGTCAGTCATTTAATCTGGGCAGTGTGTTGGAGACAGAAAACCTGGTAACCTCAATGGTGGAGGCCAAGGAGGCCTCCATTGTCATCTCTTCTTTTGTGTGCCTTGTGGCCTGTAGGCCTCGTGTTTTGATATTGTTTCTTGGCTGATCAAGGAGACCAGCCAATTCTGTATATATTATCACTGCATTTATTTTTAATACAGTGTCGTGTTGGTCATTGGGGAGTATCGCGGGAAGGGTGGGCTTTTGTGGGGAATACCACCATCCTGTTACCTTCCTATTTTGGCCGGTACTCGTGTTGGCTCGTGGTGGAACCAGAGTTCCACCGCAATATTTACTCATGGCGACGCTTCTGCATCATGTTAATCAATGGAGGCTCCGAGAGTCGACACTACCCGGGGTTTAACCGTGAGAGGCTGCTACGGGTGTGATCCCGTCCCCTTAAAGGAGCCTAGATCCGGGTAAGATTGGTCATTTTATTCGGGGGTATTGTAATGGACCAGTTGGGTCATTACATGGTTTTAGGGCAGATGTCTCTTTAGGGCAAATGGTTTCAGGGCAAATAGCCTTTTAGGGCAAATGTCCCTTTAGGGCAAATGTCTCTTTAGGGCAAATGTCCCTTTAGGGCAAATGTCCCATTAGGGCAAATAGTTTTTGGGCAAATAGCTTTAGAACAAGTGTCTTTAGGGCAAGTGTCTTTAAGGCAAATGTCTATATACCCTCTCATAGATTGGACCCTGGATTGGACACCAGTTGGTGGTTACCTGGCTAGCCACCACAGTCAGCCTAGCAGATTGCCACAAGGATTTCATCTGCTTCATCAATGGTCCCTCTCAGGGTGCTATTTTCCAGGCAATGCAGACCTAGCTATCACGATAGGCTCAGAAACACTCCTAGGATAGGGTAGGGTGTCAGTAACAATTTTCACTTGCTAAAGTTTGTACTTTTTTGTACTTTTAAATGATCTGGCAACAAGACGGTGTCAGCTATTGTCTGCCAGACAACATTTTTCTTTGGGTTAAATTGAAAACAATTTTTTTCAAGTTTGAATCAGTCTGGGGGCACGTTGGTGATGTCTTTGGACTGCCAGATCAATTTTTTTTAAGTTGGGATTTATTTTTCTATTTTTTGAACCAAAAAGCAAATCTATATATTTTGAATTAAATCAAATGCAACTTTTCCCATTTCTGAGAAGACACCATTTTAAAACTTGGCCAATAAGGGCTGCCAGACAAGCCAATCTTTGTTTGTGCCCCACTCTTAATTTTTTATGTATTCAATCCTCCTATCTATTCCAGGTTAAATCAGCATGTTGCTGACTCTTTTACTATAAGGAACCATTATACAGGAACATGATAACAATGAGCATGACACGAGCCCCAGCGAAAATGTTGTTCAACAGTTTGCAATAGAACTGTTTATACTGATACTGAGCTCGTCCTGGTCATCAGTGCCATGAATGGAACTCTCTCAACTATCGCCACCAACTATTTTTTCTGGATTTTTTTCATTTCTCTTCACACTCCCTTTTGTAATGTACTCGATAAGTCAATGCCCGGTCTCGTCCTTGTCTCCCCTTGTGCTAATTAAATCAAAAGGCATGCTTGTCCCATAGTCTTTACATTCATGTATAATTGGACCTTTAGGGTCAATTTATACAGTAGACTATGGGACAAGCACGACATGAGCCCGAGCCAAAATATTGTTAGAAGTTTTTGTATTGAACTGTTTATATTGACTTTGTGGTGAACAGTGTTTATTCATTTTCAATTTTAAAACTGTGACGACCCAGTTTTGCTCCTTTTTGGAGCAGAACTAAATTCCCATGTCGTCTGCTAGGCACTTGTAAATTGGTTGCCAGGCAGATGACAAAATGGCCAGCAAGGGTCCCTGTCCTCAACCCAGGTGGAGCAGCCTGGGGGTGATATATATGGCGGCGGCCATTATATCTGGGCAGTGGAAAGTGAACCCTGGATGATTGTGCATGTGTTGCAGGATGCTCTCATCATTTCTACAGGTGGCCAAGATGGCCACCATTCATCTTTTCCTTTGTGTGTGGCCAGAGGTCAATGACCTCCTCTCCTGGCTGAATTAGCCAGGAGATTCATCTCTTTGATAAGTGAGTGTTTTATTTATTGTTTATTCTTATTGAATAAATAGATTATATATTATTTTCACTCCAACCACTGTGTCCATGTCTTTTATTATATCTATAATAATTACTGGGGAAGTAACTGTGAGGAGGGTGGGGGTTTACCGGTGGGGTTTCACCGGTACTTTACCGTCCTGGTCCGGCATGTTGTTCGTCTTGTCGGCCGGTGCTTCGCGCACGGTTTGTCCACAGTAAGATCCATCGGGGATTTACCGTGGATTCTACGGCTTGTCGGCGGCCACTCATCTGTCGACTTGCGGCGTGGGAACCTCCGTCCGGCGCTACCCGTGGACACGGATGGGTACAAGAGGAGGGCTGGAATGCACTTGGGTCCCATCCCAAGGAGGTTCAACGGCGGTAAGTTAGCGAAATTTACCGTGGGCATTGTAACGGCCCAGTCAGGTTGTTACAATTGGTGGAGGTGCCGGTTAGCGCTACCACCAGCCTTTCTTGTGCGGTCGGTAAGACCGGAGTCGTGTGGGTGCCGGTAGGGCGTGGACATTCGTCCACGGAACTACGGCCGATCACGGCTTAGGGCGTAGTAGTCCGGTGAAGGACCATGGGACACGGACGGTTGTCCGTGATACCGCGGTGGTCACCGGGGAAAGTCCTAGGTTATCCGTAAGTAGGGCGGTGGGCATGGTAGTTGACCGTGCAGGACCGTCCGAACGTGAGATAACGGTCATTTTCACCGTCAGTATAACGGTAGCACGGTGATTTACCGTGCAGGACCGGTAGAACCGGTGAAAAGGGAACTTAACCGTAGCTTGTCCGGTGGACAGGTAGTACATTGTAGGGCACGGACTTTTGTCCGTGGAACTACGGCGGAAACCAGTCTACGGCCAGGTTTACTGGGATATACCGTGGGACACGGACTTTTGTCCATGATACCGTGGTAAAACCGGGTGACGGTCAAGTTTTACCGTAAGTAGACGGTGGATTACGGACGTCACCGTTCGAACACGGTAAGAGGAAGGTATCTCCGTTCTAGGACGGTGAAAGAGCTTATTACCGCGAATAGACGGTGAATAACGGACGGTTGTCCGTATATCACCTGTCGAAAACGGTAAGAAGGAACTCTACCGTAAATCTGACCGTGGGACACGGACTTTTGTCCGTGAAACTGCGGTAGTTTACAGTTCTACCATTAATTGTCGGTGTTTTGCGGACTTTTGTCCGTAAATTCTACCGTATTTTACGGTAGAGTTCCTTCCGACAAGTGGTGGCCAGTTTTGCCCGTGTTCGCACAGACGAAATCGGCCAAGATCCTGTTTTCCCGATGTCTGGTCGGGGAAGCAGTTTGTTGGAAGGGTTGGAGTTGCATTCCCGCACCATCGGACGTGGTAGGCGGCCGGAGGGGCGACACCTTGTTGAGGGTGCTGTTGGCAGGAACGTACCCGGTGATTCCAAGGAGGAAGGTGTCGTAGGGGTTGACCCTACGGACCAACTTCCGGCTGGAGACTTTGTGACGGTGCGGTCGCACCGTCGTGGCACTGTCTCCGGTGGAGCACCGGCAGACGGTGGTGATGGAGGGTTACCGACCCCGACTGGGACAGGCGGATGGCCTATGGCCGGCCTGTTAACCTCCACCGCCTCCCGTCCGGTTAGACGGGGAGGTAGTCCCTTATCAGGCGAGGTGGTAGGGACCCCGGAGCCATCCTCGGTGGACACGGCATCATGGTTGGCGTCGATGACTGAGGACCAGCTCCGGTCGGTTGCCAGGGGGATAGACGAAATGCGTTTGCAGGGTCTTCTTCCCCAAGGGATCCAGAGGCTCCATAGGGAGCAACCTCGATTCACACCATCACCCGTGCACCGGGGAGGTGCATAGATGGAGGCGCCGCCGGCTCCGGCCGGGCGGATGCCTCCAGGAGGAGGAACTCGGACCGCTCCTGCGGGAGGCGGTCGAGGAGTTCCTCTGCCCTTTCAGCGACCGCGGGTCCACCTGGTGGATCCCGTGGATGCTGATCCTGATGCTGAAACTTCAGGGAACCGGAGCAGGGCACCACGGCGGGTAAGCACCGTGCCGTGGATGCCTGCACCGGCTGTCCCGTCGGAGATCCAGGCATTTGGGTTTTTAACCCAGTTCACTCGTTCATCCGGTATGATGGACGAGAGGACATTATGCCTTTTCTCCAGCAGTTTGAAGCCAAAGCTAGGGCTCAGTGCTGGACAGATGAGGCCAGGTGCAGTTTCTTTACGTACCTGCTCTATGGTCCGGCTGAGGAACATTACGCCTGTTTGGTGGAGTTCAAGCCGAACCTGACCTGGCCGGAGTTGAGGCAGGCTATGCTTCACCGCTTCGGAACCAAGAATCAGGCTCAGGCCTGTTTTGACCGTTTCGTGGCCATGAAGCAAGGGCCTGCGGAATCACTCCAGGCGTTCTACTGGTGCTTTGTTAAGCTGGCAGAACGAGTTTTTCCTGGTGAGGATGAGTCTTGTTGACTCCTCCGATACAAGAAGAAACTGCAGCCAGAGATTCTCAGACCTCTCTGGGGATCAAAAACTGAGACGGTCAGGGACTTTACCACCGAGGCAATGTTTGTCGAGGCCGACATGCTAACGGCGAGAGCGTTACCTGCCCGTACCTTGACGGTACCAGAGACCCAGGCTGCGGCCAAGGCCTCTGGTGCTGTGGCAAAGCCCAAGATCTCTGCTACGTCTACTTCTACCTCTTCGGGTGCGAAGGCAGTGGCACCGTCCAAATCGGACAAAGCTACTGCCAAGACCGAAGGGCAGAAGGGAAGAAAGACGAAGCGGCGGAGCCAGGGTGGAAATAAGTCCACAGCAGCCCTGTCAAGGTCCGGCCAAACGGCTGGAGGTGGAGGTCCTACTCGTAGGCAACCCGGTCCATGCTTTCGGTGTAACCAGATGGGTCACCTTAAGAGGGACAGTCCGACGGCCGTTGCCCAAGGACAGGTTGCTCGAGTACCACCGGGCGAAAGCCCCGTGGCACGGTACATGCCGGGTCTAGCACCCGTAGTACTGCAGGGCCGGGAGTATCTGTCCACCGTAATTGATGGACAGATGTTCTATCTACCTGTGGCCAGAAACGAGGACCCGCCCTCATTAAACCGGCACCGGTCACTGCAGAACTGAGCTGCAGTCTACCGGTAATGCTTGAAAACTCAGGTGCCTGGCAAAGCCGGCGAAGTAAAGAAGGAGCGTACCTTCGGGCAGTCTCCAGATATGTGGGTATCCTGCATGAAGCAGTGGTGCCTCTGGCTAGGTCTGCGGACCCAGAAATTACCCAGTGGGTATTTCAGGAGCCAAGCCCCACACTGGAAGCTGCGCTTGCCTGGCTGGAGAGCTGGGTGGCACCTTTCTTCCCTGATGAGGGGGAGGAAGGTCCGAACGGTACGGGCATTACGAGGGCTTCGAGCGTTGGTGCACCCATGCTGTCGCCCAGGCCTGGTGAGTCTCCAGGAGTGGAGACTGGAAGCCAGGCCCCTGAGCATCCGGTACGACCGTCCCCTGTGGACGGGAGGACGGATGAGGCTCAGAGAAATAATGTCGGGCAACGACGGTTGCCCATTTCTGAATTACAGAGCCGTGCGTACTTGCGTGGGGCACTGCGTGTTCTGGTGTCGATGGATGGTCGGCTAGTTGAGTCGATCGTCGACACCGGTGCCGAAGTATCGGTCATGAGCATGTCGGTGGCACAGGAGATGGAGTTACCGGTGCAGGAGGTTAGCCTCCCCTCATTCCTTACTGGCATGAGTGGGTACTCCATCAAGATAGAAGGATTCATGTACGTGGACATGTCAATCCACGGACGGTCCATACATACCCATCTTCTCCTCATTGAGGGTGAAGGGGAAGCCGTAATAGGTGTTGACCTGGCTTCCCGGTTTGGGTTAATGTTGGACGTCGTGAGCCGGAAAGTTTATTTCCGGGAGGACATCTGGAATGCACATCCAGATGCTCTTCATGCCGCACTGGCCGTTCAGGCTTTGCAGGGTACTTCGGTACAACTTCTTAACTCGGTGTTGGAGGCGTTGGCGAAGCTTCACAATTCTGTGGAGCCTCTGCTACTCCCTCCTTACGGGTTACCAGAAGGGATGCCTGCGGAGCCTGAAAAGGTGGATGGGTGAGATGACATTGTGTCGTCCGAGCTCGCCGAGACCAGTTCTCCAATTAGGAGCGGGGAAGTTTGTTCCCCGCGACTGTTGGAGAACATATGGCTATCAGCTCATGAGCGGAAGGTGGTTTCCGTGAGCTTGATAGAGCATGCTGGTCCTGGACAGCTGCTTCTCGTTGAGCCCCATCGTAAAGCCTTAGGCGGCCATGGTCTGTTGGCGGTGGCAGGAATTGCCGAGGCCACAGAAGAAGGCTCTTACGACATTTGGCTTGAGAACGTCGCCGACGTACCCATTGCCCTGGAGACAGGGGAGATAGTGTGGCGACAGCTCAAGCTGTGGAGGCAGCCCTAGTGGTGGGACTGGACGATCCATCTAAGTTGAGAGGGGGAGACCCCACTCATGGAGATGGACGACCAGGGGGCTTCCGCCTAAGTTGAGAGGGGCAACCAAGAAAGGTCGCCAGGTCCTCAATGCGGAAGTTAGACCCACTCTCAAAGAATGCCTTAAAATCGGACCTAGTCTGAAGCCTGAGGAGGCGGCACAGCTTCGGGAGTTCCTGCTGGAACGCCGTGATCATTTTGCATTCGATTATACAGAGCTGGGGGAAACCCCGCTCATCGAACACACTATTGATACCGGTGGGTTACCTCCAGTGCGTGAAGGATTGCGAAGAACCGCTCCGGCGGCTCGTGCAATCGAGAGAGAAAAGGTAGCGAAGATGTTGGATGCAGGGGTAATCCAACCTTCGCATAGTCCTTACGCGAGCCCTATCTTGCTTGTTCGCAAGAAGGATGGTGGTTTTCGTTTTTGTGTGGACTATCGGCGACTGAATGCCCAGACTAAGGCGGATCAGTACCCGTTACCTCGCATCGATGATGCCCTCGATTCACTTGCTGGAGCGAAGTATTTTGCAACTCTAGACCTTGCTAGTGGTTACTGGCAGGTCAGGATGGCGGAGCAAGACATTGAGAAGACAGCATTCATTTGCTCTCAAGGTCTGTTTGAGTTCCGAAAAATGCCTTTCGGACTCTGCAATGCGATGATCTGAAGTGGGGAAATAAGGATTGGGAACGCAGTGACCCCTGGACTGGGCACCGCCTGTCTGTTACGGTCGGATGGTGGTTGTCCAGGGGGAACTGGGTGGAGAAATCCACAATTCCCAACTGCAAACTCAAAGAGGAGTCTGCAGAAGTTATTATTCCTCAAGATCTCTCTCCTGAGTCTTTCCATAAAGATTCATGCCGTGTATCTGCCCCTAAAAAGGCAGACGACGGTAGAATCTCTATGGTAACAGCAATGGAAGCGGCTAATGATGTTTTAGCCGCCAAGCCGCCGCTGTTAGCCGCTCCTCCGGTGACATTAGCGGCTAAGCGCCATCTTGTTTTAAAACTAAAAATAGAACAGAGACGGTCGTTTGCCGCTATTTCGAAAAGAAAACGTTTATTTCACCGAAGAAATGGCAAAGATTCAGGCCAATTGGATGCTACAAAGAAAACAGTAAGTCCCCAAAGGGGAGTTTCCTTTTCCTGCCCTGTGGCAGTATTCTGTTATTGCTTTTGGGTGTGTCAAGCGGTCATTGACCGCTTGAACACGTGGTTTTGGTGGAGGCATCACCGTAATAATATTGACGGTGATGCTACCGCTGATGGGGCCGTGAAAAACACGGTGTTTTGCCGCCCGAACGCCGTGGAACTTGGTGGTGACCAAGTTCTACGGTGTTTGGACGGTGAAAAGGTGTTTTTACACGGTTCTGTCCGTGAAATAACCGTGGAGAACGGTTTCGACCGTAAACCACGGTGTTCTAATGGACGGAAGGTGGTTTTTCACGGTAGTGATCCGTGCAAACCACTCCCCAAGGAACCTGAATTGTCGGTGCCGGGTTTGGACGGTCCAAACACTGGTTTGGCCGATTCCGACCGTGCGGATCCCGTGAACGACGGTTTTTACCGTGGGTCACGGGATATGCACAGTGGAAACAGGATTTCCTACGGTGGTGTACCGTGTAAATCACCGCCCAAGATACCGAACGTGAAATTACGGGTTTTGGACCGACCAAAAACGTTTTTGGCCGGTTCCGAACGAGCGATTACCGTGGGGAACGGCTTTGGCCGTGTACCACGGTGCCTGCCCGGCCGGAAAGCATTTTTTCACGGTTTTGGACCGTGGAAAATGTTTCCTACCGTAATAGGTCAAATTCTTACCGTGTTTTTTGATCTCTTACAGGTAGCCACGGCAGAGGAGGAAGAAACTGGCGGGGGTGGCAGCGGTTCCTCCTCCCTCAGCTCGTTGCATCCGGGTGATGCGGAGCTGTTGGAGTTGGATGCCATTGCTCCCCGGATTCGTTGGGTCGGGCCATAGCCGACTTGGCCGACGGCGGACCTTTGGGTCTGCTATTGGTTGAGGATGCTGTGGTGACCCAGCCGTCCCCTCGGACCCCTCTGTATTATGGGTCTGTTTGGGGACGGTTGACACCGCCTCCCACCGTGGGTTCTCCGAGGGCGACCATTAAGTTGGGAGCCATGGAGATCCCGGCGGTTGGTGAGCCGGTGCGGGCCAGCACGCCCGTCGAAAAGGTGGCCACCGGTTTGGCGGCTACCTCCTTGACGAAGTGTGATCCTCCGGCGGACCAAAGCCGGCTAGAATTGGCTAGCCTGGCTGAGGGAAGCAGGGATACCTCCTTGGGAGAAACCCTGGTCATAGACACAGAGGCGGAGATGGACACCACGGAAGATGGTGTGGTGCCCTTCTCCAGGCGGTGGCGAGGCCAACGGATCCTCTCTTCAGAGGACTCTTCGAAGTCTGAAGGGAGAGGATCAGGCTCCCTGGGTAAACGGTCCGTGACCGGATCCCAGGAGGGTACTATAGCCCGGAAGGGCAGTCCAATTCCGGTCGACCCTGTTGGGGAGACGGAAGCGGCCTGCCTGGAAAGGCAGGACGAAGCTGCAAAGTACCAGACAGCGTCAGGTGGGTTCCTGGAGTCGGATGGGAAACGCTACTTTGTTGGGGAGTACCCTACCCAGCAGTTCAGATCGGACAAGTCTAAATCCAAAAAGAAATCCGGAGCTTCTTGGTACACCGCCAGGATGAAAGCCCTGGCGAAGAGGGATGCACAGTTGGAGAGGACGAAAGCTGCCTTGGCGAAGTTTACACCGGCGGTGGGTCTTCTCCCTGTGTCACCAGCTCATCCTGAGGGAGCTGCTGGAGCTGCCTGGCCTGTTGGTCAGCCTCCGGTTTCGGGACCAACCGAAGCGGAGGCTGGCTGTTCAAGCTGGCAGTCTGCAACTCCCAAGAAGGACCGAAGAGCGGAAAAGAAGGCCAATCAGCCTTTTCCTCCCACTCCGAGGAAGAGCACTCACGCCAGTGGTGGTGGTGGTCAGAGACAGAAACGTCCCTGCCCCTTCACCCCACCTTTGGCCAGTAATCCGGTGGGAAAGAAGGCTAAGACCTCTCGTGGATGTCCGGCCGGCTTTCCCAAAGGAAAGTGGAGCCAGGAGGACCGCTTGCGGTACCACCAGGCACAAGCGGCCAGATGTGCTGCCCTTGTCCTGCGAGACAAGAAGGCTGCACGCCGACGAGAGTTTGAGCTCCAGGCCTCTCAGTTTCCGCCCCTGCAGGAAGCTGATGCCGGGAATCCGCTCAGAACAGGGGAACCTCCCGTCGGAGTTGGTGCCACTCCTATTCCGAGTGCCACCACGGCCGCTGGCCAACAGCATATCGCCCAAAGGGGGGCGGTACAAGCTGCCAAGGCACCTCACCAAGGTGTGGCAGTTAAACCTGTTGGTGGCAAGGGTCAGCCGACCATTGCCCCGGAGAAGAGAAATCTTCCCCGGGATGGGAAGGGACGCTTCGTGGCGACACGAGCATCCTCGACCGTCGGTTCGGCTACGGGAGCTAGTTCAAAGACTAGTACAGCTTTGGCTGGAAAGTCTGCAACTAGTAAATCCAGTCAATCGAAGGGGGCTAACCACCCTCCTAAGACTGACCGGCCTGGTAAGTCTGTGAGCTTCGGTGCATCCAGCTCCCAGCCCGGTCAACCTTCTTCTCATGAGAAGAAAAAGAAAAAGAAGGGCAAGAAGGCCCATCATGAGAAGAAGGGAGGTCCAAAAGCTTCCACCCGTGGGTCCCAGGGGACTGGTGGTGGTGGAAGTATCGGGACGGAAGAAGAGGAGTCCCGACACGGTGCGACCGTGTCGGCCGGGAGCCAACCGCACCATACCCGTCAGAGTAAGACGGCGCGGATGGATGATAGGTCAATGCGAGATGTTGTTCTCGGTATACCTTCATCCTCCCCAAAGGTGGTGGCGGTACCGAACTATTAGTTCGGTCGGTGGGAACTCTCTACCGGGTCAGCTCACCGTTACCTAGCGGTGGGGGCAGCCCGGTGGGGAAAAATGACGTTCCCGCCAAACGTGGTCCCGTGCCTTCCGTAGGAAGGACACCCTTCTCTCTGGGTCCCGATGATGGGGTCTTTGCGGCCCTAGGACCGGAAGAAAGAGCCAAGTCTCCTGAGCCCGAGGGCGAGGGTCGACGCTTTGGTGCGGAGCCTCCGTATTCAGAAGGAGAGGTCTTTCTGAATAACCGGCTTGGTCTGTGGCAGGACCAGCCGGGAATGGAGGGGTACCAATCCCACGAATATTATCGTCTGGGGAGCCACTCCCAGTTTCGTGGACGCCGTCGTTTGCCGTCATTTGCCATGCGATATGTGCTGGCATTTGGCAGTACGGACTATCCGGTGTTGCTGGTCGTCAACCCGGTAAGGAGATGCTTTGCTGTTTTATACGTGGTGGGGACAGGAGCTGGACTAGTGCGTGTAGCCCAGCTCGTGGCCCCATACGTCCAGCGTCTCCTTAGCTGCGACTCGGAAGGAATGGTAATGGAATTTGTAACCCACCCTCTACGAGGTAGCGTGTCTGATCCCGCGGCCGCCCTCGTAGACCTTCTGACAAGTCGGACTCTGCGTCAGAGTCCGCAGCTTGACACACTTGCCGTTGAAGAGTTTCGACAGCAGGAGGTGTCAAGACTCAGGGGGACTGATTTCGATCTTGGTCTCAGGTGGAGAAACACCCGGATGTGTTCGTGGTGGATACGTCGGTGGATGTCGGAGTGGATGGTAGCTCCGATGGATCCACTACCGAGGAAATCAGTCTGAAACTGAGTGGGGTTCATGGGCGCAATCCTTGCTGGCTCGGCCGACCTGATCCTGGGGCGGATCAGGGAAGTTGAGAGGATTGTGACGACCCAATTTTGCTCCTTTTTGGAGCAGAACTAAATTCCCATGTCGTCTGCTAGGCACTTGTAAATTGGTTGCCAGGCAGACGACAAAATGGCCAGCAAGGGTACCTGTCCTCCCCCAGGTGGAGCAGCCTGGGGGTGATATATATGGTGGCGGCCATTATATCTGGGCAGGGGAAAGTGATCCCTGGATGATTGTGCATGTGTTGCAGGATGCTCTCATCATTTCTACAGGTGGCCAAGATGGCCACCATTCATCTTTTCTTTTGTGTGTGGCTAGAGGTCAATGACCTCCTCTCCTGGCTGAATTAGCCAGGAGATTCATCTCTTTGATAAGTGAGTGTTTTATTTATTGTTTATTCTTATTGAATAAATAGATTATATATTATTTTCACTCCAACCACTGTGTCCGTGTCTTTTATTAAAACTATAATAATTACTGGGGAAGTAACCGCGAGGAGGGTGGGGGTTTACCAGTGGGGTTTCACCGGTACTTCACTGTCCTGGTCCGGCATGTTATTCGTCTTGTCGGCCGGTGCTTCGCGCGCGGTTTGTCGTCGGCCACTCGTCCGTCGACTTGCGGCATGGGAACCTCCGTCCAGCGCTACCCGTGGACACGGACGGGTGGCCTGCGCTTTTGTCCCATCCCAATAAGGTTCAACGGCGGTAAGTTAGCGAAATTTACCGTGGGCATTGTAACGACCCAGTCGGGTTGTTACAAAACCATTTTTCAGTCACTGTGCATGACCGTGCATGTTCGCAACCACATATGCATGACTTAAGTGTTAATATCGTTATTTCATTATTTACAGTTTATTTAGATTGATTATCTTGTTTATTATTTTGACAATATGTGTTTACTGGTTGTTTATCATTTCATGCATTCCCCATTTCATTATCATGTACAAATTGTTTTCTACTGCATACGTAAAGCATCATCATCCACCACTACAACAATAGCAAATTATCCTCCATAACTATCTTGTCTTTTACTGAATAAATAAGTAATGAAGTGCTTTCAGCAGTTTCTATCAATGAGCAGACAGGGCTTACATTAAATCTGATATGAAAAGCAATTTGCAGTATTAGTTTGGAATTGTTTCATTTTATCTATAAAAGAGTTGTGCAATTATCACAACAACTTCTTTAATTACATTGGTCTTGAGTCATTCTCAAGTCTTTGCCGGGCCTTGTCCTTTGCTCCCCACGTGCATATACAAATAGAAAGACATTTTTCTTGGGCTCTTGTCGTGCTCGTCCCATAGCCGTTAAATACCTGTATAAATAGACCTTTAAGTGTGCATTTTGAGGTATTTAGGATTAAAGGTCAAGAGATTTATATTTAACTGACCTTGCAATCCAGTTAGCTTAAAAACCATGTGATACTAATAACTACGCACACACACACACGTGTACCAAATTTCATAAAATTATGAGGGGTTCAGGTGAAAAAGTCGATTATGTGACATGGAATGACTCAAAAGTATTTCATTGCAATTTTTATTAAATAAGAATAACATACTTACTTGTGATACATTAAAGTAGTTGCATGAAATGAGGCATTTACTGGATCAGAATATCCATGTTTTTTAGCCAGCTCTCGTTCTTGGCTAAGGTAAGCTCCTCTGACAATTTTGACTCCAAAGCAAACACGAAATTGATGTATAAATTCTATATCCATTTTTATATTGTTAAATGCTTCCTATAAATATAATTAATACATGTGTAAATAATGCAAATGTTTATTTTGTACATCGATTGTGTCCACTGTGTGATAAAGTTTGGTGAATTATGTTAGTTAACAACTAAGGCAAACTGATTGGAGGTGAGTGCCACTGAGTGGTGGACGTTTCAGGCCTCAATCAATATCTTCATTATTAATCGGTGTTTGTATTTAAGGCTAGCGAGCATATACCTATTAGTATCAAAACAGGCATCTGTAGACAGCTTCAGAATTTCTTTGGCTCCGTCTTTTTATGAGCATCAGACCAAATATCAACCAATTAGAAATAAAAAGGACGGGGCTAGAGACCTCAGACCCAGTAACAAACCAATTAGAAATTAATTACGCTCATAAAAGGGCAGAACAAAAGAAATTCTGAAACTGTCAACAGATTCCTGTGTATCAAATAGTAAGTAGCCATAAGGGCACTAGCGTAGCTGGGGGGCGGTCCACCCTGAGTGGCACTTTTTTGGGGGTGGCATCAACGAAAAGAAACATTTTTTTCTGTCTGGACAGACAAAGGACAGATGAATATTTAGGTCAAATGAATATTTAGGTCAAATGAATATTTAGGTCAAATGAATATTTAGGTCAAATGAATATTTAGGTCAAATGAATATTTAGGTCAAATGAATATTTAGGTCAAATGAATATTTAGGTCAAATGGACATTTACATCAAATGAACATTTAGGTCAAATGAACATTTAGGTCAAATGAATATTTACGTCAAATGAATATTTGGGTCAAATGAATATTTGGGTCAAATGAATATTTAGGTCAAATGAATATTTAGGTCACATGAATATTTAGGTCAAATGAACATTTACGTCAAATGAACATTTAGGTCAAATGAACATTTAGGTCAAATGAATATTTACGTCAAATGAATATTTGGGTCAAATGAATATTTAGGTCAAATGAATATTTAGGTCAAATGAATATTTAGGTCAAATAAATATTTAGGTCAAATGAATAGTTAGGTCAAATGAATATTTAGGCAAATGAATATTTAGGTCAAAATAATATTTAGGTCAAATAAATATGAAGGTTAAATGAATATGTGGGTCAAATGAATATGTAGGTCAAATGAATATGTAGGTCAAATGAATACGTAGGTTAAATGAATATGTAGGTCAAATGAATATGTAGGTTAAATGAATATGTAGGTCAAATGAATATGTAGGTAAAATAAATATGTAGGTCAAATGAATACGTAGGTTAAATGAATATGTAGGTCAAATGAATATTTAGGTCACATTAATATTTAGGTCAAATGAATATTTAGGTCAAATGAATATTTAGGTCAAATGAACATTTAGGTCAAATGCATATTTAGGCCAAATGCATATTTAGGTCAAATGCATATTTAGGTCAAATGAATATTTAGGTGAAATGCATATTTAGGTCAAATGAATATTTAAGTCAAATGATCATTTAGGTCAAATGAATATTTTAGGTCAACTGAATATTAAGGTCAAACACCCTTCAGGTCAAATTTTTCTTTAGGTCACATTCATTTATTTCAAATATGTAACTTGCCCTTTGGCCGTAGCCTTTGGACAATCCCACTTAATTTGCCCCATTTGGTTGCACAAGCATGGACCAAGTTGCTTATGGGCCACTTTACCTCCTCCAGTAGCCTGGCCAGACCCCTGGGGTGCTGCCTGTGGCTGACTAGAGCACATGTTCTGCCACTTAGTCTTCCTTGTCTTCTTTCCCCCGGGCTCGGTCAGCAAACCATTCCATGTGGATGGTGTAGCCACCTTTGCACCTGGCAGGTTGGCAGACTTGGTAGAGCCCTTGGGCTTATCTGCTGCACCAAAGTCTTTGACTGTAGTCTCAGTCTTTGGTACCTTAGTGGTACAGGCTGGTAACTGCCTGCTGCAGCATGCCTGCATTAACCAGACTTGCCTCCTCGGCATATGCCAGCACTGACTTGACCGTTAATTAAGACTATCGCTTGGTGATTGACAGCTACAGTTTCTCTTTAAAGTGTATCAGCCAACAGCATTCTCAATCATTAGGAGATACCCATTCTGCCAGTTCCATAAAGTGCCAGTAGAATGCCTGAACAAAGTTTGTCGGTCCCTGCTTTATAGTCTTCAACTTTAAGTAGCAGACTCGAGCCTGATTATTCAAGCTGAACTGACAAACCATCCCCCTTCAGTTCCTGCCAGGTCAAGTCTGGTAGTTTTCACCAAGGCTTAATACTTTTCCGCCTGCCCATCTGGCAGATTTGTGAATTAACTGTACCTGGCTTCATCCATCAAAACAACCAATTTTCTATTTAAGTAAGTGGTTACTGGCCTTTTTTTCTTTATTAGTTTGGAACAATGGTGGGTAACCACTAACTTAGTTGGCAAGTCCCTTGGCAGCTGAGGACAGACGACTAAGATTTCTTTAGTTGCCAAGTCCTCTATTTCTAGACCATCACCAAGTGGTGAACTTGGTGAATTCTTCTGACCACCCAATAACTTAATCTTGGGCTGGTCAAAATTGTCCACCAGGAGGGGGACTGGTGAATTATTGCCAGTAGAAGTACCTCTATCCAAGAGACACATCTCCTGGAGGCAATTTTCATCAGACCCAGCCACCATTTTCTGTCCCACAGGGCGTTTCTCACCATAAAAGGTGGTCAACTGCCCATGTACGGCAGAATCCAATGGAGGTAGAGGATTTGTACTGCCCCAGCAATCTTCCACCAGGAAGCAAGTGATTTCTCACTTTTACTCAGGTGAAAAATGGGAGAGTGACCAGGATTACCTAATGGGAGTCCACTAGAGGTTGCCCCTCTATTCTGGAGAGGTTCCCTCTGTGGAGCAGACACTCCCTGCACCTCAAATGCGCATTGCTTCCTCTGACGGAGGTTTTAACGTGGTTGAGGCTCTTCATCCATTAAGTCACTTCCATCATCAGATGAATCATTGACTGTGAATTGAGGGTCCAGTGCCGGAGGATTTTGCACTCCAAACACTGCTTCCCTTGGCTCTTCTTCAGGCTCACTACTTCCATCAGATCAGTGTCACTAAAGACAACCTCATCCCGTACTTTGCAAGATGGTTGGCACAGTTTGAAGTTATCCATGTGAAACTTGTTGTGTACCTTCCGACTATAACCTTCCATGAGCTCTACCTCATAGACTAGGTTGGAGGCCTGGCGAACAACCGTACCGAGCACAACCTCATAAGCCAAACACCACTTTCTGGCCTGGCCGAGCTTACCAGCCATATTCCGTATGCAAACCTTTTCACTAGGCTAGTAACAGGGAGGCTTAACTCGAACAGAGTCATACCGATGCTTTTGCCTTTCTTAAGCGGTGGCAAGTTTCTTGCGTGCCCGGTCCTCCACAGCACTCTGGTCAGGAGTGTTGTGGACCAGACCATCTGGAAGGAAATTATCAATACCCATTCTGTGTTCTCTTCTAAATAACAATTGGTACGGAGAGACTTTCCTGCACCACAGTGTTATTGGTGTAACGTCCCGCCGGACCGTTACACCTATAAGGAGAAGGGTGTACAACCACTAGGGGTCACGGGGTCACGTCTGGTGGGAACACTGACTCCTGCCACCGAGGTTCTTTCGCCCTTAGGTGAGGGCAAAGTCACACGGTGCAGTGTTCCCACTGCTCGAACCCACAGGCTCGAGACCGCATCCACCTTCGGGGAGGATGGAGGCGTGCTGACCAAAACATCGTGCAACGACCTACCATCCATCCACGCTGCATCAACGGGACGGGTATGGACCGGCTGACTCCCGGCCGGCGTGCTTGCCTGAGCATGCCGGGACTCCTCCTTTTTTGCCACGACGCCTCCAGTTTCGGCTCCCTGGCGCCTGCTACTGAAGGGTGTCAGACTCCCCTTCCTCTCACGCTTGGACTTTTTACTGTCCTTTTTTTTCTTTTTCTTCCCGTGAGAGGAAGGTTGACCATGCGTCGTGTCAGACTTAACTGACCCCGACGACTTACTGGGCCGGTCAGGCTTTGGCGGGTGGTTAGCCCCCTTTGCCTTCTCGGACTCCTTCTTTGAAGGTTTTCCGGCCGGAACCGTACTCTTCTTCGCAGAAGTGCCCTTAGCCGAGGTGACAGCCGAGGATGATTGTCCGGAAACAAATCTCCCTCGACCATCCCGAAGGAGAGGCTTCTCCTTCGGTGCAAGAGTCGGCTGACTCTTGCTACCAGTAGCTTTGGCTTCCGCACCATGGGCTGGTGCACTGGAAGCCTGCATCGCCTCCCTCTCGGCGATTCGCTTCTGGCCAGCGATGGTCGTGGCACTCGCAATAGGCGGGATGCCACGACCGACAGGAGGTTCCCCTGTTTTGAGCGGGCTCCGGGCGGGTATCCCCTGCAGGGGAGGGAACTCCGCAGCCCGGCACTCAAACTCCTGTCGCTCACTTGCACCGACCGCACGAGCGATCTGTCGGTGCAAGCTCGCTGTTTGAGCTTGTCCTCCAAGCTCTCCGGCGATCCGAGGTTCGAACGCCTTTTGAATTTTTGAATTTGAATTTGAAAAATTACTCTGCAAGCAGCCATAAAGGCCTATGGCAGAGGGACAAGAGTCCAAGTGCAGCATAGAAAATGCATTGTCAAAACCAGAAAATATAAAACCCTATTGATATAAACCCAACAACAATTTCAATATTTTTTAATGCTGCAAATATATGCATTGTCAAAACAAAACAAAATTATGACTCCCATAAAATACGTTTTTCCTGGACAAAATCCCCAGCAAGCGAGTTCCATTGTCGAATCGCCCTAGGGACAAATGACCAGTAATAAAAATCTGTTCGTGCAAAAATCTTTCCAACTTTGTTAGGGTGGTCACCCCTACCCAAATATATTGCCCTGCAAAGTTTACTTGAAGTAGGTTTAGGGCAAGAGCCTTCTAGCATTCGATTAAAGATATTAAGACTAAAATCTGAAGTCTTGCAAGTAAACTATCCCAACCAAGCTCTGAAAGCCTTTTTACTTACACTGTCGGCATATCCATATTTACCACAAACAAACCTAGCAGCCCTGCATTGGACCATTTTTATAGAGTGAGCTAAGTCTTCAGTGTGGGGATTCCACACGGAGCTGCAGTATTCCAGATGGGGACATACTAATGATTGATATGCTATACATTTTACCTCCCTGGGACACCTTCTTAGAATGTGTTGACTAAACCTAAGCATCTGCATAGACTTGGAAATAATCTGTTCGACATGCAGCTTCCAAGAAAGTTTAGCTGTAATCGTTACCCCCAAATATTTATAAGAATCTACATTATTAAGTGGAATGGCCCCTATTCTGTATAGAAATATTATTGGATTCCTTCCCCTAGTTACCCTCATTACACAACAGTTTCCCTTATTAAGTTGAAGTTGCCATTTAGAACACCATGCCTCTATTGCTTTCAAGTCACTATCAATAATATGGCAATCATTGTCAGAGGTAACCTCACGATAAATTATTGTATCATCTGCAAATAGCCGGCAATTGCTGCTAACTTGATTGCTGAGGTCATTGATATATAAAAGAAACAGAAGTGGACCCAACACACTACCCTGAGGAACCCCTGATATAACCCCTATCCAGTCAGATTCAGACCCACCTGCAACAACCCTTTGTTTCCTGTCACTCAAAAAAGAATGCACCCATTTATACACCTGTTCAACCAATTCATACCCCCTATTTTTTGTCATGTTGAAGGAAAGATGTTGAAGGAAAACTCTCATGTGGTATGCCATCATCAATTCAAGGTTAAAGACACGGGTCTGTAATTAGTTACCTGAGACTTGTCTCCTGATTTAAAAATTGGACTAACATTAGCTAATTTCCACATATCTGGTACAATACCTACATCTAAACTCTGTTGAAAAATTAACTGAAGGTATGGACCCAACTCTTGTGCAAGATTTTTTAAAATGATAGCATACATCACATCTGGACAACAGGTTTTATTTGAGTCTAATTTTAGAAGTTGCTTGACTATCCTATCTGCAGTTATTACAATTTGATCCATAAAAGGAGATGTTGAAGGAATACCCTCATGTGGTATGCCATCATCAATTGTGAAGACCTTCTTCTATTGTTCATTTAATAAGGTAACTTTCCCTACTGGATCTGAAACAAGCTTCCCATTTGTGTCAACCAGAGAAGGAATAGATTCTCTACTTCGCCTAGAGTTCTTGATGTAACGCCAAAATAGTTTTGGGTCCGTTTTTAAATATTCTCCAAGCGTTTTTGTTTTAAAATTATCGTGAGCTAACAAGATTTCCGTTTCGCTGCTGTGCGTGCAATACGGAATTCATTGGAATTCACTAATTTTGGGTGATTTCTAGCCCTATTCCTCCATAAGCGTTGCTTACGAAGAGCCCTTTTAACTTTGCTAGTGTACCATACTGGTGTGGCACAGTCTCTAACTACCTTGGTTGGAATAAAGGAGGATGACCCACTTAAAATTAAACTATGAAATTGTGACCAATTCAAATTCACATTTTGAGGATGAAAACATTCTTTAAATTTATGAAAATTATCTATCAAATGTGACTTAAAACCATCCCAATTACATTTGTTAAAAAGAAACACTACTCTTTTAACCTCAGAAATTTTTTCCACACATGCATTAACATCACATAAGACAATCCGATGATCACTAATTCCCCCTGATTCACCGTATGCATTTCCCAGTTGATGTTTGGAAAATTTACATCACCTCCTAAAATAATCATTGGGCTATGGTATTTACGGTGAAGAGTGTCCAAAGAAGTTCTCACACTAGTGACATCTGCTATGAAGGATCCCGGTGGCCGATAGAAAGAATATAAAAACACCTTTTTACCATTCTTTAGCCTTAAACTACAACATACTATTTCACAGTCTGTTTCAAAACTTGTTTCCCTGCAACTATGAAATATTTGTGAAATAGCTATGAAAACCCCACCCCCAGAACGACCAACCCTGTCTCTACGGTACACTGTGAAACCATCTGGAAATATTTCCCCATTATTAACAGTATCATCAAGCCATGACTCTGTACCAAGAATTATATTGCAACCAGTCTCCTCAACTGACACAATGAACTCAGGAACTTTGTTTCGTAGACTCCTACAGTTAACCACCATAACCTTTACATGTGAAAGTATGTGAAGGCCTTTCCTCGACCTGAGGACCTGGCCTTCTTTCCTCTAGAGCTTTCGGCAACTGGTGGGGTGTGAGGGCGGGACCTCTTTTGTCCCTTGCCACCACCACCACTCACAGATTTCCCCGTTTTTCTGGGAGCGGGTACTGGAGGCAAAGTAGCCTTCTTTTCCGCTCGCCGGTGCCTCTTCGGGTTGTCCGACTGCCAGCCGGAGTGGCCAGCTACTGCCTCGGGCAGACCCGATCCAGCAGCCGGCTTCTCTGGCCAAGCCGCCCCTGGGCGGGCGAGAGTCTCAGCTCGAAGCCCCACAGCAGGCGTGAACTTCTTCAACGCCTCCTCCTTAGCTATAAGCATTGCCTCTCTCTCTGTGAGAGCCTTGGCTCTAGCAGTGATCCGTGCAGCTCCGGACTTTTTCTTGCGCTTCTTTGCACCTTCCTTCTTCGCCTGCACGGTCGGAATCTCCCCGATTTAAGAATCGATGGTCCCCGACCAGGAAGCCACCTTCCTAGACCATGTCCCGTCTAGCTTCATCTAACCGATCCAAGCGGCCTTCTTCTTCGGCCAAGGACACAGCCACGGCCTCCAAAGACATTGGATCGGCGGGAAGAACTCCGGGGATCCGGTCCCAGACGGTTTACCCTCGGAGGCAGAACTACTCTCGTCAGACTCCGAAGAGCCCTCTGAAGAGGAGTTGCGACTCCGCCACTGCCTTGAGGCATCAACCACTGAATCAACGGTGGTTTCGACCTCCATCTCCGTGTCTATGACTAAGGACGCTCCCAAGGAGACGTCCTCACTGTTGTCGACCACCCTAGACCAATCTAGGAGGTGTCGAACAGCCGGAGACCCGGGTTCCGGGGTACTAGCGATTACCACACCGGTAGCCACTTTCCCACCATCAACACCCGCTTCTGCAGGCTCTCCAACCGGAGAAACTACCGCCGCCACCGACTGAATGGTGGTAGCAGCCGTATCCCTGGGGAGACTGCAGGTATCTGCCCCAGAAGGCTCCGACACCGGTCGGAGTCGACTGGGCAGACTCCGGACCTTCCACGGCCTCTGCCGCCGGAGAATCAATTGATTCCACAGTAGCGTCAGCCGTTTCCGGTCCGCCAGATGATGGGGAGCCCTCCGATCCCAACTCCAACAGCCTTGCATCCCCAGGATGCAGCGGGCTGAGGGAGGGAGACCGTCGGACACTCCCGTCGCCTTCCTCTTTCTCCTTCTCCGTGGTGAACCTGGATAAAAGGGAATATACCGTTAAAAACAAGTTTCTACCGTGGAAAAGTGAATTCCACGGGCTTTCACCGTGAAATTTACCGTTTTCACCGTCCAAAGTCGGTAATTCACGGTCAAAACCGTGTTTTACCGCCTTCGTAAGGTGAAAACATCTTTTCCCCCTTTTGGAACCGGCAGAAAGGGTATTCCACGGGATATCACCGTGCGAATCGCGGCTTCCACCGTCAAAAGTCGGTAAACCACGGTAAAAACCATGGCTAACCACCTTTGGACGGTGAAAACACCCTCTCACCGAGTTCCGACGGTCGGAAAGGGCATTGCACGGACTTCTACCGTGCAAGATGCCGTTATCACCGTCCAAAGTCGGCAATTCACGGTCGAAACCGTGTTTTACCGCCTTCGATCGCTGAAAACCACTCTCTGGCGGGCTTCTACCGACCAAACACCGTCGAACTTGGGCCTTCCCAAGCGAGACGGCGCTCGGACGGGCTGAACCCGCCGGAAAAGTGCTTTCCGTAGTGGTTTGGCCACCATGACAACAGTCATGGCGGCGAAACCACTCCCACCATGTGTGTATACGGTCATTGAACGTAAAACACACCGTTAACAATGAAAAGAGAACTGCCAACAGGCAGGAGAATGAAATTCCCTTAGAGGGACTTTTTCACAGTTTTTTTCCTTTTTCCAGTCTTGGCTGGCTTTTCAGACGGTGAATTGTCGTTTTTTTTCGAACCACGTGTGGCTGGCGTCTGTTGTTTGTTATTTCTCCAAACATTATGGCGCCTAGCCGCCAAATTCACCGTCTTAGCAGCTAATGGCCGTGCAGTAGCGGCTAAAACATCCACGTGCAGTGTCCCCTTCCTATACTGAACCTTGAACCGGTACTTTTGTAGTTGCATCTGCCAATGCCCCAACCTGCCTTGCAGGTTTTTGGCTGTCTGCAGATAGCAAAGAGCGTGGTGATCTGTTACGATCACAAACTCCCGGTTAAAGAGGTAAGGACGGAATTTACCTATGGCAAACGTGACTGCCAAGCACTCCTGCTCGGTGACTGAATACCGTGTTTCCGCTCCTTTCATGAGTCGGCTTGCATAGGCCAGAACACGGGGGACATTGTCCTCCGGCAACTTCTGGTAGACTACGACTTCCAAGCCGTACCCACTAGCATCGGTATGAATAATTACCTCACCACGAGGATCGTACATGGTGAGTACCGGCGCTTCGGTTAAAAATGCCTTTAACAGAGCAAATGCTAGTTTACACTGATCCAACCACTTGAAGGACACATCCTTCTTTGCGAGATCATGCAAAGGCTTTGCCACCTTGGGGAAGTCCTTGATGAACCTTCGATAGTAACCAGCAAGTCCGAAAAAACTGCGGACGCCTGTCACCGTTGTCGGGACATCAAACTCCTGGACTGCTCGTACGAGATCCGGGTCCGGAGCAACTCCCTCGGCACTAACTACGTGACCGAGATAACACACTTTGATAAAGCCTAAGAAACACTTCTTCGGCTGGAGTTTTAGCTCCGCCCCTCGTAACAGTCCAAGGACAGTGGAAAGTCTTTCGAGAAACTGCTCGAAACTGTTCCCAAAGACGATAATATCGTCCAGGTACAGCAGACAAGTCTCCCACTTATGTCCTGCCAATAAGAGGTCTAGCGCTCTCTGCATGGTGGCTGGAACATTACAGAGTCCGAAAGGCATTTTCTGGAACTCAAACAGACCTTGAGAACAAATAAATGCCGTCTTCTCAATGTCTGGCTCAGCCATCCGAACCTGCCAGTAACCACTAGCCAGGTCCAAGGTAGCGAATAACTTCGCACCGGCCAACGAATCGAGTGCATCAGCGATGCGAGGCACCGGATACTGATCCAGCTTTGTCTGGGCATTCAGTTTCCGGTAGTCCACACAAAAACGAAAGCCACCATCCTTCTTGCGAACAAGCAAGATAGGGCTCGCGTAGGGACTACGCGAAAGTTGGATAACCCCTGCATCCAACATCTTCGCCACCTCTTCTTTCTCGACTGCTCTGGCCGCTGGAGCGGTTCAACGCAATCCTTCTCGCACTGGAGGTTGCCCACCGGTGTCAATCGTATGTTCGACCAGAGAGGTTTCACCCAACTCTGTAAAGTCGAACGCGAAATGATCCCGGTGTGCCAGCAGGAACTCCCGAAGCCGTCTTGCCTCTTCAGGCTTCAGATTGGGACCAATCTTAAGACACTCTTCAAGAGTGGGAGCCGTCGTCATATTGAGCACTTGGCGTCCGTTTCCGGACGCCCTTCTCAACTTCGACGAGGCCTCCCCTGGTCGAACCGTCGTCTGAGTGGGGTCTCCCCCTCTCAACTTAGACAGTTCTTCCAGCCCCACCACAATGGTAGCCTCCACAGCTTGAGCCGTGGCTACACCCTGTCCTGTTTCCAGGGCAATCGGTGCATTTCCCACGTTTTCAAGCCAGATATCGTACGTGCCAAGCCGGTTAGCTGCGGTGATACCTGCCACTGCCAACACACCATGTCCACCTAAGGCTTTCCGGTGTGGCTCCACGAGAAGCTGGCCAGGGCCGACATGCTCTACCAACGTCACAGATACGACACGTCGTACGTGGGCTGGCAGCCAGACATTCTCCCTCAGTCGCAGAGAACAAACTTCTCTGCGCCCGATAGAGGTTCTGGTCTCGGGCAGCTCTGGTGAAACAATGTTCACCCACCCGTCAACCTTCTCGAGTGCAGGCAGAACCACTGGGAGTTGCCGTCCCGGAGGCAAAGCCCCTGGTATCGGCGATGGAATTGCATCCACCTCCCTAGGTTCCTCGAGCGCTCGATCGGTGAATGCAGCTTGGAGGGCATCTGGATGTGCAGTCCAGACATCCTCCCGGAAGTAAATCTTCCAGTGCACGATATCTACCATCAAGCCGAAGCGTGAGGCGTGATCAACGCCCAACAATGCTTCGCCCTCTCCTTTCACCAACAGGAGAGGCACCTTGACGGTTTTCTTGTGGATGGTCAATTTCACATTTGTGACCCCTACTACCTCGATGGAGTGCCCACCCATTCCGAGAAGGAATGAAGGAACCGCCAGTTCCTCTATAGGCAACTCCATCACTCGTGCCACCGTAATGCTTAGAACTGACACGCCGGCCCCGGTGTCTACGATCATCTCCAGGAGACGATCGCCTATCGACACCCACACCCATGGTGAACCTATGTTGTAGGCCCGGCTCTGAAGCTCAGGAATGGGAACCCGAGGGTTCCCACCATCGATCTTCTGCGTCCCGTCCACCTTACAGTCCACACCGGACGGTAATTCCAGACGTACAGAAGACTGGGACAGTCTCAGAAACCAGAGACTTCCCAGGCACAACAAGAGGTATGGGCGCACCAACTCTTCCCGCCTGCTCGATGAGTGCACGATCCAGCACCTCACCACTAGGCATGTAGGGTGAGGGGCAAACCAGAGATCCAGCTGACTGCACACGGCCTCCAATGTGGAGCATGGCGATGGAAATACCCACTGGGTAATTTCCGGGTCCGCAGACCTCGCCAGAGGCACCCCTGCTTTACACAGGACATCCACATATTTGGAGACTGCCCAGAAATACGTCCCTCACTCAGAACCCAGGCCCTGACAGGCACCTGAGTTTTGAAACATGACCGGTCGACCACCACTCATTTCGGTGGTGACCGGCGGCAGTTTAACGAGGATTTCTCGTCCTCCATAAGTCGATAGTAGAACTGGCCATCATAAACGGTGGCCAGGTACTTACGACCCTCCAGCCAAACTGGCGCAATGCCAGTGGTTGGCTGGAGCTTCTGACCTTCGTCAGGCACCACTCTGGCAACCTGCCCTTTGGCCGCAGCCTTCGGACAATCCTTCTTCAGGTGACCCATCTGGTTACACCCGAAACAAGGACCTAGTCGCCGGAGTGCGTTTCCTGTATGGTCCGCACTTCGAGGCGTTTACGCCGGCTGACCTCCACCAGAGCCTGCCATCTTCTTCTTCTTGCCTGCGGTCTTGGCCCCTGCTTTGTCCGACTTGGACGGCGCAGTAGCCTTCGCAATTGTTTGCCTCGAAGATGAAGCCTTGGCAGAGCTCCCAGAGATAGCTGTGGTTCCAGAGGACGGAGCGTTAGCCCTGTCCTGAGGAACCCCTCTAGTACGGTTAGGTAATTTACCGGTAAGAAGCAAATCGGCTTCAACCAGCCGTGCCTTTCGGGCATATGCTTCTACCGTACCGGCCTTACAACCAATCAATTGATCAGTGATGGCCGTCAGGAGTTTCCGTTTGAAGCAAATGAGCCAACAGCTCTCGTCTTTGCCCGGAAACACTCGGTCGGACAGTTCCAAGAACCGCCAGTAGAATGCCTGCACAGACTCGGTAGCCCCCTGTTTCATCGACTCGAATTGGCCGAAACAGAGGCGAGCCTGCATAGCGTCCTGCAACTCAGTCCAGGTCAGGTCAGGAAGAGTTTCCACCAAAGTGGCGTAATACTCCTCTGCCGGAATGTCCAGCAGAAACGTAAAGAAACTGCATCGGGCTGCCTGCTCCGGTTCCCCAAAACGTCAGACTCGGACTCAGCTTCTGAAGGTATCATCAACTGAACTCTCGGCTGCTGTCCGGTTGCAGGAGGAACTCCCCAGCCAATCCCCCTAGGAGATGGCCTGGGTGCTTCCTGCGGAGGGTCCCGCCTGGCCTGCACCAGCGATACCTCCTCCCGTGCACTTTCACGCATGGGCGACAGTGAATACACTGGCACATCCCTCTGTTCGACCAACGAACGAGACAGCCGTCCTTCCATCCACAGGACATCTATCCCGTAAGCGATCTCCAGGAGTTGCCGCTCGGAGAGCGTTTCCAAAAAGGCCCGGCCCTCACGTTCAGTATCATCGGGGATCTCCACCAGGTCCCGCAGGGGCTGCCCGCTCCGTCCAACTGGACGAGCGGCAGTGGAAGCTTGGACAATCGGCCGTGACCGATCGTCATCCCCGATGAGATCACCATCGGATCCACTGTCTTCCAACGGGTCTTCTCCCGGAAGAATGTCACGGCGGCGTTTCTGCACCGTGACCCAGTCCTCCGGAAAATTCCCGTCTACGCTACCGCTACGTTCCCCTGTTTCCAGGGGATCTCCGCCTTCCGCCACCACAGGGACAGTCGACTACGCGGCCGCCTAACTCTAAGCCCGCATCTGCGCCAAGTTCCCGACCTTCCGTCGGTACTTTTGGGGCTGGCTAAGTTTTTCATAGTAAACGAACGGTAAAATCTGGACAAAGCCACCAGATAACGGGTTTCCACCGTCGAAAACGGTAAATTCACGGACAATAGTCCGCAAAATACCATAACGAATGGATGGGACCATGTGAAACTGCGGTATCACGGACAAAAGTCCGTTTCCCATGGTGTACTTCTCGGTAAAAGACCCTTCACCACTTTCTACCGCAGATCAACGAACGAAAGTCCGTACACCACGGTGTACTTGCGGTCGAACACCGTACACAACCGAAAACCACGGTACCACGGACCGTAGTCCGTGCCCCACGGTGGTTCGACGGTAAATTTACCGTTAACCACAGTACAACGGACCGCAGTCCGTTCCCCATGGTAATTCACAGTAAAAATACGGTAACGTGCGGTAAATTTACCGTTCACCACGGTACAATGGACCGGAGTCCGTTCCCCACGGTGAGCAACGGTAAATAATACGGTGAAACAGTGGTTTCCGCTGCTGTCCCACGGACCAAAGTCCGTGCCCAGTGGCGTATGCTCACCGCACGGTGATTCGACCGACTAAACGGTCGAATACACGGTAAATCACCGTGCGAGAGGCGGGGTACAGGTACCTGGTGCCTCCACCAATTGTAACATCCCGCCGGACCGTTAAAATACCTCGTTAAATAGAAATGCCCACGAAACACACAGACGCAAAAACTTACCGTCAACCGGCTCCTTACGGGGATAGGACCGTACCCGTAGCCGCCTCTACACGGTGTTCCTGGGGACGTGTTGCTCCCTGGAGCCACCCTCGACGGACACGGACGAAAACCATGCCACCACACCGAGAATGTCACGGTAGAACGACAGTCGACACCAGCACCGGCCGAAACAAGACGGTAAAGATGGTGGCATTGGCGCCAGACAGACAACCCACCCTCCGTGGTACTCCCCAAATAAACGACACGACACCAAATAAGTGATGAATATAAGAAGTGTTTTATTTACACTTATGATGCAAAGTGGTCTGATTGACCAGCCAAAAGCACTTTAATCAAAGGCCAGAAGGCAAACAAAAGATGAAGATAATGCTGGACAGTGGAGGTCTCCTTGACCTCCACCCACAGGTCAGCTCCAGTCACTTGCTTACAACCAACTGCTCAGATCCTGTGGTTGACTAGGCCACAGGAAACCTCCAGGCAACTCTACCTGGAGGGGACAGAGGTCACATCTGACCTCTCACCCATACACTTCATGGTGAGAGGTCTGCTGGCACCACAATGGCGTCCGACCTAACAGCCTACTGTAGCTGTCAGGCAGACCACCATAGGGAAATTTGTCTGCTCAATCAAAATTAAAAATTGAGCAGACCAGGTTGCCACATAGGCCCACACGGCTGGCCGTAATTTCTCCCACCAATCATGCCGGTCCTTGAAAGAATCAAAGTAGCATTTGACAGTTTCCATCACAGTCTTATTCGTATGCTCCTTAAGCCCATTAGCTTGAGGATGGTACACAGTCGTGTAGTGGTGTGCTATTTGATAGCGCTCTCAGAACTTGAGTAGGACTTTACTCGAGAACTGAGATCCACGGTAAGAAACAAGGGATGCGGTGTACCATACACCTGAAGCACCTCGTCCTTCAGGAACTTCACAACAGAAGTGGCCGAAGCCCTTTGTGGGTGAAATAGACGACTCTGCCTACTGATGCTGGAAATGGGCCCACGAAGTCCATTCCCTAAGTATGAATTGGGTACTCCGGAACTATAGGTTGCAAGAACCTTTGACCATGAGCAAACATCCTCGCTCTTTGACACACATCACATGACAAAATGTACTCTGCCGTGTCGCGCTTCAAACCTAATCATTAGAAGCACGAGTGCAGTCTTTGGTATGTTTTAAACACTCCAAAGTGACCAGCTTCGGGGCGATCGGGTAGGTTTTTCAAACAGAAAGCCCTACATGCTAGGGGTACAACCAAAACAAACCACTGTTGATCCTGAATCAAACATATGGCATATAGTAGCCCTTTAGCCATAGCAAACTTGAACCTTAGGTCCTAGTCGTGATCGGTGAGGAGCTCATTTTTCACCTTGGAACACCAACTATCATTGGTTTGTTCCATCTCCCAGTCCAATTCATTGCGGACATGGTAAATCACCTCATCCATGTCAGCTTCGACATGCTCAGGCAAGTAAGGATCCACAACTTCATCCAGTGGATACTGACTCAAACAGTCAGCATCCACATGAAGTTTCCCCTCCCTATACTTAATCTTATATCGATACCCCTGCAATTGCATCTGCGATTGGCCAAACCTGCCTTGCAGATTTTTAGCCGCTCGCAGATGATACAGGGTGCGATGGTCTGTGACTATCACAAAGTCTCAATTAAAGAGATAAGGTCGAAATTTACCCACGGCAAACATAATCACCAAGTATTCTTGCTCGGTGACAGTGTATCATGTTTCCGCACCTTTCATGAGTCAGCTCGCGTAGGCCAGAACCTTGGGCATATTATCTCCTGGTAACTTTTGGTAAACCACTATGCCGAGACCGTGCCCACTAGTATCCGTGTGTATAAGATCTTGCCACGCGGACCGTACATGGCAAGCACGGGTGCTTCGGTTAAGAACGCTAGATCACTCTCATCTGACCATTCAAAAGACGAATCTTTCTTGGTCAGTTCATGTAGCAGCCTTGCTACCTTGGCAAAGTTCTTGATGAACCTAAAATAGTAACCCGTGAGTCTCAGAAAACTGCGAACTCCGGTTGCATTCGAGGGCACCTTGAACTCTTGGACCACTCTTATGAGCTCTGGGTCTGGAGCTACTCCCCTGGCACTTACAATGTGATCGAGATATTTGACCCTGTCAAACCCGAAGAAACATTTCTTTGGTTGGAGCTGTGGCAACCTGGTCTGCTCAAACCAAATTTTTTTGATTGAGCAGACGAACTGCCTATGGTGGTCTGCCTGACAGCATGCAGTAGGCTGTTGGGACAGATGCCATTTTGGTGCCAGCAGACCTCTCACCATTGGGGTCAATGGGTGAGAGGTCAGAAGTGACCACTATCCCCTCCAGGTGGAGTTGCCTGGAGGTCTTATATGGCCTGGTCAGCCATTAAGTCAAGGCAGTGTGTTGGAGACAAGAAGACTGACCACATCAATGGTGGATGCCAGGCCGGCCTCTATTTGGATCATCTTTTGTTGGTTTGGCCATTAGGCCTTGTTTATTGGATTCTCTTCTTGGCTGGTCGAAGTGACCAGCCAAGTGCTGTAAATATGACAACCACTGTGTAAGTCATTAAATATATATATCATTTATTTAATACTTGTGTCGTGTCGGTCATTTGCTAACCAAGCAAATGGGGATGCACCACTACGAATTCGTCTGCACCCACCATTTTGGTGGAGTGCCAACCCGGGTTGTCACAACCTCTACCAGTTGACCCCTGTCTTCTGGCTATTCTTCCCAGCCAGAAGTGTGGTAGTGCAACTCTCATCCTGCTCCTATCATGGTTCCTCAACTAGCCATTGCAGGAACTGTGGCTCAAACTACTTCCCTCTGTACGAACAAAGACAAAACGGCTTTCCACCATAAGTAATGGAATTCTACCATCCCATATTGTCAACTCAAATGCAAACTCAAACTGAAAAACCCATGAAACACCATTGCAAATGAATAGAACCATAAATAACTATAGTATCACAAACAACCGCCCACGTCCGACAGTCAAATAAAAATAGGAGTGTATTTTACCGACTTTTACCACAGGTTAATGGACAACAATCCGTAGCCCACAGTGTACTAACAATAAAACTACTTTTCACTTTTTTCTACCATAGTCCCAAGGACAATGGTTCGTGCAGCACAGTATACTGGTGGTGAATACGGTTTATGCTGAGTTCCAGCGCAGTTCCACAAACAAAAGTCCACGCCCTGTAGCATAATGACATTCAAGTCAATGTTTGACCGACTGAATGGTCAACACATGGTTCTTCAACCATGTGAGAGGCAGGGCACAAGTGCCAGGCACCTCTGCTAAGTGAAATGACCCAACTCCGTCCCCCACAAACTCCTAGTAGTTTTCTCTAAACTCACCAGACCTGACTCCGAATTAGGGGCTAGGATCGCACTCAAGTTGCTTCGCAAGAACTGCTGGGTGGTGCCAGCCACCATGGAGTTTTCATTGCCAACATTGATGGGTGTAAACATGGCGACCAAACAAGAAAGCATGGCAGAACACACGGTTCCACTGGACACTGGCACAAGCTACCGGACGACGAATGAATAAGGAGCAGCGGATTCCTCAAAGGAGTCCCACCCTCTCTGCAGTTAACTTCCCAGAAAGAAAGTCACATGGACATTGGTAGGCTATAGTACTAAACAATATAATTTAATAACATGATTTATAAATGTACATAATCTGCTGGTCAACTCAGCCTGCAGAAACTCGTTACACAACATTATAAATGATGCACGAGGTTGATGACCAATTAGCCAACCTGGCCTACCACTACGTACTCCCTGGAATAATAGCTGACCTAGCATTATAAACCCCCAGGTAAAACCTGATCTCTCACCCATTAAACTCAACAATGAGAGGCCTGGCTGCCTACTCTAAGCAGCCTGGCAGACCACTACCAGGAATCTGTCTGCTTTTTCAAATTACTTGGAGACAGACCAGGTCATCACACACGTCAGATCAGTTGGACAAATTGTGGCCAGGGTGTGGGCCTACTACACTGCTGTCCTAGACGGTCTGTGATACTAATGACTTGGCAGATGAGACCTCTAAGTAGTGGAGGTACACTGCTTGGAAAGATCTGAGGAATCTGATAGATCCAACAGTGTATTCATTAAGAGTAATGGTGCACCCATATCTTGCAAGTCATCTTTCTAATAGAGGTTGTTGGTGACAAAGATCCCTTAGGTGATCTGGATACTTGTTTGGAAAAGAAAACAAAATAAAGGCACTTTTTAGCCATGCTAAGACATGCCAAGAGGGCCTTAAATATCGAATGGATGTGTCATTAATGCAGCAGAGGACTCCATAGTTCGGGATGCAAACTGTCTGTGTCTGGAAGGGTGAGAAGTTCAGCCAGAAGCATGATGTAAAAAAGCTTACATTTCTGAATTTACCTTTGTGGTAGGTATGTTGCCTATGGCAGGAGCAGACCCTTTTGGGTCTGCTGGTGTTCCACACTTAAAAGACCAGGCTTAAAACCCGGCTAACTCTCATGTGCATCTGAGGCAGTAGTCGAACCACTGCATAGACTATGGCTAGTGGTAAGAAGGAGCGATGAGCAGTGAACTCGAAAGAAGTTTCGTTAATCTCAATTGGTTGGGAAATCAAAAAGCAAGAAATGCTGTGATCCAATCACCCTAACCTCATCTTTCGGACCTCCATATTGTAACAATCCTCCCGGTTATTCAATACTTTTAAGCTTCTCCACAAAGCTTACCTGACTCCTACTCTCCCGGGCTTGAATGAATCACGGGATGTCTCGTGGTGAACTTAGCTGGCAACAAGATGGTTTGCTGACGAAGTTCATTGGCGCTTTCTACCATGGATGGTGGAAACAAATGATGAAATACCATTGCCCCAGTGTGAATGAAGGGGGGATGGTCAAAACCACCATGAGGGTTTGTCGGGCATGAATGTAGAGAGCTGCCCACCAAGATGGCCCACTGCCAACTTGGCAAACCACAAGAAAACAAAAGAAGAATAAAGACTTAATAATGGCCAGTACAGAGCACCCGGCTGCAGGTCTTCCCGGGGTCCTACCAACTGCCAGAAGACCTCCTGAGTATAGACTTGCAACATAAACACCTCTTACCATTGCTATATCCACATAGCAAAAAGAGAGGCATGTCCAACATATGGCGGTTCAACCATTTGCTAACGGAGCAAATGGAGAGGGAGTTTGAACCTCTGAAATGTGACTTTCTATCTCTGCTGGATTACTCATTGCAAGACCTGACTAAGATGCTGTTAGGTGTTCAAATAATGCCCCCATTACACTAAAACACCTAACATTATTATATATATACAATATACACAAAAATGAAATCAAAAATAGTGTGACGGACCTTTTTCCACTAGTAGAATCTGCTCTTTTAAGTTAATACGAGCGAGTTGACACTCGTATTGATAGTGAGTGGCTAAGTCACTAATTTTACTGGCCCGGGAGGACTAGACCAATATAACGTCTATTTAGCGTCCTCACTAGTCTCTGGCTAAAGGCTTTCACAGTCTTGAGGATTTTTAGTCTCTGTAATGATGAAATGAACAACCACGGAGTTTAAGTTGCCAATAATTAAACACCACTGGTTAAGTTTAATTATAAAATAGAAGTTTATTTTGTAAATCGAGGAACCAACAGGCACTTCGAAAGCTGTGGTGATGTCCTCGATCTCTGCGATCGTCTCTCTGGCTCCGAGGTGAATAACCTCTCCAGATGGATTGAAAATTTGAATTTGAAGGATAGACTTTCCTCTCCCTTCAATGATTCCAGGAGAAACTTTGATACCTCTCTGCTGGAGCGTGCTTTCGCACGAGTCGTTGAATTGAAGACTACCTTCTTGTAGGTCTTCAGGAGCATTGACCTCGACGATTGCAACTTTCTTCGGATCCAGGACGAGATTGTGGACCAGACATAACTTTGCTGGCCCCTTATTCAGGAGTTTCTCTTGTAGATCCTCTTCTTTATTCTTAAGATGTTGAATAAAATCTTCTGCTTTTTGAATCTTTTGGAGAGTGTACGGCAAGAGTTCCTCTCTAAAATAGATTTTCTTTTTGTTCATGTCGAGGCAAAGGTTGAGATCTTTACTGTGGTCGGTCCCCAATAAGGCCTCACGTCGTCCTTTGATAACAATCAGTTTTCCTTTGACAAGCTTCTCGGCGACTTGAATCGGCACAATGACTTGTCCCATGATGTTTAATTAATTTCCTCCGGCACCAGTCAGATTTGGCGGGAAAGGTAGTGGATCCATTACCAGCTTCATGTCTTTGACTAGTGATTCACTTATGACAGAAGCTTTGGCACCACTGTCGGTAGTCATCACTAACTCACGACCTCTAAAGTTCACAAGAACTTTGGGTGCCGTCTGCTCATCTCGTTGTTGGACTTGAAGTTCACGAGGCGTGACTGTCTCAGTCAACTTGGTCCAAACATCTTGTATTGTCTTCGAACAACACGGGTTTTGCAACCAACAGAGAAGACTAGACTCTGCAGTCGAACCCATAACAGGTGTAGCTACTTTCTTTTTTGCTACACCATGTTCTGCTTTAGTTTCAACAGGAGTAGCTCCTTTCGAGACTACTACCTGTTCTGCTTTGTTTTTAGCAAGAGTAGCTCCTTTCGAGACTACTACTTGCTCTTCTTTAGTCTTAACAGGAGTAGCTCCTTTTGAGACTACTACCTGTTCTGCTCTGGTGGACATCTTGGCGTCGTTCATTTTATCAAACGATGTAGAGGCCCCACTTTGCAGTGGTTTCTGCCGGCTCACATCTTCGTGGATGGTACATCCACGGGCCTCTACATCGTTTGATAAAATGAACGACGCCAAGATGGATTTGGATTCCATCTCCAAAGTCTGCCTTATGTCTTGGAGAGTCCTCCAGCTGTACCGCAGCACAGCTCTGCTTAGGAGTCGTTGATTCCTCTTCTCTGTTGTCGTTTTGGCACAGGCTACCCAGACCTGGAGGCATCCCCGCATGGTTGACCGCAGCCACCCCAATAGATCTTCTCGTTATCTGGTCCTGTCAGACCGTGACGTCAACCTTTGCAGGTTTCGTTGACTCCTCTTCTTTCGGCTCTCTTTGACATCTTCTTTTTTGGGCATCAGTATTTTGGGTGCGAGTGGCGCCCTTAGTAGTTTAAAGCTTTTTGGTGATTATCAAAATGAAAATAATGCATTTTGTTGTTAATCAACACTGGCACCATCTTCATCCCATTAGGCAGAACGTGGATTTCGTCAGCGCAGATAGTTTTCGGCATCGTCGTTTCCGACGGTTCATCAACTCTATTGACTGGAGTTGATGGAGTTGTCTTGTTCTCCTCTTTCTTCGGTTTCGGTTTGTTGGTGCACTTTAACGCTCTGTGTCCAGGCTCCTGACATTGGTAGCAGATGAGTGGTCCAGTAAACTTCCTTCTTGGGGGAATCTTGATCCACCATCTTGATTTGTCTTTTAATCCTGCGTCTTTTCAGATGTGGCCGGATTCTTGGGAGTCCACATCTGCTTCTTCTGTTGTTGTTGCTGCTGCTGCTTCTGCTGTTGAGGCTTCTGCTGCTGGGCCAGCTGGTTACCAGTAGACGTCCTGTAGACTAGCATATTTTGCTCTATCAGTTCTCTTTCTGTTTGGTCTGCAAATTTTACAAAGTCATACAGATTATCTTTAGGTGCCCCAAATAGGTACTGTTTGAGAGATGGTAGCAGGCTCTTTCTCAAACTTGAGATCAGCAAAGAGTCGTCATCATTTGGATGTATCCTTCGATACATCTCTGCATACTCTTCCGTGTAGACTTTGAAAGTTTCGTTGTCTTTCTGAATCTTTGCGGACAGCTCGTTCTTCATTCGCACTTTCTGGTCTGGCAACAGGAATTCATTAATAATTCCATTTCTCATCATGATCCAATTGATCTCGCCATATTCCAAACGAAAATGAGCAAGCCATTTGATTGCTCGTTTACGAAGGAGACCAGTAAAGTGGCTGCATCACTGCAGGGAGTTCTACTGGTGCGCAGTCGCAGTCGCAGTTTCGGAACCAATATACTTCGGAAACCCTTGTAGCAGATGTAGCAAATTCTTTTCAGAATATGGCATGGGTCCCAGGTTTGGAGTCCATTCAGGAGCTTCTGGCCTGAGCTTTTGCCCGGATTCTGTTGGTGATTTGCTTCGTTGTCTGAAATTTCTCTCGTGTGTGTTTCAGACGGTGTGGAGTCGATTCTCCACATAACCATCTTACCAATTCTTCTTTGCTCTATGGAGTGGCATCTTTCATGAGTTCGGCAAAACAGGCGAACAACTTCTGCTCGTTGCTTCGTTGAGAGGCTTCAGAAGATGCTGCTTCTCTTTTGCGTCGGGCATCGGCTTGGCGTTTTTCATCCTCAGCATTCCTCCTGGAGTCGCTTCTCTGCTGCAAGGGCTCTCAGCTTGTCCTCCTTCTCTTGCTTTCATGTATCTCGGGCAACACGACATGCTTCCTGAGCTTTTGCTCGTTCTTTTACGAGCTGATCACGTCGGTGTCTGTATTGGAGTCGCTGGGAGAACCTTGCGGTTATTCCGTTGGTATTCAACATTATTTATCGTAATTTGTGACAATAAAAACATAAAAAATATTTCGAAAAATTTTGTTTTGTTCCAAAATTGTTTGCACAATTGAATTATGATACAGTTTCGTGTTTTTCAACATGTTTTTCAGAGCAAAATGAAGTAACAAGTTTTATAAACTACCCGGCACCTCCACCATATATTGTGACGGACCTTTTTCCACTAGTAGAATCTGCTCTTTTAAGTTAATACGAGCGAGTTTACACTCGTATTGATAGTGAGTGGCTAAGTCACTAATTCTACTGGCCTGGGAGGACTAGACCAATATAACGTCTATTTAGCGTCCTCACTAGTCTCTGGCTAAAGACTTTCACAGTCTTGAAGATCTTTAGTCTCTGTATCTCTCGGACTTGCATCCTTAAATCTGCCCCAAAAATAGTGTTAAATATATTTACAATCTCGTGTTGCAGGTTTGCACCTGATTGGAGTCGTGATCCAAAAGGGTGAAGAGCTGCAATGTAATGATGAAATGAACAACTGCGGAATTTAAGTTACAAATAATTAAACACCACTGGTTAAGTTTAATTATAAAATTAAAGTTTATTTCGTACATAAAGATTGCAAACGAAATGGAAAACTTGATTTGAAAAACACAACACATAAAAATAAAAATAATAACTTTGAGAAATTAAAAACAAAAGAATCTAGCCAAAATCGTGCATAGGTTCGGTCTGTTAAGAATTGCTGTTGAACACAAGAATACAGCCTTTTTTATACCCTGAGAACCCAGAAGTCAGATTCTCAGGGCACAAACCTTCTATTGGCTCAATGAAACTTCTGGCCCAAATAGACCAATCAACGGATTGATCTCTTTGGCCAACAGCAGCGAAACGGGAAATCTTGTTAGCTCACGATAATTTTAAAACAGAAACGCTTGGAGAATGGTTAAAAACGGACCCAAAATTATTTTGGCGTTACATCAAGAACTCTAGGCGAAGTAGAAAATCTATTCCTTCTCTGGTTGACACAAATGGGAAGCTTGTTTCAGATCCAGTAGGGAAAGCTACCTTATTAAATGAACAATACAAGAAGGTCTTCACAATTGATGATGGCATACCACATGAGGGTTTTCCTTCAACATCTCCTTTTATGGATCAAATTGTAATAACTGCAGATGGGATAGTCAAGCAACTTCTAAAATTGGACTCAAATAAAACCTGTGGTCCAGATGTGATGTATGGGTCCATACCTTCAGTTAATTTTTCAAAAGAGTTTAGATGTAGGTATTGTACCAGATATGTGGAAATTAGCTAATGTTAGTCCAATTTTTAAATCAGGAGACAAGTCTCAGGTAACTAATTACAGACCCGTGTCTTTAACCTCGATAGTTTGCAAGGTCCTTGAACATATATATTCCTCCTCAATGAATTTTCTTATGGAAAACAATTTTTTGTGTGATAACCAGCATGGGTTTCTTAGGGGGCGTACATGTGAAACCCAGCTTATTCTTTTAGTTGATGACCTTCAGAAAATTTTAGACAAAGGCAGTCAGATAGATTTGGTTTTTCTTGATCTCTGCAAGGCATTTGACACAGTTTCTCACTCAAAACTAATGACAAAAATTAGTGGGTATGGATTGGGTGAACAGGTGTATAAATGGGTGCATTCTTTTTTGAGTGATAGGAAACAAAGGGTTGTTGCAGGTGGGTCTGAATCTGACTGGATAGGGGTTACAACAGGGGTTCCTCAGGGTAGTGTGTTGAGTCCACTTCTGTTTCTTTTGTATATCAATGACCTCAGCAGTCAAGTTAGCAGCAATTGCCGGCTATTTGCAGATGATACAATAATTTATCGTGAGGTTACCTCTGACAATGATTGCCATATTATTGATAGTGACTTGAAAGCAATAGAGGCATGGTGTTCTAAATGGCAACTTCAACTTAATAAGGGAAAATGTTGTGTAATGAGGGTAGCTAGGGGAAAGAATCCAATAATATTTCCATATAGAATAGGGGCCATTCCACTTAATAACGTAAATTCTTATAAATATTTGGGGGTAACGATTACAGCTAAACTTTCTTGGAAGCTGCATGTCGAACAGATTATTTCCAAGTCTATGCAGATGCTTAGGTTTAGTCAACGCGTTCTAAGAAGGTGCCCCAGGGAGGTAAAATGTATAGCATATCAATCATTAGTATGTCCCCATCTAGAATACTGCAGCTCCGTGTGGAATCCCCACACTGAGGACTTAGCTCAATCTATAGAAATGGTCCAATGCAGGGCTGCTAGGTTTGTTTGTGGTAAATATGGATATGCCGACAGTGTAACTAAAATGCTTTCAGAGCTTGGTTGGGATAGTTTATTTGCAAGACGTTCAGATTTTAATCTTAATATCTTTAATCGAATGCTAGAAGGCTCTTGCCCTAAACCTACTTCAAGTAAACTTTGCAGGGCATTATATTTGGGTAGGGCTGACCACTCTAACAAAGTTGGAGAGATTTTTGCACGAACAGATTCTTATTACTGGTCATTTGTCCCGAGGGCGATTTGACAATGGAACTCGCTTGCTGGGGATTTTGTGCAGGAAAAACGTATTTTATGGGAGTCATAATTTTGTTTTGTTTTGACAATGCATATATTTGCAGTATTAAAAAATATTGAAATTGTTGTTGGGTTTATATCATTAGGGTTTTATATTTTCTGGTTTTGACAATGCATTTTCTATGCTGCACTTGGACTCTTGTCCCTCTGCCATAGGCCTTTATGGCTGCTTGCAGAGTAATTTTTCAAATTCAAATTCAAATTCAAAAATCATGATTCATCTCCGGTTATCACACTTAGGTGATAACAGCAGAAAAAAACAAAATCGAATCAAAAATACATAAATCCACTCATGTGGAAGTAAAAACGAGGGGGAATGAAAAGGTCAATATCAAAATATGGAATATGGGTCACTTGGTACCATAAGTACCGAGTGGCCCAGAAACCAAACAAAATACAGGGTGACGTTAACCCAAAAAAACGAAAGTGCTAAAATGTGAAAATAAGTGGCGGGTCCAAACGTCTCAATAGATTGAAAACCAAAAAGAAGAAAAAATAATAAAAGGAATAATTATTAATAAGAATAATAAGAATAATGATAATAATGTTAATAATAATAATAATAATAATAATAATAATAATTAAATATATAATATCCCAGGTCTGTGTGTCTATCTATCTATCTGTCTGTCTGAAGTAATGCTGTAAAACCATTGAAGCACATCAGAATTTATATAAATTTGAATAAATGAAGAAAAGAACAGTTTTTTTTTCTTAAGGTCAACTATATGTTGCACCCTTCCCATCCAAGAACCCCATGATAATAAATTGGAGAGGGGAACAGGTAGGAAAGTGTAGAGGGGGAGAGAAGGAAACATGGGGGAGAGAAGGAAATGTGGAGGGGAGAGAAGGAAACGTGGAGGGGGAAAAAGTGGGAGGGGTGACTGAAATTGAAATGAAAGGAGTAAAAAAGAAACAAACGACGTGCATGTGCACAATTGCCTGTGAATTTTACTTCTGTCATTTATGACGGGTTACCCCACTGGTAATAATAATAATGATTAAAAGAACTTCATGAATGAAAACAGGTGTTTGAAACAGGTGTTCAAAAGAGAAAATGTATAGTTAAAGAAACTTGAAGCCAAGTTACATGGACAAGGAAGTTAAATTCAAAAAGTTGTAAGTGTAATGTGAGACATTAGTGAAACCAAAAAACAATCACACAATAGAGAGAGACAACATATTAAAAATATCATATGGTAACTATAATGGGGTGGGGAAAAAATAATAAACCACTTAAAAACCTTTATAAGAAAGTTTAAAATATTTATAATTTATGATACTTTACTGACAATAAATTAGTTGTAAATAAATTAATGTGGCCTGTCCAACGATCTATAAAAAATAGATTGGCAATTTTATAGACATCAGCACCCCCAAACTGAGACTACTGCAGCTACGCACCGCCATGACAGTTATAGGCAGAAAGTACAGTGATCAGCAGTCAAATACATTAGGGGTCATACTAAAAGACAGGACGGGCAGAAAAGGCAGAATTTCGTTATTTCTGGGCAGGTCGCAATATTTTTGTGCAGGTGAGGGTAATCGAGGGTAGGTGGGGTACTACCTACTAAACTTAACCATTACCTGCCCGAAAAAAAATTTCTGGAATTTTAAAAAAATTTTGAAATTGTTTGTATAGGGCAGAATTGGCAGAATTTCGTTATTTCTGGGCAGGTCGCGATATTTTTGGGCAGGTGAGGGTAATCGAGGATAGGTGGGGGTACTACCTGCCAACAGTTAAGTTTAGGGCAAGTGTCTTTAGAGCAAGTGTCTTTAGAGCAAATGTCCCACACCCTCTTAGTTCTCATTTTTTTATGGAAAAAAGGATATTTCTCCGATATCACACTTTAGAATAATGGAAAATATTTACCTTGAGATAGCATTGGTACGTATTCCATATGACTGCGTTTTCTCGATTAAAAGCTCTCATCATAGCCAAGGCAATAATATTAATTCCTGGATTCATGTATGTATACTCAGCATCAATGAGCAAAACAACGCCTTTATCTTTGGCAACCTACATTATATTTTAAGCAAAGGAAAGGTATTAGACACTTTTTAAGCTAGGATAACACTACTCAGCAAATTGGTTTGACAAGTGAAGTGTATTACTGTAGTACACAGCACCATTTGCATCACATTCGTCTAAATAGGACAGTGTAACATACTAATCTCAAAAATGATTACAAACGGAATGCACACAAAAGACATTTATTCTTGTGCAATCATTTTTTTAGCAGTGTGACCCTGATGGTATAAATCAGTTAATGCAAGCAAGTTTTACAGTAGATTCACAGTATATGCTCAAGGTGGGTCTGGATGATCGTGGTCAAATATCGTACTAAAGATTACCAAATGAAATCCGTTGCATTTAGAAAGTCGGGTTCACACTGGCGAAACACTCATATCATGGTTTTCCATAAAGAAAATTTGAACGAACTATGATCAGACTGTGTCATGATCTCATAGTGTATTGAGACTCTGATTACAACTACCAGGGTCGATTCACACTACAGGTTGCGTTTTTCCAAAGCACCCATACACATTGTAAAGAAAATGTAAGAGGTCTGTTATTTTACCTTAGTCAGACCTATATTAGAATATTGTTCCCCAATTTGGAACCCATTTAGAAGTAACTTAAACCACAAAATAGAAATGATACAGCATAGGGTTGCAATATTTGTGAAATGGTATGTATGTATACTGAAAGTGTATCTTCTATGCTTTAGGAACTAAAATGAGAATCATTAGCAGGCCGAAGAAATAACCAAAGCCTTGCTCTTTTTGGACGTTTACTGGCAGATGATAATAATGCTTTACTTAATGACTTATTGAATACACATCCTCGTAAAGGAAGACACAGACATTCAAAGACTTTAAAAAAATTAATGGCTGGAACCTAATGCATATTTTGGGTCTTTTCTCCCGCATGTTATTAGTTTATGGAAATTCTCTTCTAGTTGATTGTTCTTTGTTAGGACGATTTTAATTTAACAATGATGTCTTGTTTTATCTGAATGACAATCTGTTTTCTCCATTCCCAAATTTTTTTGTGTAGTGGGGGATCTGTACCACAGGGCGTGCACCAGTGGAAGACTAACCATTAAACCTGAAAGTCCATAAACAAGCAGTACCATTCAGCCGAACCTCAACGAAGTGCCTTCGAGTGTTGAGACAGGCAGTTGAGTGCAACCAGAAAAATTCTGTTAGCCCCGCCCTTTTATGAGCATCAGACCAATAACAAACCCATAACAAACAGAATCAAACCTGTAACAAACCTAAATAACAAATCAGAACAAACTTTTCTGGCTGGGCCCAACTGCGTCTAGTGTTGAGCTGTAAGAATAAAAAAAGAACCAAGAATGCACGGTGGAGGTAAGGGGCACTCAACAGCTCATGTGTAATTCTTGGTGGGGGCCTAGATCCAAATTGAATATGCATATATAACTGAATAACCACCACAATTACACACTAATACAACCACATGTAGTTATCATTTAGCCTCTAAGCTTTAAGAGCCTAGATAAAGCATTTAGTTCAAAATTTCTCCGAATGTAGGCGCTGCAATCGTTTTTGATTGAAAAACGGTTTTTTAATGTTTGTTCTCCAGGTTTCAAGTCACATAATAATTAATAGAAAAATAATTTCGCGTGTTAAGCTTATAAAAAGTAAATATCGTGAAGCCACTAGATTAAAGCACATGCTAATTTTTATGTAATTGTTCTAATGTTCTTCAAATGTGTGGGTGACTGTCTTTTTGTCCTATGGGACTTAACATGGAGTTAAACAAGGGATTCAAGGAACCCTATAGACCTCCATTGCTTTAATATATGCTTTCATATATCAAATAAATGAAATAACCAACATGTGTACATGTACATATGTGCGCACATGTGTAGGTACATGTGTACGCACATGTACACACGTGTGAGCATGCATATGCATGTGTACGCACATGCATCCATGTGTACACACGTGTGAGCAAGCATATGCATGTGTACGCACATGCGTGCATGTGTACACATGTGTGAGCATGCATATGCATGTGTATGCACATGCGTGCATGTGTACACACTTGTATGCATGTGCGTGCAAGTGTATGCACATGCGCTCATATGTACGCACATGTACACATATGTGCGCATGTGTATGCACATGTATACATGTGTGCACGTGTGTGTCATGTGCACACCCCCACGACATGACAACATGCAAAACTTCACAACAACTTCCAATACTCCACGACAACATCCAAAACTCACATTTTTCAAAACTTCACAATACTTTCCAATGGAAAGAATTCGCAAAACTGGTAATTTTTTCAAAATTACTATTTTAATTTCAATTTCATTTCAATTTCATTTTATTTACATTTAAACTTAATTTAAACTTATTTTTAATTTAATTTCAATATATGTTACATGATTATTAATATTTTACTGCTCAACATCAGCTATAGTGAAACGATCAGTCCAGGAGCACTCCTGGCTCACTTAGTTTTTTGTGGATCGTTTGTTTTTGTTTTAGATTGGCCTGGAACTTTGTCAACCCTCTGTACTGATGTACAGAGGATTGACCTAGTTCTCTCAGCTGACAATGCCAATATCCTGTCTTGGGTCACCTTTTGGGTCTTGGGTCTCTTTCTCTCCCAATCCCACCCCTTAATACAAAAAGATCATGCTGATAAGCAGTAGCATTAAGTCAATGGGGTTGTATTTTTCTTGGAAAATTGTCGTTTTAATAGAATGAATCATCTTTCTATATTTTGTTGACCACTGGTCAATCAAATTGATTGGCCAGTTGGGTTTTTGATTTCGATTTTACCCAATCAGAGAATACTGAGAAATGGTTCTCAGTATCCTCTTTTTGGGTATAAAAGGCCGTGTATTTTTGTGTAAATCAGAGATTATGTAAACAGAAAATATATGCCCATATGGGATAGACCTCAACGAATGGAATTGTAAATAAACGAATGGTATACTTTAAAATTGCCAAGTCTTTTTTATAATTAATGGAGAGAACGAAAGTTCTGAAATCATCTTCATTTCGAATTACCAATCCGGGTGAAAACCTGGATCAACACTTCTAGATACAACTTCAAGGGGCAGCACGATCAACTAGTTTTTAACGGGCGAAAGCCTGAGGGGTAGCAGACAGCTAAAAGATCCATTTTACTGTAAAAGTTCAACAAGGAAGAACTTGTGAGGAATAGGAAAAGGGATTAATTTGTTCCCTTCCTCCTGAACCAGAGTAAAATAAGCGGCTTAGCCAACCGCTTTTTGGTATATTTTATCCACCACAAGGTGGTTCGTTACAAATTTTGTGGAGGTGCGGGGTAGTTGAACAACTTGTTACTCCGTAAGCTACAAAAATTGTGTTGAAAAACATGAAGCAGAGAATAATCGACGTCAGAAATGACCAGTCTTCAGAAGCTACTCAAAGATCTGAGGAACCTCGAGAGACTGAGGAAAAAACGACGTCGAAAAAAGAAAACTGCTGCGTTGAAGAGGATCGTAAAGAGGCAACGTACTTTAACTGGAAGAGGCCAGGGAGGAAACTGAAGTACTCCCACCGACTCCTGTTGCTGTCAAGCCTGAGGTGCAGTCCAACGATGGAAGCAAGATGCCAGAACACGCCGCCATTGGAACAGGAGGAATTGGTTCGTCAAATTTTGGGCGATGAACGAAGCGAGAAGAGAGCGGGCTCGATCAACACTGAATTGGAATCGATCGAACCCGGACGAAAACCCGGTCCGAATGAAACTACCAAATGGACACTGGACCTGGGACCTACGCCATACTCTGAGAGGAATTCGTTACATCCACTTAAGGGATTCCCGAAATACGAAGGCGACGAGAACATCCTCCTCTACGTGGAAGAATTCGAAGACATCGCTACCGCACATGACTGGAACTCCCTGCAGCGATGCAGACACTTCACAGGGCTCTTACGGAAGCGTGCAATAAAATGGCTTGCACACTTCCGCTCTGCTTACGAGGGACAGGAGATCACCTGGTCGATTATGAAGGAGGGAATCATCGCCGAATTTCTCCTACCGGACCAAAAAGTCCGCATGAATCGAGAGTTGATCGAGAGGCTTCAGCAAGACCACAAAACTTTCAGGGTCTATGCTGAAAAATATGCAGAGATGTATCGGAGGATTCACCCAAATGATGATGAATCTTTGCTGATAGCTACGCTCTGAAAGAGTCTGCTACCAGCACTTCGATAACATCTGTATGGAGCGCCAAAGGATCGGTATCACGAGTTCATTTGCTTCACCACTCAAACTGAAGGTGAACTCATCGATGAAAGGGAATTGATTTACAAAACATCGGCTGGGACTACAACCAAAACGGGCGCAAGCCAGTCGAGTCAAGTAAAACAACAGAGTCAACCTAAAACTTCAAGCGGACAAGACAGGACGTCAAACCCGCCTGAAAAGGCTGACAATCACGGACTAAAACGGACAGAAAAGGAACATCAAAACAGACAGAGAACTCCTTGGAACAAAAATCAGGGGCCACTCATCTGCTACCGATGTTGGGAGGCGGGCCACATGGGTTGTGACTGCCCAAATCCTGCAAGACCAAAACCGGAACAAGGAAGGAGCGTTGCTGCGGCTACACCAACATCTGTAAACAGAGTCGACGAACCGTTGGCAACGACGGCGACGCAATTTTCAAATACTGTCGAAGTTTACGAAACTCACGTCTTGCCGAATGGTATGAGAATGGTGCCTGTCGACATCAATGGAGTGACACTATTTTCATGAGAAAAATCTGACCAAAGAGGCTTTAAACTTCTAAGGGCGCCACTCAGCCCCAAAGTAGTGACGCCCGAAACCGAAACGATAAAGGAAAAGGATAACGGAAAAATCAAAGTCAACTTGGAGAGTCAGCATGGAGTCCAAGCTGCAACTCGGCAACAAAGGGAAGTCTCCGAGCTACCATGTGTTATGTGCATCAAGGTTCGACAGGAGGGATCTATAGGGGAACCCACAGATCTGTGCCAAAATGACCGACATACGGCGGTTGCAAAGAAACAAAAGGGAAGCCAAGCTGTAGCTAGACAAGAAGCCTCAACAAAACTGACATCAAAAAGGACATTGCAGTTGGAATCGAAAGTCGTATCATCCATGGGGGAGGTCAACTCAAGAAACCACTGCAAAGTGGGGCCGTCGAGACATTAAGGAAAAATGTCGAAACTAAGCCCTGCAGGAAACAGGAGTTAGCGAAAAAGGAAGTAGCTGCTCCTGCAAAGGAACAGGAGTTAGTGAAAAAGGAAGTAACTGCTCCTGTAAAGGAACAAAATGGGAACTTTGCAACTGGCCTCAGAAGTTGTAGCGTCTATGGGGATGCCAACCAACAGTGCCACTGCAAAGTAGGCTCATCGAAACATCTAAGGTGGATGTCATGGTGCAGTCTGATGGAAAACAGGTCGCAGTGAAGCTAGGAGTAGCTGCTCCTGAAAAAGGAGAGGAACATCTTCATAGGGAAGGGACGCCTCGAAACGAAAAGTTCCATGGTGGAACTAAAAAGGAGCATCTTTATAGGAAAGATGCGAAAATGGAAAAGTTTCAGGGTGGCACTAAAGATGATCAGGGTGGTCATCAAAAACGAAAGGAAACTACGGACAGGGTGTCCAAAAAAGAATTTTGGGAAAAGACACGCAAGCAGGCCGAAAATATCTCTATAGGAGAGACATCTACAGCCTCCCGTGTGCAAACACTGGTAGGTATAATGAATTAGAACATTGAAACTCAATTGAATCCTAAAAAGGAACAGTGGTGTTAAAAAATCCATCAAACGATGAATTAACGTCCAAATTGTGTAAAGGAGAGTCCAAAATTCAAAATTGCCGCTATACGGAGCGCCGCCTGGTGACAGAAAAAGGAGGAAGGGACTTTTTGGATAAGAGCTCCTCCCACTTCCAGCCGGAAATTGAATTTGCAAGCCTCACAGGATCACGTGAGAAGACAACCGCCATTTTGGACGCCACTTCGAATTGTGATTCTGCGAAGAATAGTCGCGTGTTGAGTTTTTTCGAAAAAAAGAAATTGTCAGCATCTAAAAAGGAAATGTTTGGAAAGGAAATGGCTGAATCCATGAATCAAGGAAAACCTGGAAGTGAAGGAGCCTCCGAATTGGAGATATTAATGGACACCGGCGAGATGACGCCGGACTGGCTAAGAATGCTTTTTGGAGAAGAAGACGACGAAATCATCGCTGCAGGGATCCCTTCCGGCAGCAATGCCGTGCCTTCGTCTCCTACAAAGGAAAAAGCTAAAGGACCTTCGAAAACAAAGAAAAGGAAGACGCCAGAGGGTGAGACCACTAATTTTGTTCCGCTAATTGACTCTCCTCCCAGGCAGCGTAGAAGCGGCAACCCGGAACCTGAAATCATTTACGAAGGGCCCGCAAGGGACACAACTCTACAATTTTCGAGGCCTCCGGAGGAAAAGGATACTCCACCTGGGAGCTTACATGATGGATGTCTTTCAGCGGAGCTTGGTGGCTCAAATCGTAGAGGTCGAACGAAAGGAGAAAGAAATGCCGATAAAAAAGTGATGCAGGATTGGATAGATGGGCAAAACAAGGAACTGATGGCTAGGGGACGATCCCCAATCAAGGTGCCAGCAGTTGGGACAGCGCTCCCAATGAAGCAAGTCCCCAGAGACGTTTCGCCATCCAACAGCTGAGTCACGGTGGACCAGCCAGTCGTGAGAGGGTATGTTAATAACCCTATTCGTCCACTTATTTTGCCAGGAGTGATGGAGAGGGTCTCCATCGCTTCTGTAACAACCCGACTGGCCGTTACAATGCCCACGGTAAATTTCGCTTAACTCACCACCGTTGAACCTCCTTGGGACGGGTCGAAGCGCTGACCAGCCCTCCTCTTGTACCCGTCTGTGTCCACGGGTAGCGCCGGGCGGAGGTTCCTACGCCGCAAGTCGACGGACGAGTGGCTGCCGAACAAGACGTAGAATCCACGGTAAATCCCTGATGGATCTTACCGTCAATAAACCGCTCGCGAAGCACTGGCCGACAAGACGTGAAACACGCCCGACCAGGATGGTGAAGTACCGGTGTAACCTCACCGGTAAACCCCCACCCTCCCCGCGGTAACTTCCCCAGTATTATTACTAATAATAATGAACACAAGGACACAGTGGTGAGTGAAAATAAAGAATATAATTTATTCAAAAGAAAATAAAAACACTCACTTAATAAGAGATGAATCTCCTGGCTAATTCAGCCAGGAGAGGAGGTCATTGACCTCTATCACACAAAGTAGACAAAGAGATGAAATGGTGGCCATCTTGGCCACCTGTTGAAATGAAGAGAGCATTATCACACAATTCACATGCACACAGCATGAGGGTTCACTTTCCACTGCCCAGATATAATGGCCACCACCATATATATCACCCCCAGGCTGCTCCACCTGGGGGAGGACAGGGACCCTTGCTGGCCATTTTGTCATCTGCCTGGCACCCAATTTACAGGTGCCTAGCAGACGACAATGGGAATTTAGTTTTGCTCACAAACGAGCAAAACTGGGTCGTCACAATCCTCTCAACTTCCCTGATCCGCCCCGGGATCAGGTTGGTCGAGCCAGCAAGGAATGCGCCCATGACCCCCACTCAGTTTCAGACTGACTTCTTCAGTGGTGGATTCATCGGAGCCACCATCCACTCCGACATCCACCGACGAATCCACCACGAACACATCCGGGTGTTTCTCCACCCGAGACCGAGATCGAAGTCAGTCCCCCTGAGTCTTAACATCACCTGCTGTCGAAACTCTTCGATGGCGAGTGTGTCAAGCTGCGGACTCTGATGCAGAGTCCGACTTGTCAGGAGGTCTATGAGGGCGACCGCGGGATTGGACACGCTACCTCGTAGAGGGTGGGTTACAAACTCCCCCACCATTCCTTCCAAGTCGCAGCCAAGGAGACGCTGAACGTATGGGGCCGCGAGCTGGGCTATATGTACGAGCCCAGCTCCCGTCCCCACCACGTCTAAATCAGCAAAGCATCTCCTTACCGGGTTGACGACCAGCAACACCGGATAGTCCGTACTGCCAAATGCCAGCACATATCGCATGGCAAATGACGGCAACGACGGCATCCACGGAACTGGGAGTGGCTCCCCCAGACGATAATATCCATGGAATTGGTACCCCTCCATTCCCGGCTGGTCCTACCACAGACCAGTCCAACCAGCCGGTTATTCAGAAAGACCTCTCCTTCTGAATACGGAGGCTCCGCACCAAAGCGTCGACCCTCGCCCTCGGGCTCAGGAGACTTGGCTCTTTCTTCCGGTCCTAGGGCCGCAAAGACCCCATCATCGGGACCCGGAGAGAAGGGTGTCCTTCCTACGGAAGGCACGGGACCACGTTTGGCAGGAACGTCATTTTTCCCCGCCGGGCTGCCCCCACCGCTAGGTAACGGTGAGCTGACCCGGTGGAGAGTTCCCACCGACCAAATTGTTAAGTTCGGTACCACGACCACCTTCGGGGAGGAGGAAGGTATCCCGAGAACAACGTCTCGCATTGACCTCCCATCCGTCTGCGCCGTCTTGCTTTGACGGGTATGGTCCGGTTGGCTCCCGGCCGACACGGTCGCACCGTGTCGGGACTCCTCCTCTGTCCCGATACTTCCACCACCACCAGTCCCCTGGGACCCACGGGTGGAAGCCTTCGGACCTCCCTTCTTCTCATGACGGGCCTTCTTGCCCTTCTTTTTCTTTTTCGTTTCTTCATGAGAAGAAGGTTGACCGGGCTGTGAACTGGATGCACCAAAGCTCACAGACTTACCGGGCCGGTCAGTCTTAGGAGGTGGTTAACCCCCTTCGATTGACCGGACTTACTAGTCGCAGACTTTCCAGCCGAAGCTGTACTAGTCTTTGAACTAGCTCCCGTAGTCGAACCGACGGTCGAGGACGCTCGTGTCGCCACGAAGCGTCCCTTTCCATCCCTTGGAAGATTTCTCTTCTTCTCCGGGGCAAGGGTCGGCTGACCCTTGCCACCAACAGGTTTAACTGTCGCACCTTGGTGAGGTGCCTTGGCAGCTTGTATCGCCCCCTTTGGGCGATACGCTGTTGGCCAGCGGCCGTTGTGGCACTCGGAATATTAGTGGCACCAACTCCGACGGGAGGATCCCCTGTTCTGAGCGGATTCCTGGCATCAGCTTCCCGCAGGGGCGGAAACTGAGAGGCCTGGAGCTCAAACTTTTGTCGGCATGCAGCCTTCTTGTCCCGCAAGACAAGGGCAGCACATCTGGCTGCTTGTGCCTGGTGGTACCGCAAGCGGTCCACCTGGCTCCACTTTCCTTTGGGAAAGCCGGCCGGACCTCCACAAGAGGTCTTAGCCTTCTTTCCCACCGGATTACTGGCCAAAGGTGGGGTGAAGAGGCGGGGACGTTTCTGTTCCTGACCACCACCACCACTGGCATGAGTGCTCTTTCTCGGAGTGGGAGGAGAAGGCTGATTGGCCTTCTTTTCCGCTCTTCGGTCCCTCTTGGGAGTTGCAGACTGCCAGCTTGAACAGCCAGCCTCCGCTTCGGTTGGACCCGAAACCGGAGGCTGACCCACAGGCCAGGCAGCAAAAGCAGCTCCCTCAGGATGAGCTGGTGACACAGGGAGAAGACCCACCGCCGGCATAAACTTTGCCAAGGCAGCTTTCGTCCTCTCCAACTGTGCCTCCCTCTTCGCCAGGGCTTTCATCCTGGCGGTGTACCTAGCAGCTCCGGACTTTTTCTTGGTTTTCGAACCGTCCTTACGGAACTGCTGGGTAGGATACTCCCCAACAAAGTAGCGTTTCCCATCCGATGCCAGGAAACCACCTGACGCCATCTGGTACTTTGCGGCTTCGTTCTGTCTTTCCAGGCAGGCCGCTTCCGTCTCCCCAACAGGGTCGACCGGAATTGGACTGCCCTTCCGGGCTGGAGTACCCTCCTGGGATCCGGTCACAGACCATTTACCAAGGGAGCCTGATCCTCTCCCTTCAGACTCCGAAGAGTCCTCTGAAAAGAGGATCTGTTGGCCTCGCCACTGCCTAGAGAAAGGCACCACACCATCTTCCATGGTGTCCATCTCCGCCTCCGTGTCCATGACCAGGGTTCCTCGCAAGGAGGCATCCCTGCTTCCCTCAGCCAGGCTAGCCAATTCTAGCCGGCTTTGGTCTGCCGGAGGATCACACATCGCCAAGAAGGTAGCCGCCAAACCGGTGGCCACCTCTTCGACGGGCGTGCTGGCCCGCACCGGCTCCCCAACCGCCGGGATCTCCATGGCTCCCAACTTAATGGTCGCCCTCGGAGATCCCACAATGGGAGGTGGTGTCAACTGTCCCCAAACAGACCCATAATACAGAGGGGTCCGAGAGGACGGCTGGGTCACCACAGCATCCTCATCCAATAGCAGATCCAAAGGTCCGCCGTCGGCCAAGTCGGCTATGGCCCGACCCAAACAATCCGGGGAGCAAGCGGCATCCGACTCCAACAGCTCCGCATCACCCGGATGCAAAGAGCTGAGGGAGGAGGAACCGCTGCCACCCCCGCCAGTTTCTTCCTTCTCCGCTGTGGCTACCTGATAAAGATCAAAAAACACGGTAAGAATTTGACCTACTACGGTAGGAAACATTTTCCAAGGTCCAAAACCACGAAAAAATGTTTTCCGGCCGGGCAGGCACCGTGGTACACGGCCAAAGCCGTCCCCAACAGTAATCGCACGGTCGGAACCGGCCAAAAACCTTTTTGGTCGGTCCAAAACCCGTGATTTCACGTTCGGTACCTTAGGCGGTGATTCCCACAGTACATCACCGTAGGAAATCTTGTTTCCACCGTGCATATTCCGTGACCCACGGTAAAAACCGTCCTTCACGAGATCCGCACGGCCGGAATCGGCCAAACAAGTGTTTGGACCGTCCAAAACTGGCACCGACAATTCAGGTTCCTTGGGGAGTGATTTACACGGACCACTACCGTGAAAAACCACTTTCCGTCCATTAGAACAATGTGGCCTACGGTCGAAACCGTTCCCCACGGTGGTTTCCCGGACAGAACCGTGCAAAAACACCATTTCACTGTCCAAACTCCGTAGAACTTGGTCCTCACCAAGTCCCACGGCATTCGGGCGGCAAAACACCGTGTCATTCACGGCCCCATCAGTGGTAGCATCACCGTCAAAATTATTACGGTGACGCCTCCACCAAAACCACGTGTTCAAGCGGTCAATGACCGCTTGACACACCCAAAAGCAATAAAAGAATACTGCCAAAGGGCAGGAAAAGGAAATTCCCCTTTGGGGACTTACTTTGTTTCTCGTAGCATCCAATTGGCCTGTCTTTGCCGTTTCTTCGGTGAAAATTTCGTTTTTTTATAATATTAGCGGCAAACGTCCGTCTAACTTGTAATTTGCAAACAAGATGGCGTTTAGCCGCTAATTTCACTGGCAAAACGGCTAACAGCGGCAGCTTGGTGGCTAAAACACTATTAGCCGCCTCTATTGCTGTTACCATAGAGATTCTACTGTCGTCTGCCTTTTTAGGGGCAGATACACGGCATGAATCTCTACGGAAAGACTCAGGAGAAATAACGTCTGCAGACTCCTCTTTGAGTTTGCAGTTGGGAATTGTGGATTTCTCCACCCAGTTCCCCCTCGACAACCACCATCTGTCCGTGACAGACAGGCGGCACCCAGTCCAGGGGTCACTGCGCTCCCACTCCTTATTTCCCCAATTCAGGTCATCATCCCAAATCAGGGAATGACCTGCTCTCTCTCACTAGGACAGGGACTTCCAAAGTCCCTGCACCACCCTGGTGCCTATTGGAGCCTCAGAGGAAGCTTGCAGAACCTCAAAAGCCCTGGGTTTCCTCGGACGGAGGTAATACCTGGGCTGAGGTGCTTCCTCTGCCTCAGAGTCAGTTGACTCCACCACCAAGCTAGGCTGGCCAGAAGGTTCTGGAGTAACATCATTGCTCCTCTCACTTCCAGCTGACCCAGACTCAGCATCACTGGACCCTTCAGAGTTCGAGGAGGTTTCAGAGCCACCAAGGCCATCTTTCTCACCAACCCCACATGAAACCGGTCCCGCACCTTCCGACCATACACATCTACCAGGTCGGAAACCTGCCGGACCACCGTACCCAGTTCAGCCTTGTAAGCGAAATTCCACTTCTTGGCTTGACGGAGCTTCCCAGCCATATCCCTTATTCAGACCTTATTACCAGGCTGGTACCAGGGTGGCTCCACCCGGCCGGTGTCATACCGGCTCTTCTGTCTGGCTTGAGCGGCCGCCAAATTTTGACGAGCACGCTCCTCCACAGCTTGCTGGTCAGGCAAGTCGCGGACCGGACCGTTAGGAATGAGATTATCAATCCCCAACCTAGGCTTACGCCCAAACAACAATTGGTACGGAGACACTTTCGTGCTCTCCTGCACCGCAGTGTTGCAGGCCCACACAGAGGACCGCAATTTCTCCCACCAATCACATTGGTCCTTGAGGGGATCAAGGTAATGCTTGATGGTTTCCATCACGGTCTTGTTTGTACGCTCCGTAAGCCCATTAGCTTGCGGATGGTACGCCGTCGTGAAGTGCTGTGCTGGTGCTCGCAAAATCTTGCTGCAGAACTGGGATCCACGATCCGATATGAGGGTAGTCGGTGTGTGCCATACACCGACAAGATCTCATCTTTCAGAAACTTGACAACACAACACATCCACTATGATCAATACACAAATGACTCCACCCACAAACGCGGGAAAAGGCCCAACGAAGTCCATTCCCCAGGCATGAACCGGGTACTCAGGAACTATGGGTTGCAAGAATCCTTGAGCTCTTGCGAAATGTCGTACTCTCTGACACACTAAGCATGATTTAACATACTCCACCGTGTCACGTTTCATACCTAACCAGTAGAAACGAGTATGTAACCGTTGGCAGGTCTTGTACACTCCGAAGTGACCAGCTTTGGAGCTATCGTGCAACTTCCGCAAGCAGAAGGCTTGACACGACCTCAGCACAACCAACACAGTTCTTGTACGATCCTGAATGGACTTGATGGCATACAACAACTTGTCTGCCACCACGAACTTGAACCTTAAGTTCGAGTCGGGGTTGGTGGAGAGCTCACGCTTCACCTTGGAGCACCAACTGCCGTTGGCCTGCTCCATTACCCAATCCACGTCAGACCGGACCCGGTAAATCACCTCACCCACGTCGGCTTCGACGTGTTCAGGCAAAGAAGGATCAACAACTTCATTCACAGGATACCGACTCAAACAGTCAGCATCCTCATGAAGTTTCCCCTTCTTGAACTGAATCTTATACCGGTACTCCTGCAACTGCATTTGCCAACGCCCCAACCTGCCTTGCAGGTTTTTGGCAGTCTGCAGATGACAGAGTGCATGGTGATCTGTTACGATCACAAAGTCCCGGTTAAAGATGTAAGGTCAAAATTTACCCACGGCAAACATGATCGCCAAGCATTCCTGCTCGGTGACACTATACCGTGTTTCCGGTCCCTTCATGAGATGGCTAGCGTAGGCCAGAACCCGAGAAGCCTTGTCCTCCGGTAACTTCTGGTATACCACGACACCTAGACCATACCCACTAGCATCGGTGTGAATTAACACCTCACCACGTGGATCATACATGGTGAGCACCGGTGCTTCGGTTAAAAATGCCTTTAACCGCTCGAACGCTAGACCACACTGCTCCAACCAGTCAAAGGACGCATCCTTCCTGGTCAGATTATGCAGTGGCCTTGCGATCTTGGCGAAGTCCTTAATGAACCTACGGTAGTAGCCGGCCAGTCCAAGAAAACTTCGGACGGCGGTTACTGTTGTAGGGACATCGAACTCTTCGACTGCTCTCACGAGTCCCGGGTCCGGAGCAACTCCCTCGGCACTTACAATGTGACCGAGATATTTGACCTTGTCAAAACCGAAGAAACAGTTATTCGGCTGGAGTTTCAGCTCCGCCCCTCGTAACAGTCTCAGGACAGTACTCAAGCGTTCGAGAAACTGCTCAAAGGTGCTCTCAAAGACGATAATATCGTCTAGGTACAACAAGCAGCTCTCCCACTTGTGTCCCGCCAACAAGAGGTCTAACGCTCTTTGCATAGTGGCAGGAGCATTACAGAGTCCGAAAGGCATTTTTCGGAACTCAAACAGACCTTGAGAGCAAATGAATGCTGTCTTCTCAATGTCTTGCTCCACCATCCTGACCTGCCAGTAACCACTAGCAAGGTCTAGGGTTGCGAAATACTTCGCTCCAGCAAGTGAATCGAGGGCATAATTGATGCAAGGTAACGGGTACTGATCCACCATATTCTGGGCATTCAGTCGCCGATAGTCCATGCAAAAATGAAAGCAACCATCCTTCTTGCGAACAAGCAAGATAGGGCTCGCGTAGGGACTATGCGAAGGTTGGATTTCCCCTGCATCCAACATCTTCGCTACCTCTTCTCTCTCGATTGCACGAGCCGCCGGAGCGGTTCTTCGCAGTCCTTCACGCACCGGAGGTAACCCACCGGTATCAATTGTGTGTTCGACGAGCGGGGTTTCCCCCAGCTCTGTATAATCGAATGCAAAATGATCACGGCGTTCCAGCAGGAACTCCCGAAGCTGTGCCGCCTCCTCAGGCTTCAGACTAGGTCCGATTTTAAGGCACTCTCCGAGAGTGGGTTTAACTTCTGCATTGAGGACCCGGCGACTTTTCTTGGTCGCCCCTCAACTTAGGCGGAAGCCTCCTGGTTGACCATTTCCATGATTGGGGTCTCCCCCTCTCAACTTAGATGGATCGTCCAGTCCCACCACTAGGGCTGCCTCCACAGCTTGAGCTGTCGCCACACCCTCCCCTGTTTCCAGGGCAATGGGTACGTCGGCGATGTTCTCAAGCCATATTTCGTAAGAGCCTTCATCTGTGGCTTCGGCAATTCCTGCCACCGCCAACAGACCATGGCCACCTAAGGCTTTACGATGTGGCTCAACGAGAAGCAGCTGTCCAGGGCCAGCATGCTCTATCAAGCTCACGGAAACCACCTTCCGCTCATGAGCTGATAGCCATACGATCTCCCAACAGTCGCAGGGAACAAACTTCCCCGCTCCGAATTGGAGAACTGGTCTCGGCGAGCATGGGTGACACAATGTCAACCCACCCATCCACCTTTTCAGGCTCCGCAGGCATACCTTCCGGGAACCCGAAAGGAGGGAGTAGCAGAGGCTCCACAGAATCGTGAAGCTTTGCCAATGCCTCCAACACCGAGTTCGGAAGTCGTACCGAAGTACCCTGCAAAGCCTGAACGGCCAGTGCGGCATGAAGAGCATCCGGATGTGCATTCCATATGTCTTCCCGGAAATAAACTTTCCGGCTCACGACGTCCAACATTAACCCAAACTGGGAAGCCAGGTCAACACCTATTACGGCTTCCCCTTCACCCTCAATGAGAAGATGGGTATGGATGGACCGTCCATGGATTGACATGTCCACATAATGACTCCTTCTATCTTGATGGAGTACCCGCTCATGCCAGTAAGGAATGAGGGGAGACTAACCTCCTGCACCGGTAACTCCATTTCCCGTGCCACCGACTTGCTCATGACCAATACTTCGGCACCGGTGTCGACGATCGACTCAACCAGCTGACCATCCATCGACACCAGAACATGCGGTGCCCCATGCAAGTATGCGCGGCTCTGTAATTCAGGAATGGGCAACAGTCGTTTCCCGACATTACTTCTCTGAGCCTCATCCGTCCTCCCATCCACAGGGGACGGCCATAGCGGTTGCTCAGGGGCCTGGCTTCCAGTCTCCACTCCCAGAGACTCACCAGGCCTGGGCGACAGCATGGGCACACCAACGCTCGAAGCCCTCGTAATGCCCATACCATTCGGACCTCCCTCCCCCTCATCAGTTAAGAAAGGTGCCACCCAGCTCTCCAGCCGGGCAAGCGCAGCTTCCAGTGTGGGGCTTGGCTCCTGAAATACCCACTGGGTAATTTCTGGGTCCGCAGACCTAGCCAGAGGCACCCCTGCTTCATGCAGGATACCCACATATCTGGAGACTGTCCGAAGGTACGCTCCTTCTTTACTTTGCCGGCTTTGCCGGGCACCTGAGTTTTTAAGCATTACCGGTCGACTGCAGCTCAGTTCTGCAGTGACCGGCGCCGGTTTAACGAGGGCGGGCCCTCGTTTCTGGCGACAGGCAGATAGGACATCTGTCCATCAATTACGGTGGACAGATACTCTCGGCCTTGCAGTACTACGGGTGCTAGACCCAGCATGTACCGTGCCACTGGGCTTTCGCCCGGTGGTACTCGAGCAACCTGTCCTTGGGCAACTGCCTTCGGACAGTCCTTCTTAAGGTGACCCATCTGGTTACACCGAAAGCATGGACTGTGTTGCCTACGAGTAGGAGTCTACCTCCAGCCGTTTGGCTGGATCCCGACGGGGCTGCTGTGGACTTATTTCAACCCTGGCTCTGCCGCTTCGTCTTTCTTCCCTTCTGCCCTCCGTTCTTGGCAGTAGCTCCCTTGGATTTGGATGGTGCCGCTGCCTTCGCACCTGACGAGGTAGAAGTAGACGTAGCAGAGCTCCTGGGCTTTGCCACAACACCAGAGACCTGGGCCGCAGCCTGAGTCTCCGGTACTGTCAAGGTACGGGCAGGTAACGCTCCCGCCGTAAGCATGTCGGCCTCGACCAACATTGCCTCGGTGGTAAAGTCCCTGACTGTCTCAGCTTTGGATCCCCAGAGAGGTCTGAGAATCTCCGGCTGCAGTTTCTTCTTATATCGGAGGAGTCGACAAGACATCGTCACCAAGAGAAACTTGTTAAGCCAGCTCAATAAAGCGCCAGTAGAACGCCTGGAGTGATTCCGCAGGCCCTTGCTTCATGGCCTCGAAACGGTCAAAACAGGCCTGAGCCTGATTCTTAGTTCCGAAGCGGTGAAGCATAGCCTGCCTCAACTCCGGCCAGGTTAGGTTCGGCTTGAACTCCACCAAACAGGCATAATGTTCCTCAGCCGGACCATCAAGCAGGTATGTAAAGAAACTGCACCTGGCCTCATCCGTCCAGCGCTGAGCCCTAGCTTTGGCTTCGAACTGCCGGAGAAAAGGCGTAATGTCCTCTCGTCCATCATACCGGATGAACGAGTGAACTGGGTTAAAAAAACCAAACGCCTGGATCTCCGACAGAACAGCCGGTGCAGGCATCCACGGCGCGGTACTTTCCCGCCGTGGTGCTCTGCTCCGGTTCTCCAAAGTCTCAGCATCAGGATCAGCATCCACGGGATCCACCAGCTGGACCCGCGGTCGCTGAGTGGGCAGAGGATCTCCCCGACCACCTCCCGCAGGAGCGGTCCGAGTTCCTCCTTCTGGAGGCATCCGCCCGGCCGGAGACGGCGGCACCTCCCTCCGTGCACCTCCCCGGTGCACGGGCGACGGTGTGAACTGAGGTTGCTCCCCATGGAGCCTCTCAATCCATGGGGAAAGATGACCCTGCAACCGCAGTTCATCAATCCCTCTGGCAACCTCACGGAGCTGCTCCTCGGTCATTGACGCCAACCATGACGTCGTGTTCACTGAGGACGGCTCCGGGGTCCCTACCACCTCTCCCGGTAAGGGATGACCTCCACGTCCAACCGGACGGGAGGCGGTAGAGGTTAACAGGCCGGCCGTAGGCCGTCCACCTGTCCCAGTCGGGGTCGGTAACCCTCCATCACCACCGTCTACCGGTGCTCCACCGGAGACAGTGCCACGACGGTGCGACCGCACCGTCACAAAGTCTCCAGCCAGAGGTTGGTCCGTAGGGTCAACCCCTACGACACCTTCCTCCATGGAATCACCGGTACGTTCCCGCCAAAAGCACCCTAAACAGTGTCGCCCCTCCGACCACCTACCATGGCCGATGGTGCGGGAACGCAACTCCAACCCTTCCAACAAACTGCTTCCCCGACCAGACATCGGGAAAACAGGGTCTTGGCCGATTTCGTCCTTGCGAACACGGCCAAAACTGGCCACCACTTATTGGAAGGTACTCTACCGTAAAATACGGTGAATTTACGAACAAACGTCCGTAAAACACCGACAATTACCGGTAGAACCGTAAACTACCGCAGTTTCACGGACAAAAGTCCGTGTTCTAGGTCAGATTTACGGTGGAGTTCCTTCTTACCGTTTTCGACCGGTGATATACAGACAACCGTCCGTTATTCACCGTCTATTCGCGGTAAAAAGCTCTTTCACCGTATTAGAACGGAGATACATGGACAACGGTCCGTAATATATCGTCCACCAACGGTGAAACCTTCTTCTTACCGTGTTCGAACGGTGATTCACGGACAAAAGTCCGTAATCCACCGTCTACTTACGATAAAACTTGACCGTAACCCGGTTTTACCACGGTATCACGGACAACGGTCTGTGTCCCACGGTATAACACCGGAAAACCTGGCCGTAGACTGGTTTTTGCCGTAGTTCCACGGACAAAAGTCCATGCCCTACGGTGTACTACCTGTCCACCGGACAAGCTACGGTTAACTTCTCCTTTTTACTGAGTTCTACCGGTCCTGCACGGTAAACCACCGTGCTACCGGTATACTAACGGTAAAAATAACCGTTATCTCGCATTCGGACGGTCCTGCACGGTCAACCACCGCGCCCACCGTCCTACTTACAGATAACCTAGGGCTTTCCCCGGTGACCACTGCGGTATCGCGGACAACCGTCCGTGTCCCACGGTCCTTCACCGGACTACTACGCCCTAAGCCGCGTTTGGCCGTAGTTCCGTGGACAAATGTCCACGCCCTACCGGCACACACACGACTCCGGTCTTACCGACCGCTCAAGAGAGGCTGGTGGTAGCGCTACCCGGCGCCTCCACCAATTGTAACAACCCGACTGGCCGTTACAATGCCCACGGTAAATTTCGCTTAACTCACCGCCGTTGAACCTCCTTGGGACGGGTCGTAGCGCTGACCAGCCCTCCTCTTGTATCGTCCGTGTCCACGGGTAGCACCGGACGGAGGTTCCTACGCTGCAAGTCGACGGACGAGTGGCCGCCGAACAAGATGTAGAATTCACGGTAAATCCCCGATGGATCTTACCGTGGACAAACCGCGCGCGAAGCACTGGCCGACAAGACGTGAAACATGCCCGACCAGGATGGTGAAGTTCCGGTGTAACCTCACCGTTAAACCCCCACCCTCCCCGCGGTAACTTCCCCAGTATTATTTCTAATAATAATGAAGACATGGACACAGTGGTGAGTGAAAATAAAAAATATAATTTATTCAAAAGAAAATAAAAACACTCACTTAATAAGGGTTGGTTTATACACCCTTGCTAAGCAGCAAAGAAGCCTGCTAAGCTTCAAAAATGACGTCAGAGCTTCAGATTTTTGTCTTCGCCAGAGCATGAAGCTGGCTTTGAAATTATTCAACTTTTCAAAGCACCAATCAGGAGACGGATACACAAAAGGGGTGAACAAGTCACACCTTTTTTTCTTCCAGAAGGGGAAGGGTTCTATTGTTTTGTGTATCTGTTTTATAGTGACCTCACTCACACAAAGTAGACAAAGAGATGAAATGGTGGCCATCTTGGCCACCTGTTGAAATGAAGAGAGCATTATCACACAATTCACATGCACACAGCATGAGGGTTCACTTTCCACTGCCCATATATAATGGCCGCCGCCATATATATCACCCCCAGGCTGCTCCACCTGGGGGAGGACAGGGACCCTTGCTGGCCATTTTGTCGTCTGCCTGGCACCCAATTTACAGGTGCCTAGCAGACGACAATGGGAATTTAGTTTTGCTCACAAAGGAGCAAAACTGGGTCGTCACACTTCGAAGGTTGTAGATCCGAGGAGAGAAGCTCATCCAGCTCGGCTCATCAGGGAAAAATTCATTGCGGAGAGGCCCAGAAACCCTAGACGCCAGGAAAACGTCACGAGGAGTCAGCCTCAAGAGGAACAACGGACCAGACCGAGGGAAGAGTCAAGGACCCACCAAGGAGGTCCGAAACGGCCAGAATCCAGCCGTTTCGCTATCCGCACACACCTGGACAGGCCAGGAAGGGATAGGTGCTACGGAGAGGAGGAGGGAACGTCGGGACCAGATCTTCGCAGGGGAACGCGGGCATCCAAGCAGACCAGCGCCTGGACCACCCACAGGTGCGATCCCGAAGGTCTCTCCACCACCACCTCCTCAACAATGGCCAAAGGACTGACTGGATATGTCGGATGGAAAGCTGTCCAACCGACAGCAATTTTGGCTACTCAGAAACGGTCTAGTATCTTTTGGGCAATGCTGGGGGAGAAACGTTTTTCGTTATTTAGGCTTCCTCCATAGCGACGAAGGAATCAGGGAGGATCGACTCCAACCACGGCTGGATAGGCCCTGGACCGCAGTCATCATACAAGTATTGGACCACTGGCCCGTCGTTGTCCTCTATGACAATGCCGAAACACGAACACTTAATCTCATTTATCCGCAGCCTAGGGAGCAATCCCTCAGCCAGATCTTCGAGGCAGTCATTTCCTCAATGGTGGCGACATTGATTCCTAGCAGTAGAGGCCACCGGAAGTCGTTCATCACCGTTTAAGGGAACAGGATGGGAACACACACCTGGCCATCCAACAACTGGACTTCATGGAGTCAATAGTACTGGGAGCAATCCCAAGGTCGCAGGTGATACCACTGAGGATGTTGGAGGATTTGACCATCCTTTCGACGGAAGCGGAACCCGGACCCAGAGACCAGGGAGGCCACTTGGAGCCGGACCACTAGACGGAGGACCAGGAACGGAAAAAGGATCGGTGCGGACCAGTTCCAATCCACGCCGAGAAACCGGAGGAACAAGGCAGCGAAGGAGGCGTAATTTTCAAAATTGTTTTGTTTTTTAATTTTGGGGGTTAAAAGAAAAATAAGGGGTTTCTTTTTAAAATTAAAAATTCGAATTTTCGTTTCGCTCAGGGGTTTTAAAAATCTGTTTTAATTTGTGGGTTGTTAGGAATTTAATTTGGAGCAGAATTAATTTCTTTTAAAACGTTTTTAGGGGAGGGTTAAAAAGGGTTTAACTTTCCGTTAATTTATGTTTACATTAGTCAGGGTTTTTGGGAGGGAAATTTAATTTTAATTTCGTTCGTGGATACTTTTTTTATTCGTTTAAAATATTTATCGTGGGGAGAAAGATATATTTATAGTTATATATAGTTATTTTTCTTATTGTGTATGTTCTAGTCGAACAGAAATTAGGAAATTGATGGGGGCAAATTGATTTTTGGGGTCTAAGGGATTTCAGGGTTAAAAATCAACTGTGATGATCAAATTGAAACCTGTGATAACGTTTTTATAGAAATATTATTGTTTTTATCGGTACAAATTGTAAATTTTTATTTTTGTTATGCGAAGTGAAAATTTTTCAAAAAGGGTTTTGTAATTTTGACTTAATGTGGCTGCTTACCAGTGCGAAGTTCAGGAACGAACTTCAGGCTTAGTTAGGGGGGTGAAACGATTAGTCCAGGAGTGCTCCTGGCTCACTTAGTTTTTTGTGGATCGTTTGTTTTTGTTTTAGAGTGGCCTGGAACTGTGTCAACCCTCTGTACTGATGTACAGAGGATTGACCTAGTTCTCTCAGCTGACAACGCCAATATCCTGTCTTGGGTCACCTTTTGGGTCTTGGGTCTCTTTTTCTCCCAGTCCCACCCCTTAATACAAAAAGATCATGCTGATAAGCAGTAGCATTAAGTCAATGGGGTTGTATTTTTCTTGGAAAATTGTCGTTTTAATAGAATGAATCATCTTTCTATATTTTGGTGACCACTGGTCAATCAAATTGATTGGCCAGTTGGGTTTTTGATTTCGATTTTACCCAATCAGAGAATACTGAGAAATGGTTCTCAGTATCCTCTTTTTGGGTATAAAAGGCCGTGTATTTTTGTGTAAATCAGAGATTATGTAAACAGAAAATCTATGCCCAATTTGGGATAGACCTCAACGAATGGAATTGTAAATAAACGAATGGTATACTTTAAAATTGCCAAGTCTTATTTTTTATACTTAATGGAGAGAACGAAAATTCTGAAATCTTCATCTCGAATTACCAATCCGGGTGAAAACCCGGATCAACACTTCTAGATGCAACTTCAAGGGACAGCACGATCAATTAGCTTTTAACGGGCAAAAGCCCGAGGGGTAGCAGACAGCTAAAAGATCCATTTTACTGTAAAAGTTCAACAAGGAAGAACTTGTGAGGAATAGGAAAAGGGATTAATTTGTTCCCTTCCTCCCGAACCAGGGTAAAATAAGCGGCTTAGCCAACCGCTTTTTGGTATATTTTATCCACCACAAGGTGGTTCGTTACAATAGTACTGTCAAAAAGTACCACTTGTGGCAACCTGGTCTGCTCAATCAAATTTTTTATTGAGCAGACAAACTCTCTATGGTGATCTGCCTGGCAGCATACAGTAGGCTGCTGGGACGGAAGCCATATTGGAGCCAGCACACCTCTCACCATTCGAGTCAATGGGTGAGAGGTGAGAAGTGACCACTGTCCCCTCCAGGTTAAGTTGCCTGGAGGTATAAATGGTCTAGTCAGCCGTTTATTCTGGGCAGTGTGTTTTAGACAGCTGACTGGAAAATTTGGATGGTGGAGGCCAGGCCAGCCTAATGCTTCATTGTTTATTTTTTTGGCCATTAGGCCTGTGTTTGTTTTATAATGTTCTTGGCTGGTGGAATGCACCAGCCAAGTGATGTAAATTATCACCACTGCTGGTTTTATGTTGTGAAATAATAAATATAATTCTGTTATCATTTAATACTGTGTCGTGTCCAGTCATTTGGGGAGTACTGCAGGGAAGCGGGATTCTGAGGGGAATCTACCATCTCTTTCCGTCTTATTTCGGCAAGTACTTGTCGGCTCACGGTGGGGTCAGGGGTTTACCACAATATTCTCGTCGTGGCGGCATGTTTATGCCGTGTCCGCCGGGAGGAGGCTCCGAGAGAGCCGGCACAACCCTAGGTTAACCGGGAGGCCACTACGGGTGCGATCCCATCCCCGTGTGGAGCCTGGAGCCGGGTAAGTTTGGTTTGATTTGAACAGGGGTATTGTGGATGACGGTTGAGTCATTACAATTGGTGGAGGCATCAGTTACTTGTACCCAGCCTCTCGCACGGTTAAATACCATGGATTTGACCGTTTAATCGGTCAAATCACCATGCAACGGTAGTACGCTGCTGGGTGCGGACTTCAATCCATGGTACAGCGGCAGAAACCACTACAACTTCGTTCTACCGCAATTACACGGTGGGGTGCAGACATCAGTCTGTTGTACCACGGTAGAAAGTAGCAGAGTCGTTGTACTGTGAAGTACACCTTGGGGCAAGGACATTTGTCCTTGGGACCGCAGTAGAAACCGGTAGGAAAGAACTTTGACCATTCTTTACCATGGGACACGAACTTTGGTCCGTGATACCGCGGTATTACAAGGTTCCAGCCGTTTGTTACGGTGTTTTATGAACTTGGGTCCGGGAATTTATTGTTTTCGACGGTGGGATTCCGTTTTCTCGACGTTTTAGTTGTATAAAAAACCATGGAGACACGGTGGAATTCGGCGTGAGCGGGGCTTATACCGATGATGAGTCGGGAAGCCAGCGCAGAGGCGGGGTTGGAGTTGCGCAACTGCATTGTTGACCATCCCTGTGGGGCAAAAATGGAGGACCACTGGAGGCGGTGGTACAAAGCGGGAGCGGGGACGAGGATTCTCTAGAGGAGGGAAGTGTAGTGGATGATGTTCCACAGGGCCAACCTTCACTGGGGAATTGTCACATTGTGGAGACGCACCGGTGACGGTATCTCCGGAAAATCTTCGTAGGTCGATGGTGGTGAAACTGACGGTGATCTCATGGGGCTTGGTGCTCAGTTACGGCCAGGTGTCCATGTTTCCACTGCCACCCATCTGGTTGGACATGATGGTCAATTCCTTAGGGAGATAGTGGAAGTCCCACACGACACTGCTTGGAGAGGCTCGGGCCTATTTGGCCATGCTCTCCGAGCAGCAAGACCTGAAACTTGATTATGGGATTGATGTCTTTGGTTGGAAGGGCATTTGTCCCGGTCGGTGATTGAACAGCAGTTTTCAATGTTGCCTTTGCAGGAAGCCGCACGGAGGGAGGAGCTGCCTGTGCAAACCAGGAGGCACCTCCGCAGGAAAAAACCCGGCTGTTTCTTAGAAGATTTGGCCGGGGAGTTCCTCCCGCAACCGGACAGCAACCAAGGATTCACATTGCATTACAATTAGAAGCTGACTCTATGTCTGATAATTCGGGGAACTGAAACAGGCAGCCTCACAGGTTAAGTGCTGCTGCTTGGACACCCACTGCCGCGGTTCCGACGGAGGTTCAGACATTTGGGTTTTTCAACACAGTCCACTTGTTTGTCCATTACGACGGCCGCGAGGATATGGTGCCTTCCTCCATATGTTTGAAGCTAAGGCGCTAGCTCAGCACTGGACAGATGAGTCCAGGTGCAGCTACTTCACATACCTGCTGGATAGTCCGGCAAGGGAGTATTATGCCCATTTGGTGGAAACTCTTCCGGCCCTCACCTGGAAGGAACTGAAAAAGGCTATGGTTATCTGATTCAGTTTGGGTAATCAGGCTCGTGTCTACTTCTCGGAGTTTGAGACGATGAAGCAGGGTGGTCACGAGTCTGTGCAGGCATTCTATGGGTGGTTCATTTAACTGTCAGAACGTGTGTGCAATGCACCAGCCAAGTGATGTAAATTATCACCACTGCTGATTTTAATTTGAGTTATTAAATATAATTGTTATTATTTAATACTGTTTTGTGTCCAGTCATTTGGGGAGTACTGCGGGGAGGTGGATTCTGGGGGAATCCACTGTCTCTTTCCATTCCTTGTGTAGACTCGCAGTGGGGCTGGGGCTTCACCGTGATATTCTCATCATGGTGGCGTGTTTACGTCATAGTCCAATTGGAAAGAGGCTCTGAGGGAGCCAGAACAACCCTAGGTTAACTGTGAGAGGCTGCTATGGGTGCGATCCCATCCCTGTGTGGAGCCTGGAGCCTGGGTAAGTTTGGTTTGATTTGCATGGGGTATTGTTCACGACGGTCGGGTCCTTACACACTCATCACCACCTTCAACTTCATCATCATGAAGCAGCAGAGCAAATCAAACACAGCTAACATGCAACTAAGTAAGTTGTACACTGGGGTGGAAACTTTTATCAGATGTCACTGGTGTTGTTCAAATACTTGTAGAAGCAATGGAGCTTGCAAGATTCTGGACTTAGCTTGCTGTGGATGGCTTGCCACTATCACATGTTTGTATTAATCCTTTCAGACACTTTCAATGTGTCTTGGACCATCATCTGTACCAAAAAATCTAGTTTTTAGGGACCACTGGTCGGAACTGAACCATAAAGTGAAGCAGCAGGAGATATGGCTGACCAAAACCATTCTCGGAAAAATTATTGAGAATTGTTAGATCTTGCAGCATTGATCATTGTATTGAACATTAAAGTAACTATTTGGGAGCCTGGCACACTTCACAAAGCTTTCTGGATGGTGAAGGCAACAAAGCCGGAATTGATCTCACATCGAATGAACTGAAATGACTGCAGCGATTAAACTGGTTTGTAGTCTTTGTTCATATTCAGTTTTGGTATACAAGCTGATCTGCAGGTAATGCACCTGTCAATGACACTGCTGCTTTTAAAAATATAAGGCTATGGTAATGATGCTTTGTGCAAAGCTGCTTGAAGATGTTGCTCTGGCATTCTTGGTACAAACATTTGCAGAAATTGTTGTCTTCTCACAGATTCTTTCAGTTGATGAGAAAGGACAGCTTCTATTAAATCTGAAATATGAATGAGGCTTACATTAGCTGAAATCACTTCCAAATTCAGTTACTAAATATGACATTCTTTGAATTTTTTTGAAACGATTGATATCAACGTATGGACAATAAAAAATGGGTATTGGACCTTAGTTACTGAATAATATACAATACATTATACAGTTGACATAAGTAATATGTTGTAAAAATTAAATACATAAGTTTTTGTGATTACTTGTATTTTATATTTAAATTTGTCTTATATAATATAAAAACTATGGTAATAGCCATATAGGACAATTTGGGAGCCCTTGGGGGACGTCTAAATATAGCTCAAATGTGCTGGAATTTTACAGGTATTATTATTTTACAAGGGAGAAATGTTTTAGAAAGTATGCATTCTAATTTTCAAACTTTGATTTTTCTGGGACACCCTGTGTCCCTGTGTCTTTTTCCTTCGCTTACATGAATAAGTAACTCTTTTAAACGACTTAGTCGCTTTTTTAAACGACTTAGTCACACATTTAAACGACTTAGTCATGCATTTAATCCACTTAGTTGCACGATTAAATCATATAAACAATAGACTAAGTCGTTTAAACGTTCGACTAAGTCGTTTAAACGTTCGACTAAGTCGTTTAAACGTGCAACTAAGTCATTTAAACACGCAACTAAGTCATTTAAACAAGTGACTAAGTCGTTTAAACGAGTTACTAAGGTAGTGTAAATGAAGGAAAAAATTCACATAGTGTACGTCCTAAAAGGTGGAGCGAAAATGTGCACATGCACCAATAAATATAAATTAAAATTAAAATTAAAATTAAAATTAAAATTAAAATTAAAATTAAAATTAAAATTAAAATTAAAATTAAAATTAATTAAAATTAAAATTAATATGTTGTGGTGTCTGGGTGTTGTTGTGAGGTATTTGGATGTTGTCGTGAAGTATTGGATGTTGTCGTGAAGTATTGGAAGTTGTTGTGAAGTTTTGGAAGTTGTTGTGAAGTTTTGGAAGTTGTTGTGAAGTTTTGGATGTTGTTGTGGAGTATTGGGTGTTGTCGTAGGGATTTGAGTGTTGTCGTGTTTGTATAAGGGGATTACACCTATCGGCCATCGTACGACCCCCTAACAAGGTGATAAATATGATAGAGGAACAGTTGTTTCCATTTGCCATCACTTTCCTATGTAAAACGATAGACGGCAATGCGCATGCTCACTGCAAATACCTCTGGGCTAATGGTACTCTCACCACCAAAATGGTGAGTGCTGATGAATTCCAAGTGTGAATTCCAGCCCATCCTCTTCCTATGCTTTGGAGTTACAGCATAGGTGAGAGGTGGTTTTAGTTTACAGGTGTTCCTCCAGGTGGCATCATGGAGGATTGATGTCACCCCACCTGAGTACATAAGTCTATACTCAGGTGGTCTTCTGGGTGGTCTGCTGTGGTTTGCCAAGTTGGCAGTCGCCATCTTGGCAACCACAATTTTATTTGTGTAAATACAGAGTTCATCATTTATTCAACATAAGTCTTTTGGGTTTTTGCTTGGTGGGTTATCGGTTTGGTGGGTGGCTTTCTTCAAGCGTTCCGCACAACACCCCTAGGATGGATTAGACCGGTCCACATCGTACACGAGGGGGCACCGGTATTACTTCGTGTTTTTCCACTATCATTGGATGTTGGATTACAACATGTGACTCTGTACAAATCGCCCAGTGTCAACAGGTTCACCACCAGACAACTCGTGTCCATTCCCACCTTGTAGAGGAGTCAAGTGAGCATTGGTTTTTGCTTACAAAAAATTATAGCAATCAGGTGGATTGTTACAATACTGGTCAGATTTCATCTGGGTATTCAACTTCCTGTAGTCGACACAATCGACGCTTGCCATTTTTTTCTGGATGGACTAACGATGCCGACTTCCAACATGTCTCGCAAGGTCTCCTTGATAATCACTCTCTGAACAGGTGATATTTGCTGAATTGGCTCATGGACTGGTTTGTCCTCACCTGTATCTATCATGTGTTTTGCAAGATTTGTTTCTTTTAGATCAGAGGTCTTGAATGCAAAGATTGAAAGATGTCCCAGAATTAGCCAAGTAACTTTTTTATGGCCACCTGTTCCTTAAAGGCCGGCTTGGATTGATGTTGAGACTCTCCTGAATCTTCCGATAGTCTCCGGCATCATTCATCTTCTTTTCAGCTTCTACCTTAAAAACCGAGGGACCCACCGTAAAGCCATGGTGACGTCTTCAATAGTCACTATCGTCTCTCTGACATTGAGATGGATCAGTTGGCCTGTTGGATTCATAATTTGGATCCGAATCCTCAACGTGCACTCTCCTTCATACACTCCAGGAGAAGGACCAGAGATGGACCATGTTTGCATATGAGTCAATGAATTGTGGACTACCCCTGGGTAGTACTTCTGGTGCACTACCTTCCATAATTGCAATCCTCCTTGGATCTATAACCACGTTGTGGACCAGATGTAACTTTTCTGGTCCCCCTTCCAATCATTCCTCTTCTTGCCGAGTCTGCTCTTCTTAAAGAGTTCTTACGAACCTCTTGATGCTTTTGGAGGGCCTCTGGCAGGAGTTCTTCGCCAAAATAGGCTTTATCTGTATTCAAAATGACACAAAGATTAGATATTTGTCGAGATCGATTCCCAATAGAGCCTCCTTTCAGCATTGAATGATTACCAACTTGCCTATCACAAGTTTTGTCAGCAACTTTGAAAGAAATCATCACTTGCCCTATGACCTGTAGTGGAGTCCCAGCCCCGGTCAAGTTCGGTGGCCATGGCAGGGGGTCCATCACCAGTTTCATCTCATGGCAACATTTTCACTGATGACAGACATCTTGGTCAACTGTCAACAGTCACCTCGAAGATCTGGCCTTTCAAGGTAACTGGAATCTTGGTTCACTTACTCCCATCCTGGTTCTGGCTTTGCAGCTCACGAGGTTTTGTTTTCTCGATGAGTTTCGACCAGACTTACCATATTGTCTCTTGACAACCATTTCTGCCTAGCCTGCACAGGAAGTTTTTTTTATAGAGCTCGGAATAGGAGTAGTACTTGTTTCACTGGCTCCTTCCAGCAGCTCGAACAAATGTGCTGTGCTAATTAGGGACTGGTTCTGATCATTTCATTGATCTTGACGAACTGGTTCAAATGCATTAGCAGGTTTGCACAGCAAATTATGTGCAGCAACTTATACCCAGATGCGCAATATTGTGCAGCTGCACATAATTTACTACACAAATTTGCATAGTGTAACACTCAGTAAATCATGATCTTGCCAAAACACTAGCCTGGGGGTGAGTGACTCATACCGGTCCCTCCCGCTCCTTCTATCTTTTAAAACCACATCGCGGATCGATACCTTTTAGGACAAAAGTCTCTTGGACCTGGTTACACCTCGTAGGTGTACAGTGCTGTACACAGGTCCAAGGTATAAAAGTACCATGATCCCCTTTGTTCTTGGTCCACTCTTTCGCTCTGTTTTTGTACTATGTCGATTACTATATTCGTATCACATAATGGGTTTGTGGACACACCTTTAATAATGAATATCCATTCATGTAATGTAGATGTTTCTATACAAGAGTGAATAAAATTAAACTACGTTGTCTTCTGTTCTGAAACTAATACTTCTCTAGACAAGCCGGAGACACCATAGGGTAAGAAAGCATACGGATTCCTTATGAAGCAGAAGGTCTTCAAGAGAGGAAGACAAACTACAATGGCGACCAGAAGTGGATGGTAACCATCCTTCTGAGAAGATTACACCCCTACACTCAGAAGGACGACTACAATCCATCACCATTCGACTACTTCTGTAGCTCGAATCTTCTCCGTGTGGTTACACGTGATCGAGAAAAGAAACGAGCTATAGAAAAGAAAGCATAATGAGTTGCCGGAAAAGTTATACATTGCGACAAGGAGCTTTTCACTTGCATTAATTAGTGAGGTGAAGAGCGAAATCCTGGGGGTGCAGTTTGTGTGGCCATGGTTGCACAAATGGAACCCATATTCTGACCAGTTCAGGTCTCTTTCCTGAGGACACTCGGCCCTCTGGAGAGAAGTTTTGTTTTCTTTACCGAAGGTCCCCTCTCCCCTTCTAGAAGGTTTGCGAAGGTTCTAGAAGGGGATGACGTCATTGTGGCCAACTGGGCAGTTTTGCCTGAAAAATTGGTGTGGTCGCAGGTGGCACTGCTTAGCACATTTTCATAGTTTTTATTGATGATTGAATTGTTCTTTTTTAGTAAGCCTAAGTAGGTTTGCTTCTTTTTACTAAAGTTTGAAGTACGTTCTATTTTATTAAACACTGATTTTAAACCACAACTGTTCTTTGGTTCGTTTGTTGTTTTTACTTCACCTGCACGTTGCTGGCTTTTGTGCATGGTGCTACGTGACTTTCCTCGATTTGTTTTATATTGGAATTTGAGTTTGGACAGTTAGTGGGATGAACTCCAGTTATTTCACCCGACATCTGTCTTGTTGTCGTTGTCGCCGAGTTACACGAAAGCGACGTACAGCAGCATGGTATCTGTTTTGTTTTGTGTTTATCCACTGAGCGCGGACTGCGGTAGGTTGCCATCTGGTAGGAATCGGGAGATTTGTTATACAAAGTTTTTAACGTCCATGCATAGGTTGTTATAATATGGCAGTTAGACTCTTATGGTTCATTTTTGGTAGGAGTAGGTATAAAATAAACAACTCCGACTCCAAAAAAAACTTCGTCGGCATTGGAAATTGAATCTTAAAGATGTAATATTGACGTACCCTGAGATTAAGCAAAATGCTGGTCTAACCGCTATGGCTTTACCACCAACTCAGGTATCTGCAGAAAGATTATTTTCTGCTCTCCGAATTATAATATGATTTGAGAGCATCGATGAAATCGGACATAATTGAAGCCATGCTATTTTTAAGAACCATACAAATTATTTTTGAATATATGTTGATTTAGTTTAAAAATTTGAATTTGAATTTGTTTCAATTTTTTTATTTTTGTTTGTCGGACTCAGTCGAAGTCGTAGTGGAGTCGAAGTCGGAGTCGAATTACAAATTTCAAATTACATGAGTCAGAGTCAGAGTCGGCGTCGAACAATTATGTAACGACTCCACGGCCCTATTTTTGACCATGTACAGGAGACTACAAATTAAAATATAAAATATTAAAATCACTTTAAACATGGAATGAAACAAAAATAAATAATTTCTCTCGCTACATAACGGATTGGTGAGATGCTAGTGGTGGGGCGTTAGCTGTGCAGATGGTGCTCGGTGAGGAAACAAAGCTCTTCATGTCAACTGTAATAACGGAGGCATTTGCATTATTATTTATGCAAGTTACTCACATAGAATTTCGCTTAACCAGAACAAGCTTTTAATACCTATTAGGTTGAAAAAGCGAGGTTGTAGGCCGAATGTATTCTGGGTCATGGGTGGTGTACAGTGTATTATGTACTAAAATCTTTTTGGGAGTGTCAAATGGAATAAATACATTTCCATATGTCTAGAATGTACCACGTACAGTTGCGAATATCACTTGTAAAAAAGCTAAATGCTAGTACATGTTTAGAAATACGCAATTTTGTAGCACCAAAAAGTAGCTCATTTGCACATATATCAATAATGAGAAATTAAGAATTTTATGGAAATGATAAGCGTACATACTTTACCGATACATTGTAGGTTGCCAACAGCTTGGTGAAGGAATTGACGATCACTTTTGTTTAAAACACTATCAGCCATTATATTTTCATACTATAAAATAAATACATGTACATGAGAATTTGAACAAGTTAAAAAATAATCAACGTAATTATTAGATTTTTTTAGAAAATATAGTCAAAATTAATTATTGGAGTACTAGGGGGAAAAATTCATCATCATGTCGAAGGGGATCGAAGGTGTTCAGTAAAATTTTTAAGATTTTAAGGTAGCTTTCATGCAAGAAGGTATTAACTGCTGATCTAGCCACTACCACAATCAGTAGTCACGTATGTCCTATTGTTCTCCAGAAAGTTTACATTAATACGCCTGCAACTGTCACTGTTAGCATAGGAGATTGCCAGCTTTACCATAAGTGTCTCAAAATGACAAAAATGTTACTTAACACATTAACTTATGGACATGTTCAATTCATGTGTAACACCCAGTATCTCATGATCCTGCCAAAACTATAGCCTGGGGGTAACCAACTCCTGCTTGTCCCACCCTCCCTCTCTCTGACTCATACTCAAGTGGCGGATTGATACTCTTGAGGCCATGGTCGCTTGGACCTGGTTACAATCCAAGGTATAAAAAGACCATGTTCCTCTTTGTTCTTTGTCCACTCTTGCTCTACTTTTGTACTACGCCTGATTTTATATCCGTATCACATCATGGGCCCGTGGACGCACCGTTGATAACAAACATTCATTCTTGTAATCATAATGTTTCTGGACAAAAATGAATAAAGTGTTTACAATGAGAAACTGCATTGCCTATCTGTTCTGAAACTAACCCTTCTCTAGACAAGCCAGAGACATTCCAATGCATTCCAACAGTAACCACCAGAAGACTACCAGTATACCGACTGCTTCGCCACAAAGCGCGATGTGAAAGACTGCTTAATAACTGCTGGGAACTCTGGCAACAACATACGCGGCCAGTAAACACCTATTATCTGGGCCACTACGACCTGATGGAGGGGTTTCCACATCTCTACATACCGGAGGAGGGACGTTACATTGTGGGAATGTTGTATCACCTACAACTTTCCATGTCCATCCTGATTTCGTCCAACCAGTATGTTGAAATATACCAATTTGCCAAACAGCCCATCACTCCAGCAATTGGGGCCTTGCAGCAGGCCTTTGTCAACAGTCTCCTGGGGGTCCCGCTCAACAGGGCCTACAATATAGCCAGAATGATTGTTTGGGGGACCCACGCCACATACCAGGCCACCATCCTTTGGGACGCTGTCTTCAGTGTCCTCACCGGACAACCACTGGCCCGGATGATTGCCGCCAACACCACCGTTCACCGAAGCTTTATGGAAAGTCTCCGGGGCTTCGACAGCGGGTGGGTCATCACCACCTGGGAAGCATACCACCACTGGCTGTGGAGCCAACTTCTTCAACCACCGTCAGACCTCCTACAAGCACTTTGTAACGTCCCGCCAGACCGTTACAATACCCCGGTAAATTAAACCCCAAAATCGGCATAAAACTTACCGCTACCGGCTCCTCACAGGGACGGGACCGTACCCGTAGCCGTCTCCCACACGGTGTTCCCCTTGGGATGTGTCGGCTCCACGGAGCCACGTACGACGGACACGACGAAAGACCACGCCGCCACGCCGAGAATATCGTGGTAGAACACCGGTTCTACCGTGAGCCGACACGAGTTCCGGCCGAAAAAGGACGGTAAAAGGACGGTGGTGATTTCCCCAACCGGTAATCCCACCCCCCTCGCGGTACTCCCCAAGAAATAGACACGACACACAAAGATGATAACAAGCGTATTTATTCACACTTACGACGTGTAGATCAGTATTTACACACTTGGCTGGGAAATATCCCTCCAGCCAAGAGAAGTATACAAAAACCAAGGCACAGTGGCCACCAAGCAAAAGATGAGGTAGAAGATGTACCTGGACAATGGAGGTCCACTTGACCTCCATCCACAGGTAGGTCTCCACACAAGCTCACAACCAACTGCCCAGATCCTGTGGTTGACTAGGCCACAGGAAACCTCCAGGCAACTCCACCTGGAGGGGACAGAGGTCACTCCTGACCTCTCACCCATAGACTTCATGGTGAGAGGTCTGCTGGCACCAAAATGGCGTCCGTCCTAACAGCCTACTGTAGCTGTAAGGCAGACCACCATAGGAAAATTCGTCTGCTCCATCAAAATTAAAGTTGGAGCAGACCAGGTTGCCACAATCCTCTCAACTTCCCTGTTCCGTCTCGGGAACAGGTCAGTCAAGCCAGCCAGGATTGCTCCCCGAACCTGACCTTCTTAGGTACCGGACGGCTTCTCTGGCGGTGTCGCGAAAGTGGAGCCCATCCACTCTGCAGCCCACCAACGTGCCCACCACAGGCACATCTGGGTGTTACGCCACCCAAAACCAGTGTCGAAGACCGTCCCCCTAAGACGGCTTTCCTCCAGGGCTCGGAATTCCTCGAAAGGAATATCCTGGAGTTGCGGACGCGTGCAAAGCGTCCGACTTGTTAGGAGGTCTACCAGGGCAACCGCGGGCTCGGTCTCGCACCCTGGTAGAGGCTCAGTAATGAACTGTAAAGCCATACCTCCTAAGTCGCATCCCAGCAAACGTTGGATGAATGGGGCTGCACGCCGGGCTAGACGAACTATCCCGGCATCTAGCCCCACCACATCCAAAATAGCAAACGTTTGCTGGACCGGATTTACGACCATTACAACCGGAAAACCTCCACAACCAAACGCCACCACATGGCGCATGTTGTACGGCGGTAGCCTTGCTACCCACGGTTCTGGAAGTGGCTCATCCAGACAGTAGTAGCCGTGGTATTGGCAACCCTCCATTCCCATCTGGTCCTGCCAGAGACCAAGCCGGTTATTCAGATACACCTCTGCATCTGAATACGGGGGCAATGCACCAATACGCCGTCCCTCGGCCTCAGGCCTAGGGGAGGTTGACGTTTCGGGTCCTAGGGTATCGAATACCCCGCCACCATGGACCGGAGAGAAGGGTGTACCCCCACTGGGGGTCACGGGGTCACGTCTTGTGGGAACACTGACTCCTGCAACCGAGGTTCCTTCGCCCCTAGGTGAGGGCAAAGTCACACGGTGCAGGGTTCCCACTGCTCGAACCCGCAGGTTCGAGACCGCATCCACCTTCGGGGAGGATGGAGGCGTGCCGACCAAAACGTCGCGCATCGACCTACCATCCATCCGTGCCGCCTCAACGGGACGGGTATGGACCAGTTGACTCCCGGCCGTTGTGCTTGCCTGAGCATGCCGGGACTCCTCCTTTTCCGCCACGATGCCTCCAGTTTCGGCTCCCTGGTGTCTACTACTGGAGGGTGTCGGACTTCCCTTCCTCTCATGCTTGGACTTTTTACGGTCCTTCTTTTTCTTTTTCTTCCCGTGAGATTAAGGTTGACCATGCGTCGGGTCAGACTTAACTGACCCCGACGACTTACTGGGCCGATCAGGCTTAGGCGGGTGGTTAGCCCCCTTCGCCTTCTTGGACTCCTTCTTCGAAAGTTTTCCGGCCGGAGCCGTACTCTTCTTCGTAGAAGTGCCCTTAGCCGAAGCGACAGCCGAGGATGATTGTCCGGAAACAAATCTTCCTCGACCATCCCGAAGGAGAGACTTCTCCTTCGGTGCAAGAGTCGGCTGACTCTTGCCACCAGTAGCTTTGGCTTCCGCACCATAGGCTGGTGCACTGGAAGCCTGCATCGCCTCCCTCTCGGTGATTCGCTTCTGGCCAGTGATGGTCGTGGCGCTCGCAATAGGCGGGACACCATGACCGACAGGAGGTTCCCCTGTTTTGAGCGGACTCCAGGCGGGCATTCCCTGCAGGGGAGGGAACTCCGCAGCCCGGCACTCAAACTCCTGCCGCTCACCTGCACCGACCGCACGAGCGATCTGTCGGTGCAGGCTCGCTGCTTGAGCCTGAAGCCGTTTGAGCTTGTCATCCAAGCTCTCTGGCTTCCGAGGTTCGGAGGCCTTTCCTCGACCGGAGGACCTGGCCTTCTTGCCTCTAGAGCATTCAGCCACTGGTGGGGTGTGAGGGCGGGACCTCTTTTGTTCCTTACCACCACCACCACTCAGATTTCCCCGTTTTACCGGGAGCGGGTACTGGAGGCTGGGTAGCCTTCTTCTCCGCTCACCGGTCCCTCTTCGGGTTGTCCGACCGCCAGCCGGAGAGGCCAGCTACTACCTCGGGCGGACCCAATCCAGCAGCCGGCTTCTCTGGCCAAGCAGCCCCTGAACAACCGTCAGGGCGGGCGAGAGTCTCTGCTCGAAGCCCCAAAGCAGGCGTGAAGCTTTTCAACGCCTCCTCCTTAGCTTTGAGCATCGCCTCTCTCTCTGCGAGAGCCTTGGTTCTGGCAGTGATCCGTGCGGCTCCGGACTTCTTGCGCTTCTTGGCGCCGTCCTTCTTCACCTGCACGGTGGGAAGCTCCCCGACGAAGCATCGACGGTCCCCGACCAGGAAGCCACCTTCCTGGACCATGTCCCGTCTAGCTTCATCCAACCGATCCAAGCGGCCTTCTTCTTCGGCCAAGAACACAGCCACGGCCTCCAAAGACTTTGGATCGGCGGGAAGAACTCCGTGGGATCCCGTTCCAGACGGTTTACCTTCGGAGGCAGAACTACTCCCGTCAGACTCCGAAGAGCCCTCTGAAGAGGCATTACGGCTCCGTTACTGCCTTGAGGAGTCAACCACCGAATCAACGGTGGTTTCGACCTCCATCTCCGTGTCAATGACTAAGGACGCTCCCAAGGAGACGTCCTCACTGTCCTCAACCACCCTAGACCAATATAGGAGGTCTCGGACAGCCGGAGACCCGGGTTCTGGGGTACTAGCGGTTACCACACCGGTAGCCGCTTTCCCACCATCAACACCCGCTTCTGCAGCCTCTCCAACCGGAGAAACTACCGCCGCTACCGACTGAACGGTGCTAGCAGCCGTATCTCTGGAGGGAGACTGCAGGTATCTGCCCCAGAAGGCTCCGACACTAGTCGGAGTCGACTGGGCAGACTTCGGACCTTCTACGGCCTCTGCCGCCGGGGAATCAACTGATTCCACGGTGGCGTCAGCCGTTTCCGGTTCGCCAGATGATGGGGAGCCCTCCGATCCCGACTCCAACAGCCTTGCATCCCCAGGATGCAGCAGGCTGAGGGAGGAGGACCGTTGGCCACTCCCGTCGCCTTCCTCCTTCTCCTTCTCCGTGGTGAGCCTGTGAATAAGGGAAGAAACCGTTAAAAACAAGTTTTTACCGTGGAAAAGTGAATTCCACGGGCTTTCACCGTGAGAATTCTCGTTTTCACCGTCCAAAGTCGGTAATTCACGGTCTAAACCGTGTTTTACCGCCTTCGTACGATGAACACTACTTTTCCCCCTTTCGGAACCGGTAGAAAGGGTATTCCACGGGATTTCACCGTGCGAATCGCGGTTTCCACCGTCCAAAGTCGGTAAACCACGGTAAAAACCATGGCTAACCGCCTTCGGACGGTGAAAACACCCTTTCACCGAGTTCCGACGGTTGGAAAGGGCATTGCACGGACTCCTACCGTGCAAAATGCCGTTATCACCGTCCAAAGTCGGCAATTCACGGCCAAAACCGTGTTTTACCGCCTTCGGACGGCAAAAACCACTCCCTGGCAGGCTTCTACTGTCCAAACACCGTCGAACTTGGGCCTTCACAAGCGAAACGGCGCTCGGACGGGCTGAACCCGCCGGAAAAGTGCTTTCCATAGTGGTTGGGCCACCATGACAACAGTCATGGCGGCGAAACCACACCCACCACGTGTGTATACGGTCAACGACCGTAAAACACACCGTTAACAAGTAAAAAAGAACTGCCAACAGAGCCCCTTAGAGGGACTTACTTTTTCAATGTTGCCCTCTTTTTCCAGTTCTTGATGGCCTCTTTGACGGTGAATTGTGGTTTTGTTTAACCCACGTGTGGCCGGCGTTTTTTGTTTAAGTTTATGACAAACAAAATGGTGCCTAGCCGCCAAATTCACCGTCTTAGCGGCTAATGACCGTGCAGTAGCGGCTAATACGTCATCAGCCGCCTCATGCACGGTTACCATGGAGATTTCACCGTCGTCTGCCTTTTTAGGGGCAGCCACACGGTGAATTCTCCTACACCAAGACTGGAACTGGTGGGTAGAGACATTTACCGTCAATTCTCTTATATTGACGGTAATTGGAGATTGCACGGAGGTTTTTACGGACGGATTTCCCCATCCACGGATCGATGTTGTCGGGCCTTTGGCTGGACGCCTGGTGATGGGCCGCCCTTGGTTTCTACCGAAACCGTGGCGGGCCCCAAACACCGCAACATCCGGCCGCCTACTCTCCCAGCTGTCCGCCCAAACTAGCGGACTGCCGGCTCTCTCCCACCAGGGGAAGGACTCCCTAAGAGTACCCCACAATATGGGCCTCCCTGGGGGGCTTCCCACTCGAGCATCAAACCCACTCACCTCATACACCCTCAGTCTCCGCAGACGGAGTTTGTACCGAGGTGGAGGGGGTCATCCGCCTCAGAGTCAGTAGACTCCGGCGAAGAAACGGACGGTGGCTTTAGCGCCGGAGTCAATCCACTCTGCGCCGAAGCCTCCGTGGCATCGCTGTCTGCATCGGAGGAGGTGTCAGAGACTCCAAGTCCATCTTCCTCCCTCACGGTACAGGTGGGTACGTACGGCATAAGGTTATCTACGTGAAACCGGTCACGCACCTTCCGACCATACCCGTCTACGAACTCTATCTCGTAGACCACGTCGGAATACTGCGTGACCACCGTACCCCTCTCAGCTTTATAGGCCAAGCTCCATTTCTTCGCCTGACCGAGCTTCCCAGCCTGATCCCTTATCCACACCTGATCACCAGGCTGATACAGGGGAGGCTCCACACGGCCAGCGTCATACCGCTCCTTCTGCCTTTTCTGAGCAGCCGTCAAATGTTGACGAGCCTGCTCTTCCACGGCTTGCTGGTCAGGCAAGTCGCGGACTGGACCGTTCGGAAGGTGATTATCAATCTCCATCCGAGGCTCACGGAAAACAACAACTGATACGGAGAGACCTGCGTACTCTCCTGGACAGCTGTGTTATAAGCCCACACGGCGGGCCGTAATTTATCCCACCAGTCACGCTGTTCCTTGAGGGGATCAAGGTACCGTTTGATGGTTTCCATTACGGTTTTATTCGTACGCTCCGTAAGCCCATTAGCTTGCAGATGGTACGCCGTCGTGAAGTGATGCGCTATATTATAGCGCTCCCGGAACTTCAGCAGGACTTTGCTGGAGAACTGGGACCCACGATCCGAGACGAGAGCTTTCGGTGTGCCATACACCGAAAGGATCTCGTCCTTCTGAAATTTCATCACACAGGCGGCCGTGGCCTTTCGTACCGCCCTTGCCACACCGTACCGGGTGAAATAGTCAACCATGGTTAGTACATAGGTGACTCCACCCACGGAGGCAGGAAACGATCCAACGAAGTCCATTCCCCAGGTATAAACTGGGTACTCCGGCACAATCGGTTGGAGAAATCCCTGACTTCGAGCGAACTGTCGCGCTCTATGACACACCAAACATGACAACATATTCGGCAGTGTCTCGCTTCATACCGATCCAGTAGAAGCGTGAGCGCAGTCTCTGGTAGGTCTTAAACATCCCGAAGTGACCAGCTTCGGGAATGTCATGTAGCTTCCTAAGGCAGAAAGCCCTGCATGACTTTGGAACTACCAGAACAGTTCTCAACTGATCCTGGATGGATCTGATGGCAAACAACAAGTCATCTGTCACCACAAACTTGAACCGAAGGTTCGAGTTGGGGTCACGGAAGATTTCACTCTTCACTTTGGAGCACCAGCCATCGGCCTCTTGCTCCTTGACCCAATCCACCTCGGAATGGACGTGGTAAATAACCTCACCTACGTCGGCTTCGACGTATTCAGGTAAGGAAAGGTCCGCCACATCACGAACAAGATACCGACTCAAAGCGTTGGCATCCACGTGCAGTGTTCCCTTCCTATACTGAACCTTAAACCGGTACTCTTGAAGCTGCATCTGCCAATGCCCCAACCTGCCTTGCAGGTTTTTGGCTGTCTGCAGATATCAAAGAGCGTGGTGATCAGTTACGATCACAAACTCCCGGTTAAAGAGGTAAGGACGGAATTTACCCACGGCAAACATGATCGCCAAGCACTCCTGCTCGGTGACCGAATACCGTGTTTCCGCTCCTTTCATGAGTCGGCTTGCGTAGGCCAGAACACGGGGAACACTGTCCTCCGGTAACTTCTGGTAAACTACGACTCCCAAGCCGTACCCACTAGCGTCGGTATGGATAATTACCACGAGGATCGTACATGGTGAGTACCGGCACTTCGGTTAAAAATGCCTTTAACCGAGCGAACGCTAGTTTGCACTGATCCGACCACTCGAAGGACGCATCCCTCTTCGTCAGATCGTGCAAAGGCCTTGCCACCTTGGCGAAGTCCTTGATGGACCTTTGATAGTAACCGGCAAGTCCGAGAAAACTGCGGACGCCTGTCACCGTCATCGGGACATCAAACTCCTGGACTGCCCGCACGAGATCCGGGTCCGGAGCAACTCCCTCAGCACTCACTACGTGACCGAGATAACGCACTTTGTTAAAGCCAAAGAAACATTTCTTCGGCTGGAGTTTCAGCTCCGCCCCTCGTAACAGTCCAAGGACAGTAGAGAGTCTCTCGAGAAACTGCTCGAAAGTGTTCCCAAAGATGATAATATCGTCCAGGTACACCAGACAAGTCTCCCACTTATGTCCTGCCAATAAGAGGTCTAGCGCTCTTTGCATGGTGGCTGGAGCATTACAGAGTCTGAAAGGCATCTTCCGGAACTCAAACAGACCTTGAGAGCAAATGAATGCTGTTTTTTCAACGTCTGGCTCAGCCATCCGAACCTGCCAGTAACCACTAGCCAGGTCCAAGGTAGCGAAGAACTTCGCACCGGCCAACGAGTCGAGCGCATCATCGATGCGAGGCAACGGATACTGATCCAGCTTTGTCTGGGCATTCAGTTTCCGGTAGTCCACGCAAAAACGAAAGCCACCATCCTTCTTGCGGACAAGCAAGATAGGGCTCGCGTACGGACTACGCGAAGGTTGGATAACCCCTGCATCCAACATCTTCGCCACCTCTTCTTTCTCGACTGCCCTGGCCGCTGGAGCGGTTCGACGGAATCCTTCCCGCACTGGAGGTTGCCCACCGGTATCGATCATATGTTCGACCAGAGAGGTTTCACCCAACTCTGTGAAGTCGAACGCGAAATGATCCCGGCGTGCCAGCAGGAACTCTCGAAGCTGTCTCGCCTCTTCAGGCTTCAGATTGGGACCAATCTTAAGACACTTCTCAAGAGTGGGAGCCGTCGCCACGTTGAGCACTTGGCGTCCGTTTCCGGACGCCCCTCTCAACTTAGACGAGGACTTCCCTGGTCGAACTGTCTTCGGAGTGGGGTCTCCCCCTCTCAACTTAGACGGCTCTTCCAGCCCTACCACAATGGCAGCCTCCACAGCTTGAGCCGTGGCTACACCCTCTCCTGTCTCCAGGGCAATAGGTGCATTCCCCACATTTTCAAGCCAGATATCGTACGTGCCAAGCCGGTTAGCTGCAGCGATACCTGCCACTGCCAACACACCACGTCCACCTAAGGCTTTCCGGTGCGGCTCCACAAGAAGCAGCTGGCCAGGGCCGGCATGCTCTACCAGCGTCACGGATACGACACGTCGTACGTGGGCTGGTAGCCAGACATTCTCCCTCAGTCACAGAGAACAAACTTCTCTGCGCCCGATAGAGGTTCTGGTCTCGGGCAGCTCTGGTGAAACAATGTTCACCAACCCGTCAACCTTCTCGAGTGCAGGCGGATCCACTGGGAGTTGCCGTCCCTGAGGCAAAGCCCCGAATATCGGCGATGGAATTGCTTCCAACTCCCTAGGTTCTGCAAGCACTCGATCGGTGAATGCAGCTTGGAGGGCGTCTGGATGTGCCGTCCAGACATCCTCCCGGAAGTAAACCTTCCGGTGCACGATATCAACCATCAAGCCGAAGCGTGAGGCATGATCAACGCACAACAACGCTTTGCCCTCTCCTTTCACCAAAAGGAGAGGTACCTTGATGGTTTTCTTGTGGATGGTCAATTCCACATTTGTGACCCCTACTACCTCGATGGAGTGCCCACCCATTCCATAAAGGAATGAAGGAACCGCCAGTTCCTCTATAGGCAACTCCATCGCTCGTGCCGCCGTAATGCTTAGGACCGACACGTCGGCCCCGGTGTCTACGATCATCTCCATCAGACGATCGCCTATCGACACCCACACCCTTGGTGAACCTACATCATAGGCCCGGTCCACTTGACCTCCATCCACAGGTCAGGTCTCCACACAAGCTCACAACCAACTGCCCAGATCCTGTGGTTGACTAGGCCACAGGAAACCTCCAGGCAACTCCACCTGGAGGGGACAGAGGTCACATCTGACCTCTCACCCATAGACTTCATGGTGAGAGGTCTGCTGGCACTAAAATGGTGTTCGTCCTAACAGCCTACTGTAGCTGTCAGGCAGACCACCATAGGGAAATTCGTCTGCTCCATCAAAATTAAAATTGGAGCAGACCAGGTTGCCACAACTTCACGGATACATATCGGCATGCACATGTGCATGCAACCACCCAACATGGGTGTGAGTTGAAAATCCACGATTCTACATGTACTCGTGTCGTCACCACCCGTCGGGTGGTGGATTCGAAAAAATAAAAATTAAAATGCATTGTAAATGCATGGAACATTCATCAATCACAGTATGTATCACATTTTTAATAGGTGCTCGCCGCTCTGGAGAGTCTTTTTTTTAATTAATTTTGATAACTTTGTTTTCAACCTTTCTATACATTAGAGCACGTTTTCTGCCAGTTCCCTCTTGAAATCTACCTCTGTACAAGGTGTGTGCACGTCCCCCATTTCCTGCTTTGCGCAACTTGACCCTACCACCTTTGGCTGGAGTACGTGGCTGGAGTACGAGGACGTACTCCGGGCAAATTTTGGCGGTATGTAACAACCAGTAATTCACGATCCTGCTAAAACCATAGCTTGGGGGTAAACAACTCCTGCTTGTCTCTCCCTCCCTCTCTCTGACTCCTACTCAAGTGGCAGATTGATACTCTTGGGACCATGGTCGCTTGGACCTGGTTACACGTCATAGGTGTACACAGGTCCAAGGTATAAAAAGACCATGTTCCGTATCACATCATGGGCCCATGGACGCACCTTTGTTAACAAACATTCATTCTTGTAATCTTGATGTTTCTGGACAAGAATGAATAAAGTGTTTACAATGAGATACTGCGTTGTCTATCTGTTCTGGAGACACCACAGGGCAAGGAGACATATGGATCCCGAAGGAGCTACATCTTCCAAGCATCAAGGAAGATGTACATCAATGGCGGGCAGAAGTGATGGTCACCATCCTTCTGCGCAGACTACACCCCTATACAGAATGATGATCACAATCTGTCACCATCCGACCACTTCTATAGCTGGAATGTTCTCCGTATGGTCACTGCATGATCCAGAGAAGAAAAGTTATAGGAGAACATCATAATGAGTTGGTAAATATTCTAAGGTCGTCATCAAAAGCTCACACATGTCTTACTTGTATCAAATTTTATTTTCAGGGTTGAATAATGTGCAATATAAAAATGGAAAATTTAGTGCAAAAGTAATTTAAATGAGGCAATAATTAAAAATTTTAACATGTCTCCTAGGGTGTCCCCAAAAATAAAAGTTGCAAATTGTTGTCTTAACAGTTGATAATTACCCTAAAGGTTTGTTTATAGTCGGTGAAAATACCGCAACAAGCTATGCAAAAAGAAATGAAAATAACTTTCGCAGGAAATGATGTATGATGATATGCTGTGTGATAAAATAGAAGTTTTCGACTGTAATTTATTCCTTCTTCTGAACAAAAAGTTCTTCACAGAAAATCACAACCAAGCTATCTGTGTCTGCAAAACAACAAAGCAATTCTGACTAGTTATTAAGAAGGATCCATTGCATTCCATGTGTATAGTGAAGAATAATTATGAACACAACAAAACAAAACGAGAAACTAAATACTTTCCAAAGCTAGTCAAATGAAGCAGATAGTATAGTAATAGTAATGTTTAGCATACTACAATCTATTCTTTATAACATTTTTTCTCTGGTAACTGGGGAATGATGTCACGACCCGAACTGGTCGAACAAACTTTTCCTTAATACTACCAGACTCTAACTGCTGACCCGGAAATGTACGGCAGAGTGTCCGATGGTGAATGATGACGGCAATATAGTTTAACGTATGAAGGAGTCCCAAACTGGTCCTTGAACAGATAAAGATAGCACTTGACAGTTTTCATCACACTCTCATTTATAAGCTCCATAAGCCCATTGGCTTGCAGGTGATGGTTTCTTGGTGCGCTTTGTGGTAGTGCTCCTGGGACTTTGGCAGGGCTTTGCTCTAGAACTGAAACCCACAATCTGAAACGAGAACTTGCAGTGTACCATACACTACCAGAACCTCATGCTTTAAGACATGGCTGTAGTTCCCCATACGGCTTTTGCAATGCAGTAACAGTTAAAATAGCCAACCATGATTAACACATAGATGACTCCAGCTAATGATGCTGGAAATGGGTCCACGAAGTCCATTCTCCAGGTATGAACTGGGTAGTCTGGAATAATCAGTTGTAAGAATACGTGACCATAAGGAAACTTCCTCACTCATTGACACACCAACTGTCGCCGGCTTGTTCTTTTCCCCAGACCAATTCATTGCAGACTCAGTAAATGGCCTCATCTACATCTGTTTCAATATATTCAGGCAAACGGATATCAATAACTTCGGGAGCAGATAAAGAATCAAGCATTCAGCCCCCACTTGAAGTCTTCCATTACTGCACAGAATCCTATACCAGTATTTCTGCAACTACATTTGAAATCTGCCCAATGTGTCTTGTGGAATCTTGTACCAATATTTCTGCAACTACATTTGAAATCTGCCCAACTTGTCTTGCAGGTTCTTAGTAGACTGCAAATCACAAACGACATGATGGTCTATGATTATCACAAATCTCCATTAAAAATTCACACATGGCAAACAGGCTCGTCAAGTGCTCCTGCTCAGTGACAGATTTCACTGTTTCCATGCCTCCACTGGCACCTACTGGTATACAACAACTGCCTAGACTATATCCACTGTTATCCATGTGGATCCTTATCTTGTATTGAGGGTCGTGCATTTCAAGCACAGGTGCTTCTGTTAAAAAGGCATTTAACCACATGAATGCCAGATTATACTGTTCTGACCATTCAATGATACCTCCTTTTTCATGCAGTGGTCTTGCGATTGTGACGACCCAGTTTGGCTCCTTCCTGTAATGGGAAGGAGCAGACTAAATCCTGGTGTCGTTTGCTAGGATGCTGTAGTTGGCAGCCCGGCAGACTACATGAACCCCAGGTAGGGGCACTGCCCTCCCTCAGGTGGAGCAGCCTGGAGGATATATAATGGCAGCTGCCATTATATTCTGGACAGTGGAGTAGAGACCCTAGAAGTGCTAACATCAAAATCATGCTGCTGCTGCAGGCCAGGAAGGCCTGCCACATCATGGCTTGTTTTATTGTTTGTTTTCTTTGGCTTGTAAATTAGTAAGTGTATGAATAAACCTTTTTTATATTTTAACTTCACTGTGGTTGTGTCCAATTTCTGTGCAAATAACCATGGGGAGGGTGGGGGCTCCGGTGTGGGGAAACACCATGTCTTCACTGTCCTTCATCCGTCTTTTTTCTGTTTGCTGCCGGTTCTTAGCGCCGGTGCCATGGTGGATTTAACCGTGGGTTTCTCGTAGTGGTTCGACGGTCAGCCAACCGTCGACCGACCGTTGACATTTGGTGAGGCACACTTGAGTTGGCCGGTGCCACCCTGGACACAGCATGCAAGAGGGAAGCTAATGCTGCTATCCCATCCCCTAAAGGAGTCTCAATCTGGTAAGGTTTTGGAAAATCTTACCTGGGTATTGTGATGGCCTAGCCAGGTCGTTACACTATCTTGGCAAAGTCCTTAATGAACCTCCAGTAATACCCTGCAAGTCCCAGAAAACTGCAAACTCTGGTTACTGTCGAGGGCACTTCACACTGTCAGGCCACTTTTAAGAGATCTGGATCCGAAGCAACTCCCCTGGCACTCACCACCTGAACAAGATATTCAATTTTTTAAAACCGAATAAAAATTTCTTCTGTTGGAGTTTCAACTCAGCAGACCGTAATAGTCCAAGGACCATGGATAATCTCTCAAAGAATTGCTCGAAGGTTTCACCAAAGATAATAATACTGTCCAGTTAGATCAAACAGGTCCTTCACTTCAATCTTGCTGAAAGTTATCCATCGTGTTCTTTTATGGTGAGAGAAATTTATCATTTGGTAGCTAACCACCTTATTATCTCTCAGAATTCGTCACTTGGTGGTGGTAGGGTTGGTGAAAGAATGGCGAACTCATTGTTTGCCACCTTGTTGTTTGCTGGTAATTTGTGGTGTGTGCATCGACCTCATCGTTTGTGGTTACTTGTTCGCATTATTTTTGTTTATATGAGTTTGCGTTATTTTTGTTTATATGATGAGTTTCTCGTGGAGTCACAATGTAAAGCCTTTGGTGGTTGTGGTTTATTGGTGGTGGCACTTATTCCCTGTGCCAATGAGGGTGGCACTTACCATGTTTGGTTTGAAAACATCAGTAACACACCCATTGACATGGAGACAGGGGTGTAGCCACCACTCAAGGTGTAGGGGCTGCCCTTGTAGAAGGCTGGAAGAAACATCATGGGGGAGTTCTGAACGAGTGTGTAATGTCCCGACTGGACCGTCACAATACTCAAGGTAAATTTCAAACAAACTTACCCGCTTCCAAGCTCCGATACGGGAATAGGATCGTACACGTAACGGCCTCCTACGGTTAAAAGCCTGGGTGGTGTCGGCACGGAGCCTCCCTTGACAGACACGACGATGAACACACGTTTCCATGCCGAGAATATAGCTGTAGAACTTCGGTTCTACCGCGAGCAGACACAAGTATCGGCCAAAATAGGACGGTCAAAAGACAGTGGCATTGTTTTCCCGACCGGAAACCCATCCTCCCGCGGAACTCCCCAGAAATGACCGACACAAACACAAGTTAATATAAAAAAAACGTAGTATGTAATCAAGAACTTACTCGAAATAACGACAGTGATCTTATTTACACAACTGGCTGGTCACTCCTGACCAGCCAAGCCTGCATAAATATACAATCAACGGCCTAATGGCCAGCAGGCAAATAAAGAAGAAAAGATGCTGAAATTGGAGGCCTCCTTGGCCTCCATCCAAGATGTGGTCCTCTCCAGTCTCTTGCCCACAATACACTGCCCAGATTCAATGGTTGACCAAACCATTGAAACCTCCAGGCAACTACACCTGGAGGGGCAGAGGTCACTTCTGACGTCTCACCCATTGAACTCAATGGAGAGAGGTCTGCTGGCTCCAAAATGGCGTCCGTAACAACAGCCTACTGTAGCTGTCAGGCAGACCACCATAGAGAGTTCGTCTGCTCCATCAAAAAAATTGAAATAGAGCAGACCAGGTTGCCACAATCCTCTCAACTTCCCTGTTCGTCTCGGGAACAGGTTGGTCGAGCCAGCCAGGATTTCTCCCCAGAACCTGACCTCCTTAGTTACCGGACAGTTTTCCTGGCAGTAGCGCAAAAGTGGAGGCCATCCATCTGCCCACCACAGGCACATCTGGGTGTTACGCCACCCAAAACCAGGATCAAAAACCGTTACTGTAAGTTGGCTTTCCTCCAAGGCTCGGAATTTCTCGAAAGAAATATCTTGGAGTTGCGGACATGTGTGAAGTGTCCGACTTGTTAGGAGGTCCACCAGGGCAACCGCGGGCTCGGTTTTGCACCCTGGCAATGGGTCAGTAATGAATTGACCTGCCATACCTCCTAGGTTGCATCCCAGCAAACGTTGGATAAATGGGGCTGCACGCCAGGATAGACGAACTATCCCGGCATCTAGTCCCATGACATCCAGAATGGCAAACATTTGTTGGACCGGGTTCACGACCATTACTACCGGAAAACCTCCACAACCAAATGCCACCACATGGCACATGTTGTATGGCGGTAGGCTTGCTACCCATGGCTCTGGAAGTGGCTCATCTCTACGGTAGTAGCCGTGGTATTGGCAACCCTCCATTCCCGGCTGGTCCTGCCAAAGACCAAGTCGGTTATTCAGATACACCTCTGTGACAAGTCTCAAGTAACTAATTACAGACCCATGTCTTTAACATCGATAGTTTGCAAGATCTTTGAACATATTATATATTCCTCCTCAATGAATTTTCTTATGGAAAACAATCTTTTGTGTGATAACCAGCATGGGTTTCTTAGGGGTGTTCATGTGAAACCCAGCTTATTCTTTTAGTTGATGACCTTGAGAAAATTTTAGACAAAGGCAGTCAGATAGATTTGTTTTTTTTTATCTCTGCAAAGCATTTGACACAGTTTCTCACTCAAAACTAATGACAAAAATTAGTTGGTATGGATTGGGTGAACAGGTGTATAAATGGTGCATTCTTTTTTGAGTGACAGAAAACAAAGGGTTGTTGCAGGTGGGTCTGAATCTGACTGGATAGGGGTTACATCAGGGGTTCTTCAGGGTAGTGTGTTGGGTCTGCTTCTGTTTCTTTTATATATCAATGACCTCAGCAGTCAAGTTAGCAGCAATTGCCAGCTATTTGCAGATGATACAATAATTTATCGTGAGGTTACCTCTGACAATGATTGCCATATTATTGATAATGACTTTAAAGCAATAGATGCATGGTGTTCTAAATGGCAACTTCAACTAAATAAGGGAAAATGTTGTGTAATGAGGGTAGCTAGGGGAAGGAATCCAATAATATTTCCATATAGAATAGGGGCCATATTCCACTTAATAACGTAGATTCTTATAAATATTTGGGGGTAACGATTACAGCTAAACTTTCTTGGAAGCTGCATGTCGAACAGATTATTTCCAAGTCTATGCAGATGCTTAGGTTTAGTCAACGCATTCTAAGAAGGTGTCCCAGGGAGGTAAAATGTATAGCATATCAATCATTAATACGTCCCCATCTAGAATACTGCAGCTCCGTGTGGAATCCCCACACTGAAGACTTAGCTCACTCTATAGAAATGGTCCAACACAGGGCTGCTAGGTTTGTTTGTGGTAAATATGGATATGCCGACAGTGTAACTAAAATGCTTTCAGAGCTTGGTTGGGATAGTTTACTTGCAAGACGTTCAGATTTTAGTCTTAATATCTTTAATTGAATGCTAGAAGGCTCTTGCCCTAAACCTACTTCAAGTAAACTTTGCAGGGCATTATATTTGGGTAGGGGTGACCACTCTAACAAGGTTGGAGAAATTTTTGTTGCACAAACATTTTTTGCACGAACAAATTCTTATTACTGGGCATTTGTCCCTAGGGCGATTCGACAATGGAACTCGCTTGCTGGGGATTTTGTGCAGGAAAAACGTATTTTATGGGAGTCATAATTTTGTTTTGTTTTGACAATGCATATATTTGCAGCATTAAAAAATATTGAAATTGTTGTTGGGTTTATATCAATAGGGTTTTATATTTTCTGGTTTTGACAATGCATTTTCTATGCTGCACTTGGACTCTTGTCCCTCTGCCATAGGCCTTTATGGCTGCTTTTTCAAATTCAAATTCAAAATCTGAATATGGGGACAATGAGCCAATATGCTGTCTCTTGGCCTTAGGCCTAGGGGCGGTTGACATTTCTGGTCTTAGGGTATCGAATATCCCGCCACTATGAACCGGAGAGAAGGGTGTACCCCGGCCGGGGATCACGGGGTCACGTCCTGGGGGAACACTGACTCCTACCATCGAGGTTCCTTTGCCCCTAGGAAAGTCACACGATGGAGGGTTCCCACCACTCGAACCCTGAGGTTCAAGAGCGCATCCACCTTCGGAAAGGATGGAGGCATGCCGACCAAAACATCGCGCATCGACCTACCAACCATCTGTGCCGCCTCAACGGGATGGTATGGATCACCTGACTCCCAGCCGGCATGCTCGTCTTAGCACGCCGGGACGCCCTGGCACTTACTACTAGAGGGTGTCGGACTCCCCTTTTCTCACGCTTGTACTTTTTACGGTCCTTTTTCTTCTTCTCATGAGAGGAAAGTTTACCATGTGTCGTGTCAGACTTAACTGACCCCGACGACTTACCGGGCCGGTCAGGCATAGGCAGGTGGTTAGCCCCTTCACCCTCTTGGTCTTCTTCTTCAAAGGTTTTCTGGCAGGAGCTGTACTCTGCTTTGAGGAAGCACCCGCAGCCGATGTGATGCTCGAGGTTGGTTGTGAAGAGACAAACCGTACTCGGCCATCCCAAAGGAGAGGCTTCTCCTTTGGTGCAAGAGTCAGCTGACTCTTGCCACCAGCAGCTTTGGCTACTGCACCATGGGCTGGCACATTGGTAGCCTGCATCGCTCTCCTCTGAGCGATTCGCTGTTGGCCAACAGCTGTTGTGGTGCTCACAATAGGTGCAACACCACGACCGACAGGAGGTTTCCCTGTGCTGAGGGGACTCCGAGCTGGAGCTCCCTGCAGGGGAGGAAACTCAGCTGCCCGGAGCTCAAACTCCAGTCGCTCACTTGCACCCAAGCCACACACATTGGCCCTGTGCAAGCTCGCTGTTTGAGCTACAAGAAGCTTGAGCTTATCATCTAAGCTCAGAAGGCCTTGCCTCGACCAGAGGACCTGGCTTTCTTCCCTCCTAAATATTCAGCCAATGGAGGGGTGTAAGGGTGGGACCGTTTCCGACCCTTACCACTACCACTCGCAGGTTTACCCATTTTACCGGGAGTGGGTACTGGAGGTTGAGCCGCCTTCTGCTCCACTCGCCGGTCCCTTTTCGGATTATCCGACTGCCAGCTGGAGCATCCAGCTGCTGCCTCGGGCAGACCTGAAACAGCAACCGGACTTTCTGGCCAAGCAGCCCCTGGACAACCGTCAGGGTGGGCGAGAGTATCTGCTGGAAGACACACAGCAGGCATGAACTTCTTCAACACCTCCTCCTGGGCTTTCAGCCAGGCCTCTCTCTCTCTCTCTCTGCGAGAGCTTTAGCTCGAGCCGTGATCCATGTGGCTCTGGACTTCTTTTTATGTATTTAGTAAGGTGGGAGCCCAGGTTATAGACTGGAGGGCAGCTATGCTCAATTTTGGGGGTTAATGGAACAGAGACGGGGTTCATTTTAATTACAGGGCTGGTAGGATTGTGGGTAAAAAGATAGGTAATTTTGTTAAGCATTTTTAGGGTAAGGTTTTGGGGTTTAGGTGCAAATGCTTTAGAGGGTTGATACTAATATGAATGCTCCACAACTTGTTGCTGGGAGCAATAGTTCCTTTGTTTCAGGTATCATTTTGTCAAACACTGTCCAGGAAGCAAATCATTTAGGAAAACCCACTCCAGCTATACCTTCACATGTAAAGATTATGGTGGTTAACTGTAGGAGTCTACGAAACAAAGTTCCTGAGTTCATTGCGGCAGTGGAGGAGACTGGTTGCAATATAATTCTTGGTATACAGTAGAGTCATGGCTTGATGATACTGTTAATAATGGGGAAATATTTCCAGATGGTTTCACAGTGTACCATAGAGACAGGGTTGGTCGTTCTGGGGGTGGGGTTTTCATAGCTATTTCACAAATATTTCAAAATCGCAGGGAAACAAGTTTTGAAACAGACTGTGAAATAGTATGTTGTAGTTTAAGGCTAAAGGAATGGTAAAAAGGTTTTTTTTTATATTCTTTCTATCGGCCACCGGGATCCTCCATAGCAGATATCACTAGTACGAACTTCTTTTTACACTCTTCATCGTAAATACCATAGCCCAACCATTATTTTAGGAGGTGATGTAAATTTTCCAAACATCAACTGGGAAATGCATACGGTGATCAGTGGCAGTGACGGGCCATTAGCAAGAATTTTAGACAGGAATAGTTTTTCTATGGAACAGATTGTAACTAATCCAACCAGAAATGACAAAATTATTGATGAAGTACTGACTAATAGTCCGGAGTTATTATCCAATGTTAGGGTATCAGTGGGAATTAGTGATCATCAGATGGTCTCATATGATGTTAATGCATGTGTGGAAAAAAATTCTGAGGTGTTTCTATTTAACAAATGTAATTGAGATGGTTTTAAGTCACACTTGATAGATAATTTTCATAAATTTAAAGAACATTTTCTTTCTCAAAATGTGAATTTGAATTGGTCACGATTTCATAGTTTAATTTTAAGTGGCTCTTCCTCCTTTATTCCAACCAAGGTAGTTAGGGACTGTGCCACACCGGTATGGTACACTAGAAAAGTTAAAAGGGCTCTTTGTAAGCAACGCTTATGGAGGAATAGGGCTAGAAATCACCCAACATTAGTAAATTTCAATGAATTCCATATTGCACGCACAGCAGCGAAACGGGAAATCTTGATAGCTCATGACAATTTTAAAACAGAAATGCTTGGGGAATGGTTAAAAACAGATACAAAATTATTTTGGCATTACATCAAGAACTCTAGGCGAAGTAGACAATCTATTCCTTCTCTGGTTGACACAAATGGGAAGCTTGTTTCAGATCCAGTAGGGAAAGCTACCTTATTAAATGAACAATACAAGAAGGTCATCACAGATGATGATGGCATACCACATGAAGGTGTTCTTTCAACATCTCTTTGTATAGATCAAATTGTAATAACTGCAGATGGGATAGTCAAGCAACTTCTAACATTAGACTCAAATAAAACCTGTGGTCCAGATGGGATGTATGTTATCATTTTAAAAAAAATTGCACACGAGTTGGGTCCATACCTTCAATTAATTTTTCAACAGAGTTAAGACGTAGGTATTGTACCAGATATGTGGAAATTAGCTAATGTTAGTCCAATTATAAATCAAGAGACAAGTCTCAGGTAACTAATTACAGACCCGTGTCTTTAACCTCAATAGTTTGCAAGGTCCTTGAACATATTATATATTCCTCCTCAATGAATTTTCTTATGGAAAACAATCTTTTGTGTCACAACCAGCATTGGTTTCTCAGGGGGCGTTCATGTGAAACCCAGCTTATTCTTTTAGTTGATGACCTTCAGAAAATTTTATACAAAGGCAGTCAGATCGATTTGGTCTTTCTTGATCTCTGCAAGGCATTTGACACAGTTTCTCACTCAAAACTAATGACAAAAATTAGTGGGTATGGATTGGGTGAACAGGTGTATAAATGGGTGCATTCTTTTTTGAGTGATAGGAAACAAAGGGTTGTTGCATGTGGGTCTGAATCTGAATGGATAGGGGTTACATCAGGGGTTAATCAGGGTAGTCTGTTGGTTCCACTTCTGTTTTTTTTATATATCAATGACCTCAGCATTCAAGTTAGCAGCAATTGCTGGCTATTTGCAGATGATATAATAATTTATCATGAATTTACCTCTGACAATGATTGCCATATTATTGATAGTGACTTGAAAGCAATAGAGGCATGGTGTTCTAAATGGCAACTTTAACTTAATAAGGAAAAATGTTGTGTAATGAGGGTAGCTAGGGGAAGGAATCCAGTAATATTTCCATATAGAATAGTGTAGAATATTGTAGATTCTTATAAATATTTGGGGGTAAGGATTACAGCTAAATTTTCTTGGAAGCTGCATGTCGAAGAGATTATTTCCAAGTCTATGCAGATGCTAAATTTTAGTCAATGCATTCTAAGAAGGTGTCCCAGGGAGGTAAAATGTATAGCATATCAATCATTAGTACGTCCTCATCTAGAATACTGCAGCTCAGTTTGGAATCTCCACACTTCAGACTTAGCTCACTCCATAGAAATGGTTCAACACAGGGCTGCTAGGTTTGTTTGTGGTAAATATGGACATGCTGACAGTGTAACTAAAATGCTTTCAGAGCTTGGTTGGGATAGTTTACATGCCAGATGTTCAGATTTTAGTCTTAATATCTTTAATCGAATGCTAGAAGGCTCTTGCCCTAAACCTACTTCAAGTAAACTTTGCAGGGCTTTATATTTGGGTAGGGGTGACCACTCTAACAAGGTTGGAGAAATTTTTGTTGCACAAACAGATTTTTATTACTGGTCATTTGTTCCTAGGGCGAATCGACAATGGAACTCGCTTGCCGGGGATCTTGTGCAGGGAAAACGTATTTTATGGGAGTCATAATTGTGTTTTGTTTTGACAATGCATATATTTGCAGCATAATAAAAAAATTATTGAAATTATTGTCCCTCTGCCATAGGCCTTTATGGCTGCTTGCAGAGTAATTTTTCAAATTCAAATTCAAAATATGCTGCTTGGTGCCGTCCATCTTCAATGCACAGTAGGCAACTCCCCGATGAAATATCGGTGGTCACCAAACAGGAAGCTACCTTCCTGGACCATGGCACGCCGCATCTCATTCAACTGATCCAAGAGGTCTTTTTCGACCGGGGTCTCAGCCATGGCCTCCTCTGTGGCATCCCGCACTGGAAGGTTTACCCACGGAGGTCGAACTACTCCCGTCAGACTCCAAAGAGTCCTCTGAAGAGCGGTCACGACTCCTCCACAGCTTTGAGGTATCCACCACCGAATCCACGATGGTTTCTACCTCCATCTCCATGTCAATGACCAAGGATGCCCGAAAGAAACATCCTCACTGTCCTCCACCACCCTAGACCAATCTAAGAGGTGGCCGACAGATGGAGACCCGGGTTCCGGAGTACTAGAGGTTACCACACCGGTAGTCACCTTCCCACCGTCCAAACCCACTTCAGCAGCCTCTCCAGCCAGAGGAACTACCGCTGCCACTGACTGAATGGTAGTAGCAGCCATTTCCCTGGAGAGACACTGCAGGTACCTGCACCAGAAGGCTCCAACACCGGTCAGAGACGACTGGGTAGGTTGCAGACTTTCCACAGTTTCTGCCACCGGAGAATACCATGATTCCCCAGGGGCATCAGCTGCTTCTTGCCCTGAAAGTGATGCGGAGCCCTCTGACTTCAACTCCAACAGCCTTGCGTCCCCTGGATGCAGCAGGCTGAGGGAGGGGGACTGTCGGCGGCTCCCACTGTCGTCTTCCTTTTTTTCCTCCATGGTGGACCTGGAACAAAAGCAACACACGGTTAAAAACAATTGATCACCGTGAAAAAGTGAATTCCACCGATTTCAACCGTGCAAATTGCCGATTTCGCCGACCAAAGTCGGTAAATCACGGTCAAAACCATGACTCACCACCTTCGGACGGTAAAAACCACCTCTCCCCATCCAAACACCATCTAACGTAGGTCTCCTCAAGCGCCACGGTGCTCGGACGGGCAGAACCTGGCGGAAAAGCACATCCTGCAGTGGATACACTACCATGACAAGAGTCATGGCAGTTAAACCACCTCCACCACGTGTGTATACGTCATTGACCGTATAACACTCCGTTAGCAGGTAAAAAATAACTGCCAAAAGGCAGGAGATTTTTCTCCTGCCTTTTGGCAGTTATTTTTTACCTGTTACAGGGACTTACTTTTTTAGAGATTTCCACCTTTCCCAGTCTTTCCTCGCTTTCCAGACGGTGAATTTTCGCTTTCTTTCTTCGAAACCACGTGGCCGACATCGTTTGCTTATCACAAGCATAAACAATATGGCGCCTAGCCACTAAACTCACCGTCTTAGCGGCTAGTGAAAGTGCAGTAGCGGCTAAAACATGATTAGCCGCCTTATGCATGGTCACCATGGTGATTCTACCGTCGTCTGCCTTTTTAGGGGCAGACACGGCGAATCATACTATACATAGACTGGGAGTGGTGAAAAGAGACTTTTACTGACAATCTCTGTACATTGACGGTAATGGACGATTTTCCGGAGGATTTCATGGACAGATTTCTCTGCCCATGGGCAGTTCTTTTCGGGCCCTTAGCCGAACATCTAGTGGTGGGTCGCCCTTGGTTTCTACTGAAAATGTGGTGGGTCCCAAACACCGAAACGTCTGGTTGTCTCCTTTCCCAACTGTCTGCCCAAACTAGCAGATGACCGGCTCTCTCCCACCAAGGCAGGGACTCCCAGAGAGTCCCCCACAACATTGATAACCCCACTCAAGGGTCAAACCCACTCACCTCATGCACCCTTGGTCTCAGCGGATGGAGATTGTACCGAGGTGGAAGGGATATTCTGCCTCAAGAGTCAGTAGATTCTTGCAAAAAAAGGGACGGTGGCTTTGGCACCGGAGTCACACTACTCCCTGCCGAGCCTTCGTAGCTTCGCTGCCTGCATCGGAGGAGGTGTCAGAGACACCATGTCCATCTTCCTCCCTCACGGTGCAGGTGTGTATGTACGGTTTCAGATTATCAACATAAAACCGGTCTCGCACCTTCTGACCATACCCATCTACGAATTCCACTTCGTAGACCAGGTTGGAATACTGCGAGACCAGTGTATCCCTCTCAGCTTTATAGGCTAAGCTCCACTTCTTTGCCTGGCCGAGCTTCCCAGCTTGGTACCTAATCCACACCTGAGCACCAGGCAGATATAGAGGCAGCTGCACTTCTCTTTTTGCCTTTTCTGAGCGGCCGTCAACCGTTGATGTGCCTGCTCGTCCACGGCTTGCTGGTCAGGCAAGTCACAGATCGGAGTATCTGGAAGGAGGTTATCAATCAACATCCGAGGCTCATGGCCAAACAACAACTGATACGGAGAGACCTGCATACTCTCCTGGACAGTTGTGTTATAAGCCCACACGGTGGGCCATAACTTGTCCCACCATTCATGCTGTTCCTTGAGGGGATCAAGGTACCGCTTGATGGTTTCCATTACGGTCTTGTTCGTATGCTCCGTAAGCCCATTTGCTTGTGGATGGTATGCCATCGTGAAGTGATGCACTATGTTATAGCGCTCCCGGAACTTCAGCAGGACTTTGCTGGAGAACTGGGACCCATGATCCGAGACAAGATTTCAGCATGCCATACACCGAAAGGATCTCGTCCTTCAGGAATTTTACGACACAAGCAGCCATGGCCCTTCGTACCGTCCTTGCCACACTGTACCAGGTGAAATAGTCAACCATGATAAGCACATAGGGGACTCCACCCACGAAGGCAGGAAATGGCCCAACAAATTGTAAAAATCCATGACTATGGGTGAACTGTCGCACTCGTTGACACACCAAACACGACTTAACGTACTCGGTGGTGTCCCGCTTCATACCGACCCAGTAGAAGCGTGAGCGGAGTCTTTGGTAGGTCTTAAAAATCCCAAAGTGACCAGCTTTGGGAGTGTCATGTAGCTTCCTGAGACAGCCATTCCAGCCATCGGCTTCCTGCTCCTTGACCCAATTTACCTCCGAGTGGACTCGGAAAATCACCTCACCTATGTCAGCCTCGACATATTCAGGTAGAGAAAAGTCTGCCACATTACGAACAGGATACAGACTCAATGCATCAGCATCCTTGTGCAGTGTCCTCTTCTTGTACTGAGCCTTGAACTGATACTCTTGAAGCTGCATCTGCCAACGCCCCAAAATGCCTTGCAGGTTCTTGGCTATCTGCAGATAGCAAAGAGCATGGTGATCTGACACGATCATGAACTCCAGGTTAAAGAGGTAAGGACAGAATTTACCCATGGCAAACATTATCACCAAGCACTCCTGCTTGGTGACAGAATACCGTGTTTCCACTCCTTTCACGAGCTGGCTTGCGTAGGCCAGAACACGGGGGGAACTTGTCCTCCGGTAACTTCTGGTAGACTACAGCACCCAAGCCGTACCCACTAGCATCGGTATGTATCATTATCTCACCATGAGGATCGTTCATGGTGAGTACCGGCACTTCAGTTAAAATGGCCTTTAACCAAGCAAAAGCTAGTTTGCACTGATCCGACCACTTGAAGGAGGCATCCTTCTTCATCAGATCATGCAAAGGCTGTGCCACCTTGGCGAAGTCCTTGATGAACCTCCGATAGTAATCAGGCCCGGACTGGGCTTCTAAACTGCTACCAGGAAAAACCTGGGGGGCGCCGGCATAAACATTTGTAAAACATACATATCACTGCTGTGTAGGATGATATAGGGTATCTACTGTATCTTAAATTATGCACACACACACACACCACTTGTATTGTATCATGCTCATGTAATGTGAATGTTTATTAGAAAAATTATTACAAATACGACAATGACTTAGTCATTTATAGTAATATATTTACAAAAAGTAAACCACTAACATTTTTTCATGACACTTCACAGCACTGATAAGTTATCAAAATTACATACAAAGCATTCTAGCATACACAGAGAAATCATCAGCAAGAATATGGACTATGTCTTCAATACTAATTAAATCAACAATATCTTTTTCACTGCACATAAGCATAAAAGTTTCCAATTTTTCATTTGTCATCGAACATCTTAATCGTGTTTTTACTAATTTCAGTTTGCTGAAAGCTCTTTCAAATGATACTTGTGAAAAATATAAGGTTAGCAAATACTCATATGCCTGGAAAAGATTGGAACTACCAGCAGCATTCAATGAGAACCTGTATAAAATTTTGTAGCAACATGTTAGACATGTTCTGCATGACCCCTTGCATGGCATTTGGTTCCTTGCATTAAAAGTTTCATCATTTGCCCACTGCATTTGAGGATTTGAATATTAAAATAAAAAATTTCATTAAAAATAATTGCAAATTTGTTGTTTTTACCTGAAATTTACAATTGGAGGCGCTCATTTTAAAATTTGGAAAACATTTGTTCTGTCAAAATCATTTATTAATTATTCCAAGTAATTGTTGTGCCATGAGTTGCAAAATTTAAAAAATTCAATCGCTTGTACATGTATTTTGATTGGGGGGCGCACCAGGAAATTCCACATTTCCCTGTGGCCCAGTCTGGGCCTGATAGTAACCGACCAATCTGATAAAAACTTTGAATGCTGGTCACCGTCGTCGGGACATCAAACTCCTGGACTGCCCTCACAAGATCCAGGTCCGGAGCAACTCCCTCGGCACTACTCTCTACGTGACCGAAATAACGAACTTTGTCAAAGCCAAAGAAACACTTCTTCGGCTGGAGTTTCAGCTCCGCCCCTTGCAACAGTCCAAGGACAGTGGAGAGTCTCTCGAGAAACTGCTCAAAAGTGTTCCCAAAAGCGAAAATATTGTCCAGGTACACAAGACAAGTCTCCAACTTATGTCCTGATAATAAAAGGTCTAGCGCTCTCTACATGGTGGCTGGAGCATTACAGAGTCCAAAAGGCATTTTCCGAAAATCAGACAGACCTTGAGAGGAAATGAATGTTGTCTTCTCAAGCCATCTTCTCAGCCATCCAAACCTGCCAGTAACCGCTAGCCAGGTCCAAGGTTGCGAAGAACTTTGCACTTTGCATTCAGTTTCCGGTAGTCCACACAAAAACAAAAGCCACCATCCTTCTTGCGAACAAGCAAGATAGGGCTCGCGTAGAGACTACGCGAAGGTCGGATAACCCCTGCATCCAACATCTTTGCCACCTCTTCTCTCTCAATTGCCCTGGCCGCAAGAGCAGTTTGACACAATCTTTCACACACCAGAGGTTGCCCACAAGTATCAATCGTATGTTCGACAAGAGAGGTTTCACACAACTCTGTATAGTTGATGGCGAAATGATCCCGGCATTCCAGCAGGAACTCCCAAAGCTGTCTCGCCTCATCAGGCTTCAGATTGGGACCAATCATAAGACACTCTTCGAGGGTAGGAGCCGTCGCCACATTGAGAACCTGGTGTCCGTTTCCGGATGCCCCTCTCAACTTAGACAAGACTTCCCCTGGTCGATCCATTGCCTGAGTGGGGTCTCCCCGTCTCAACTCAGATGGCTTTTTCAGCCCTACCACAAGAGCAACCTCCACAGCTTGAGCCGTGGCTACACCCTCCCCTGTCTCCAGGTCAATGGGTGCATTCCCCACGTTCTCGAGCCAGATATCGTGTGTGCCCAACCGGTTAGTTGCAGCAATTCCTGCCACTGCCAACACACCATGTCCACCTAAGGCTTTCAGGTTCAGCTACACAAGAAGCAGCTGGCCGGGGCCAGCATGCTCTACCAGGGCCATAGGGCCATAGCTAGACATTCTCCTTCAGTCGCAGGGAACAAACTTTCCCGCACCCAATAGCTCTGGTCTCGGGCAGCTCTGGTGAAACCAAGTTCACCCAGCCGTCAACCTTCTCGAGTGCAGGCGGGATCACTGGGAGTTGTCATCCCTGAGGCAAAGCTTCTGGTATCGGCAGTGGAACTGCTTCCACCTCCACAGGTTCCCCAAGTGCTCGATCAGTGAGTGCGACTTGAGGGGCATCTGGATGTGCAATAAGGACATTCTCCCGGAAATAGAGGTTCCGGTGCACGATATCTACCATCAGGCCAAAGCGTGTGGCGTGATCAATGCTCAACAATGCTTTGCACTCTCCTTTCACCAAAATTAGAGCAACCTTGATGGTTCTTTTGTGGATGGTCAATTCCACATTTGCAACCGGTACGATCTCGATGGAGTGCCCACCCATTCCAAGAAGGAATGACGGAACCGCTAGTTCCTCCACTGGCAACTTCATCACTCGTGCCACCATCATGTTTAGGACCAACACATCAGCCCTCGTGTCTACGATCATCTCCAAGAGACGATCGCCAATCGACACCGACACTCGTGGTGAACCCGTGTTATAGGCTTGGCTCTGAAGTTCAGGAATCGGAACCTGCGGGTTCCCACCATCAACCTTGTGCGTTCTGCCTACCTTACCATCCCCACCGGACAGTAATTCCAGATGTGCAGAAGTCTGGGATCCTGTCTCACTCACCAGAGACTTCCCAGGCCCGGCAGGAGGTATGGGCCCACGAACATCTCTTGCCTGCTTGATGACTGCACAATCCCACACCTCACCACTAGGCATGTAGGGTGAGGGGGAAAACTAGTTATCCAACTGGGCCACCACGGCCTCCAGTGTGGAGCATGGCATTGGAAATACCCAACTGGTAATTTCCGGGTCCGCAGACCTCGCCAGAGGCACCCCTGCCTTCCGCTGGACATCCACATATTTGGAGACCACCAGGAGGTACGTCCCTTGTTCAGAACACTGACTATCATGGGCACCTGAGCTTTGCAGCATTACCGGTTGCTCACTACTCAGTTCGGTGGTGACCGGCGGCGGTTTAACGAAGATTTCTCTTTGTCATCCACGAGTCCGTAGTAGAACTGACAATCACAAATGGTGGCCAGATACTTGTGACCCTCCAGTCACACTGGCACTAAGCCAGGTATTGGCTGGAGCTTCTGGCTTTCACCAGGCAGCACTCTGGTGGCTTATTCTTTTGTCGTAGCATTCGGACAAACCTTTTTCAGCTACCCCATCTGGCTGCACTCAAAACAAGGACCTAATCGCCGGAGTGAATCTCCTGAGCCACGGTCTGCACTCCAAGGCATTGCCGCCGGCTTTCCTCCACCGGAACTCACCTTCTTCTTCTTGCCTCCAGTCTTGGCCACTGCTTTGTCAGACTTGGACGTTGCAGCGGCCTTCACACCCGGTTGGTTCGAAGTTCAAGCCCTGGCAGAGCTCCCAGAGCTAGCCGTGGCACCAGAGGTCTGGGCATTAGCCCGATCCCCTGAGACCACTCAAACAGGGGCAGGTAAACGACCTGCCGTAAGAAAATCGGCTTCCTCAAGCCGTACCCTACGGGCATCTGCTTCGACCATTTCGGCATGACACCCGATAAATTAATCAGTAATATCCATCAGGAGCTTCCGTTCTGACAGTTCCACGAACTGCCAATAGTGTTAGGTGTTACAATATATACAAACACCTAACATAAACTTGCATATATTACAAAAAATTTAAACTAAATAAAAACAATAAAAACCAAAACAATATATAATAATTTTATAAAAATGCCCAGTTAGTAACATATGATGAGTCATAATAATAGTACCAACTTTAAAATGTAAACAAAGTCTCCATAACAGGTGTCAGTTAGTCATGAAGGAAATGCAAAAAGTTAAAAACTAAAAGGGTGTAATATAACACCTTAAGTGAATAGATAGAAAAAGAAAAGTTAAAAGGTGTAATATAACACCTTAAGTGGAACAATGATGATAGAAAGAAGAAATAATTAACTACAATAGGCATACACATCACATTAACAAAATAATATACGGTGACTAGGCTGGGGGTGTGAAAATAACAAGATCACACAAAAAAAGGTAACCTTTCATAACAAAGGTCGAAATTGTATTATAATTTATGATATTTGCTGTCACAATAAGAGGAAATGTTAAAATGGCCCATCAATCATAATAAGATATAATATTATTTTATCCTTATTTGTCAAGCAAACTAACACCTAAAATTAACCTTTTATAATAAAGGTCACAGCCCTATTCACAATTCAATGTAGCTTCTATCCAAATAAGAGATAATGTTATGCTGCCCTGTTAATCATAATATTAACACCTTGCAGTTACACTAATGCCTAAATAAACCTTTTATAACAAAAGTCACATCTGTATTCACAATTTATTAACCATTCTTAAAATAAGATATCACATTAGTCTACCCTATCAATCAAAATACTTTCGCTTGTCAATTATAAGGTTGACCAATGAAATGATCAGAAAATCATTCCAAGTTAACCAATTAGAGACTAGAATAGAGCTAAAATCTTCAATTTTAATCAGTGCATTTTGAATTTTGGAGCAGAGTGTTTAGAGAGACAGAAGGTGACAGGTTTGGAATTATGGTTAGGATAGGAGTTTAAAGAAAAAAAAATACAAAGTCTTATGCTGGATTCCAATGGGAACCCAGTACGTGAGTTTGAATGTAAAATAGAGGTTGATAGGACTTCTGATTGTCAGAGGCAGACATGAATTAAACAGTATTTATTTGTTCTCAAGGTCTGTTTGAGTTCTGAAAAATGCCTTTCAGACTCTGTAATGCTCCTGCCATGATGCAAAGTTTGCTTGACCTTTTGTTACCAGGACACAAGTGGGAGACCTGTTTGGTGTGCCTGGATGATATCTTTTCAAGCAGTTTCTCAACAGGTTATCCATGATCATACACTGTTACAAGGGGCATAGCTGAAACTCTAGCCGAAGAAGTTTCTTCGGTTTTGGCCAGGTAATTAGTGCCAAGAGAGTTGCTCGAGACCTGAAGCTCGTAAGAGCGGTTCAAGAATTTGATGTTTCAAAAATAGTAACAGGCCTCCAAAGTTTTCTTGGACTGGCCAGTTATTACCCTCAGTGTATCAAGGAATTCACTAATGTAGAAAGACCACTGCATGAGCAGACCAAGAAGAATGTGTCCTTTGAGTGCTCGGAGCAATGTGATCTAGCATTTGAGCAGTGCTCACCATGTATGATCCTCAAGGTGAGATAATGATTCACACAGATGCTAGTGGGTATGGTCTAGAAATTGTAGTGTATCAGAAGTTATCTGAGGACAATGGCCCTAGAGTTCTGGTCTATGCTAGCCATCTCATGAAAGGGCAGAAATGCGGTATTCTGCCACTGAGCAGGAGTGCTTGGCGATGACGTTTGTTGGTTGGTAAATTCCAACCTTATATCTTTAACCGGGAGTCCGTGATCGTGACAGATCACCATGCTCTTAGTCATTTGCTGAATGCCAAAAACCTGCAAAACAGGTTTTGGTGGAGGGCCTGCATATCTTGAATATATGGTAGACAATGCTGGAGATAAAAATTGCAAAAATTAAAGCCCTCAGCAGCCCTAAACAGTTTAATCTCCAGAAGTAGACCTTTTGTTCATGTCCAATCATTCACCTAGGAATGCTACAAAAACACCAGGACTTCGAGTGGGGGGGCACAGGGTGTGGAGCATGGTTTTTTCACTGAAATGATCAACTGCCCATCAAGTTGTTTTGTCATTTGCTATAGTATCTGCCCCAATTTTGACCCATGGCATGGCACCTGCAAAGGTTCCTACCGACTTAGTAAGTCGATCTAAGACATAAAGAGAATGTGGCTTTTCATAGAAAACCTGCTGGTAGATATCTGTCTAGATTTGTGTTACAGGGTCGAAGACAGTTGATAAGGCATCTTCTAAGTTCTCAACATCAACGAAGGCTGACACACTTTCCAAGATCATGAGGCCCAATAGATTTTCGAATGTGGTGGAGCCCAGTCAACCATCTTCTCACAAGAAGCATATGTAGGATAAGAACATGAAGAAAAAAGATCTGCAAGCTAGTGCTAGTATTGTTTGTGGGGAAAAAAGGCACTGGTGTTGAACCACAGAACATTGGGTTCTATCGTTCATACAAGAAAGTGACAGCCGAGAACCAGCAGGGCCATAATTGCCAGATAAGGGCAATGTGCATGTTTGGGAATGTATCTTTTGGTTATGACCTATGGGGAAGCCCAACACCTTTGAAGGTGGCAGTGGTGCCAGTTCCATACAGCTGGCCATGAAAACAGTTCCTGAGGTGGGACCACTGGTATATGGTAGTAGTAGTCCCATGGCAACTGTCCCAATAAATAGTGGTCTCGTGACTTTCTCTATGAGTACACCAATGTTAACAAGTCCTGGCAGAGGGGTATTTCAGGCCTTAGAAGTGCAAAAGAAGTCACCTTATCCCCTCCAGTGGTGCCATTCACCTACTATACCTCCTCACCAGTCATGTCACAGGGACACAAGGACCAGGGGGCACATAGACCTAAAAACCTGTGCACTAAGAAGATAGGGTCACCAGGCACAGTCCATAGACTGTCTCCATTCTGATTAATAAATAACATTAAAAAGAATTGGATGACCAGGGCACACACTTGTGGTAGTTATTGGAAGGTCAGTAATTTTTATGCCATTATTGTGGCATTATTCATTTTAGCATAAGTAATGAGCTGTTGTGATTGTTTCCACAACTGTTGTGATGATTGAACAACTTTAAATAAAAATAAAATAATTTGAGACAAACACTACAAATTGCCTTTTGAATGACTTTTTCCTGCATCAGTTTTATCTACTAGCATCGATCATTAGGTCCACCACTACAGTTGCCAGAGAAATTGCCCGAGGTCAAAACCTTCAGAACAACACATCGGCTTGTCCAAAACAACCAAGTGCCTGATTACACTCCAGGAAATGCTGGAGTTAAACTGCAACAGTTAGATGACTAGCAAGACAAACTGTCTATTGATAAGAGCCACTGAAGGCATTCCAATTGCTTGATTTATTGAGTAAAATACTGGAATGATATTGAGGATTAATGGTAAATGCTGTAGTGGTGTATGAGGATGCTTAACATATACAGTGGACAATATTTTGTACAAGATAATGAAATGGAAAATGCATAAAATTGATAAACAACCAAGAAACACATATTGTCAATATAGTTAAATAAGATAAGTGTAACATAAATAAACTACAAGTAGAGAAATAACGATATTTACATTGTAGAATGCGTATGTGGTTTCAACAATGCATTTTAAAAGTGAAATGAAGCAGACGCTCTTCGCCACAGAGCTGTAAGTCATGTAAACTAGCTCAACGCATTAGGCTTACTAATGAGTCACAACTTACACTGTCAATGAAAGTATTCTTTTTTATTTCTTTGCAATGCACATTTCTGTTTTAATATTCTCACTTTTTATCCTGTAGTTCATGTAAATCAGTAAATATCTTAGGCCTACTACCGGTAATTGATAATGCTGTAAGTTATGACAAACTTAGCTTAAGAAATAAAATAATCCGTAAAACTGTACCCAAAAATATAAATATAAAAGTTAAAAAACATAAGGTTTTGCATACTTACAGCTATTGTATCATCACCAATTAGATGATTATAAATTGCCTCTTGTAAAAGTAGTTTTGTACTAGAATCCACCTGGTTTAACTTTACCTAAAATAAAGTGTATGAATTAATTTGTCAAAATTTCATAAACAGTTGTTCTTACTTATGACAAATGCAAACTCTTACAATAATATCTGGTGAAAGTATTCCAGTAATTTTCATTTGAGCCATTGGACAGTTCGGTTCTGCTATTTTCGCTATGTGAATACATTGCAGTGCATGTAGAGTATTTTCAGTATAATGTTGCATTCTAAATGATTAGTAAAACATGAAATAACATGTAAATGACAAAATTTATTGGTAACTAACAATCTAAGATCGCAATCCCATTGTATCCCCTTAATAGCTGAAAAAACTGTTTTAAAATTGTAAAGCTCAGCATGAAAGAAAGTAATAAAATTTAGAAACTGTTCAGTAGGGCCTTCCTTCCACTGGGGACAAAATTCGCGTTCCGCGAAAATTTCACCTGTTGAAAAATAACAGCTGGTTTTGGAGAAATGTGAAAATTCACCACTATTAGTTGGACAATAATATAATATCACTATTAGAAAAAAAAAAAGAAATTCGACACAATGACTAAAAACAAGAAACGTGGCCCTGCCTATTCACTATTGTGACAGACCCTTCTCAGCTTGATAGAATCTGCTCTTTTTGGGTACAGTTCAAGTTATTCACTTGTTCTGAAAGTGATTGGCTAGGTCACTTAAAGGGCCTGAATTGTCTCACTCCCTACTAAGCGAAAAGTACCCACTTCTCAAAATAAAACTCTGGACATAATACGCAAAAACAATGATTAAGTAACCAGGTCAGGGTAAATAATATACAAATATCGAAAATAACTTGATTTATAAGCACATAGATTATTACAAAAATCACAGGTTTCTTTGAAATAAATTAATTAAAAATGACGACTAGAAAATCAAAATTAATTAAAAACAATCGTGTCGACTGCTCCAGTGATGATTCTTCTCCTGGAGCCAGGTGGCCTCGGCCATCATGTCATCATGATTACACTTCTGTCGTCTACTCATACAGAGCGAGACAGATAGCCGGCCTCTCAATGGTGACTAGAACGGTGGCCTCCACGAAGTCCAGAACTTGGGTGGCTGGATACCATCCTTTTTCTCTTGGTAGTGGCGAAATATGTTGGATCGCCCTGTTGTAGTTTCTGTCCGGGGTTAGAGTTGCCAACATTGTTGATGCAACAATTAAGCTCTAACTTCCAGACATGATTCTTCCTGTTGCACTGGCTGCATTAAGCTCAGATCGTCATTGTTGTGCAGGGCAAAACAAGAGTATGGTCAACGAGTTTCTGCCGGGCCAGGGCCTTTGATCTAGGATAGCTCGGTGGCTCTCGTAGCTGCCAAGGAATAGAAAACTGCTTTGCACTCCTTTTCTTGCAAAAAAATCCGACCATTGTTTCGCAGCCTGGTCTGTCATTCCTGCTTGTCTTCAGTGACTATTTTTCGGGATGGTGGAGACTTCTGCTTCTTGGTTTTATCCTTAGAAATTGCTCCATTTTCTTTTGGTTCAGCTTCTTTTCGGTATGGTGCACATTTGAACTGACAAGAGAAGGTAGATTGGTGGGTGGATATTGTTTCCCCAAAACCTGTTCTTCTGTGAGATGTGGGGAGATTTGCTCATTATGACTCTTGAAGAACATTTGTGTCCAGGCTCATGACTAGGGTCAACGGTTTTATGAAAATGCATATTCTTTTTGCAGCTTTATATTTCATGCTGTGTCAGATTTAAGCACGATTCATATGAAATGAAGTCGAATAACACTAGTTTTATTTTGCATATATTTGCATATTTAAGCGTATTTGTATTTTGAATGCATATTTTGGGAATTTTACATGTTATGGGCATTTTTAACACATATTTTCTAGAAAAATTAGGATTTTTCTATTTTAGTTCAAAAAACTGAACAGCAAGACAATTTAAAATGTGCTACTGGGAATACTTCCAAAGAAGTAACAAAGAAATTGTCAACTGTATTACAAAAAATAAAGGCTATAAAGAATTCCCGAAGATTTGTGCAGTTTTGAATGGTGAAAATCTTAATGATATTGCTTGTTTTAAGCGGCACCAGTCACATCTTGTGATGTAGAACGTACTTTCTCGAAGTATAAAGCGCAGGCATTTAGAAATCGGGACGAACACAAGTTGGCTCCGCCCTTTTTATGACGAACGCAACTTCAAATTGGCTGTTATGTAGTCAGACGTCTGATGTCTCCGCCCATTTCAACATTGAACCACACAACAAACCAATTAGAAGTTCCGGTCGTCATAAAAAGGGCGGAGCCAGCTTGTGTTTGTCCCAATTTCTAAATGCCTGTGTATAAAGCTCTACTAAATAACAAGCTGCATAATTTTAAATTTGAAAAATTGAGAATGTTTTTGTTGCATATTTCAATCCCAAAAAAAACTATTGTGCAAATGATATCCAATAGTGCATATTTTGTGGACATATTTTAGGATTTTTGACAGCATATTTGCATGCATATTTCTTTGATTTTTAGGGCCTGAAACCGTTGACCCTACTCATGACCGTGAGATCATTGGTATGAGTCTGTTGGATGATGCTGTCCTGGGCAGCTGCTCCTTGTGTAAACACATTGCAAGGCCTTAGATAGGTGAGGGTTGTTGGCCATTGCCGAAATAGCTGAGGGAAGTCCTAATGGTATTTACGCCATTTGGCGTTTGAACATCAAAGCCTAGTAACAATCCCATTCTCTACAGGAAAATCATGTAGATGACAACATGGACTAGGCTTTGATCTTTGAGCCCTAAAAACTACTTTGATTGAACTCGAAAAAAATTGATGCGATACCCCAAAGGAGTCAGGAGACCACGACCTCTGGTGCAGCTACTGTGGGACTACAACACGAATATGGCCACGTCCCCTCTGGTGAGAAACCCAAACTGGACACAATAAGGATGCTAATTGCACAGCCACAGCCATGCAAACAGCACCACAGAATTTTTCTCATCACAGCACCAATTAAGGTTAGTGAAAACAGGGTTATCACATGTGTCATCATTAAGTGAAGAAACACCTTCATAAACTTTCTAGGTGTTTGTCTTCTTCCTGTAATGAAAAAAATCAGCAGAAGCGGGCAAGATTTCCTGTAGTGGTGTTTCAGACGGGACAGTCGACGATGGTGGTCATTTGTACAGTATAAGCCATACAAATAGATCCACAAGTTTCGATTATCACGAAGATGTAAGCTTTTAAAAAATAGGGTCATCACAATTTATTAATACTTAAACTATCATTATTAATACTAAAAACATGCTTACCTGTTTTTTTTATTGCCAGTAAAATTTTCTGAAGTGCAATATATAATAGCATGAACGCCATTTTCATTTAAGTCATTCACAGTGTTCCTAACCATTCTTTCATCATCTCCTGCAACAAAGTGACCATATATTGTACTCTTCATGCAATTCTCAAATAAATGTTTTCCCATTAGTTTTTTGGCCATGGTCATTACCTAAAATAAAGAATACCAACTTTCAAAAATTGTAAATCTATAACCACTATTTTATAATATACTGCATGTACTTTTATTAGAAAAGTTTTTCATTTGCTTTATAAAACAGACATAGACATGTGCAAGCCAATCGAAGTACATGGAATAGTGTAACAACCAAATCGGTTACACAAACAAACTGATTGTAAACTCACCGTCCCGGACGCCGCTTTAGGAGAGTTATAGTCGATGACACGTATAGTCTCCTGTTGAAGTCGACAGCTGTAAAAGCAGAGACATAACGTGAACGCCGGTGGAACAAAACGGGTCCACCATAGACTGATGCGAGTTGATTTGACCGTGGTAGTTGTTTCCGAAATCAAAACTCCAACAGCAATCCCCAAAAATAAACGGGCATTTAGAAATCGGGACGAACACAAGTTAGCTCCGCCCTTTTAATGACGACCAGCAACTTCTGATTGGTTGTTGTGTGGGTCGACGTTGAAAATGGCGGAGCGAACTTGTGTTCGTCCCCATTTCTAAATGCCTGTAAAAAATAACGAGACACATAGGCAGTTAAATAATGAGTAAACACATGTTTAATTATCAACAAAATATGGCACAGAATCTACGCCCTTGGCCAGCAGAAAAACACATTATACCAAACAAAACGATGAAGGCTGGAGGACAACCATAGCCTCCGGCCTCCTCGTCATAGGCTTCTTCACCCTAGCCAACTACCTGGAACAATGGCCGACCTGGCCATTAAGACAGGCAATTCGAAATCGGGACAAACTGAAGTTGGTTACGCCCTTTTTATGACGAACGCAACTTCTAAATGGTTGGTTATGTAGTCTGACGTCACATGCTCCGACACAACAAATCAATTAGAAGTTGCCGGTCGTCATAAAAAGGGCGGAGCCAATTTCTGTTTGTCCCGATTTCTAATTACCTGTGCCATATTAAGTACCCCAGGTGACTTCTCATGGGGAACAGCTGCAATAATTCACCTCTCATCCATAGGAACCATTGGTAATGTGACACCCAGTAACTCATGATCCTGCCAAAACCATAGCCTGGGGGGGGGGGTAAACAACCCATAGCTGTCCCTCCCTTCCTTTCTGACTCATAATTAAGTGGTGGATTGATACTCTTAGGACCATAGACACTTGGACCTGGTTACACCTCATAGGTGTACACAGGTCCAAGGTATAAAAAGACCATGTTCCTCTTTGTTCTTTGTCCACTCTTGCTCAACTTTTGTACTACGCTGATTAATATATCCGTATCACATCATGGGCCCGTGGCCGCACCTTTAATAATGAACATCCATTCTTGTAACGTTACTGTTTATGTGCAAGAATGAATAAAGTGTTTACAATAAGAAACTGCGTTGTCTACATGTTCTGAAACTAACCCTTCTCTAGACAAGCCGGAGACACCATAGGACAAGAAGACATTATAGTGATCCCTGAGGAGCAACAACATCTTCCAACCAAGAAAGAAGATGCACATCAATGGTGGCCAGAAGAGATGGTCACCATCCTTCTGAGCAGATTACACCCCTATGCAGAAGGATAACTACAATCCATCACCATCCGACTACTTCTATGGCTCGAATCTTCTCCATGCGGTCACCGCACGATCAAGAGAAGAGATGAGCTATAGAAAAAGAGCATAATGAATTGTTAAATATTCATGAGGTCGCCATAAAGCTCACATTAACCTATGGGGAGAGGCACGTTCCCACTACTAGCCTAGCACACCAATACAAAAAATTCATCTGCTCACCAAAATTAATGGAAGAGCCGTGCATGAGGCAATGCATGAGCTTTCAACTACTGAAAACTGTGTGAGGGTGTGAGCTACTGCCATGTCAATGACAGGCATATTTGGAATTTGTCAATTTTAAGACATAGCATAGCCAAAATATGACAGAACATTTTACTGCTACAGGAATAATTTTATTTGTTTTTAACTTAAGATTACATTACTAATTAAAAATTGTGTAAATTTATATAAATATATAATAAAATTTATATAATTTATATGTTATGTCTTCGTCCGTTCCTTTTATGTGGAACCACGTGTTGAAAAAAACTGTTAGTAGCATCAATGGTTGACCACGTTGCTCCATTTTGTGTAAAAAATGTATGGAGGCTCTAGATGTCATCTAAAGTCAACCGCATGGCTCTGTGTTTTCTTATTCTCGGACATGAGGGAGGCGACTAATACGAAGGAACGGTCTGCCAGATAAAGGCCTCTCCTTGATCCATACAAGCACATGTTTTACAGAACTTTTGTTTGCCATCCACTTAGCGCTCGGGGAAATACGGGGCAACACTTCTGGATGCACGTGTTTCCGTCCTTGTCTTTTCTGTTTTATGTTATATGTTTTCATTATCATTCGAGGCGCTTTTTTCATGGAACTTTGGTGAAATTGTTTTGTTTACCACTTTGTCGGTTACCGAGAGCCATACGCCCCACACTACGATCGACACTACATCCACGTATTATATCTGAAGAATGCAAGCACGACTGGCTGTTTACTTCGTGAGCTCTTGAGCCATCGTGTCGAGAACAGTCGGATGGTCCAAGGTGACTGCAAGGAACGACCGCACGTGTACCCGACTATGACACATGCTGTAGCTCCACATTCTTCAGTCCATGCAACATGTAGTAGTTGCTACTGAGTGCAACCAGATCAGATCAAGATCAGACTGGCCCTGCCCTTTATGCACAATGATATCTGCCACAAGTAGCAACACCAAGCCAAACTGGGATGGCCAACATCCAAGATGGCATCTACCGGCCAACTCCCAGGAAGGTTTCAGTCGAAAAGTTCAACAACAAATATAGTGGATGTCATCCAGCCCACTCAATCCAGAAATTTAATGGATTTACAGGTTCCGGCCTTCGTAGAGGAAATCGAGGAAGTGGGCAACCTGTACGAGTGGACTTACAAACACTAGGAGGAATTCCAGACTGGGTGCTTCATTGGGGCTGCCCACACCTAGCTGAGCAAGTTAAGATATGAACAGGATGGCATTCCATGGGCTGAGCTGAGGGGACAGATGGTGGCTACGTTTTGGAAGTCCGAAGAGCTGGCCATTTTAGAGAAACAGTATAGAAAGATGCTCCAAAAAGAAGATATATGGGAGTTTGTGACACTCAGCGACAAAGTCTATGAGCACCTGAATGACCAGTTGCACATCAGTCAACTGGCACATCAGTAAACTGCACCATGCCTTACATCCTATTCTTCAGGGTGCCATCCATCATGCAGCCTTTTCAAATACTGTCCTCAATATGGAAGTCGTTTTGCAATCTCTGGACAAATGGCCGTTGGAACAGAAGGTGACAATCAATTAGGGTGCCAACATCGGAGCATCGAAACCCGACAGAGAGCAATGGGCGGGAACTGCCGGCTCTCGAGACACACCAAATCCCTTTAGGAATGATAAACAGCCTAACTCGGGAAGGTCTTCAACGACAGACACTCAGCAAGATGTACTATGCACAATCAACAAGAGCAAATCGACATGCTATAACTGCGGAAAGTTGGGCTCTTTTTTTGCGAGTGCCGACAACCGAAGAAAAAGACCATGGTTAAACAGTTTGGCAAGCAGATTACCGATTATGACACCACAAAGGAGGTCCCTGATATGGACATCGTCACACAGAATGGGATTGAGTACATACTCGTCCATTTAGGGTACAGATCCGCCCGACTCCTCTTGGGATAACCCCTCCAACCATATCAGCACCACCTCCTGTAGACACCGACAGCAACAATCACAATGACCCATAGAATATACAAATTCATGTGATCGACCAGGTTCCCGAATTTGTGTGGACCTCCGCCGATCTGGTTGCCTGGCAGCACACTCTCGATCTCCTAACAACAGCTGCAGAAGTGGTGGGCTGCCATGAAAACAATACGGTAGCCGTCATGGTGCCTGGCACCCAACCACCAAAAAAAGGCCACTATTACTGCTGGAAACTCATGAAAACGATATACCAGCAACTAGTAGACAGCTGTTCACCTCAGGAAATCAGCAAGTATGATGCTTGCAAAAGAAACCCAAGGATAGCCATCATGATAAACAGAAAAGTTATATGCATGTTGACAGACACTGGAGCTATGGGTAGCATCATCACAGCAGCTTTGGCACAGAAGCACCAGTTCGAAGTCGTACCTGAGCTTATCCCACCTGACATTCATGGCATAGGAGGTCTCAGGATCACCATGTTGGGGCGAATCACCGTGACAGTTCAACTGGGCACCCACACTGTGCAAGGGCATTTACTTGTGATCGCCAGCCAGCCTGAAGCTATTTTGGGCCGTTATCTATACCGAGTTGTGCACCTAGCCATGTCAATAGCGACAAATAAAGTATACTTGGAGGACAATCTCTTCGAGTCCACACTTTGACAGAAATGCATCGAAGTTGGAGATGGGCTCTGGGAGAAACTTTGATTGAGGTTTCTGGTATATCTTCCAGTGCCTCTGGGAGAAACTTTGATCAATTTGAGATTATTGTAAGATTATTGCTCCCGCCAAAACTATAGCCTGAAGGTAAACAAATCCTGTTTGTCCCTCCCTCCTTTCCCAATTAATATTCTGACGGCGGAGTGATACACTTAGGACCTTGGTCACTTGGACCTGGTTACACCTCGTGGGTGTACACAGGTCCAAGGTATAAAAGGACCATGTTCCTCTTTGTTCCTCGTCCTTGTCTTTTGCTCAACTTTGTTGTATTACATAGATTCTTATCAGTACCACATCATGGGCATGAGGACGCACCTTTGATAAATAACATTCGTCTTTGTAATCTTCACGTTTCTTTACAAAGATGAATAAAAGTGTTACAATAAAAAACCACGTTGTCTTTATGTTCCGAAACTAATAACTTCTCTTCAGAGGCCGGAGACACCATAAGGTAAAGAGCGCATACAGATCCTGATGCAGCTACAACATCTTCTACTGCCGGTAAATATCAACAGGAGGAGATGTACATCAGCATCGACGGAGAATAGGATGGCCACCATCCTTCTGCACAGATTTCACCCCCATGCAGGAGGATGATCGCAATCCATCGCCATCCAACTCTTTCTGTGACTCGAATCTTCTCCGTGCAGGCACCGCGCAATGCAGAAAAGGACCGAGTTACAAGAAACAACATCTACAAGTTGGTCAGAAAAATAGAGTCAACGTTAAAAGCTCACATTATATATATAATAGATACGGTATATATATATATACATATATATATATATATATATATATATATATATATATATATATATATATATATCATTGAAATATTTCACCTGACATTACCGGCCCAAATTGCAGTGGTGACGTAAACCACCAGGCACCACACTTATATAACATACTCCACAATGTCCTATTGAAATCGTATTTGTGGCTGTTCCAAAACACTTAGTTTTTTAGCCATCGGTGTTTTATGATGACATACATCACATCAGGGCAATCAGTACTCTCACTCTTTCTCTCTTTTTATCTCCCCTTTTTAGGGGGTGCATAACCCCTGATCCTGGATCTGCCACTGTGTGTGCGCATTTACGTGTGCACATACACCCCAGGGATGAGGTAAGTGCCAAATTGAACAAACACCAAAATAAATAAATAAAAATTGAACAAAAGTGGAAAATGCATGTTGATCCATGACTGATGATACTACTGATGAGACTCTCTTGCCTCGATCACGAGATGCAAAACCTGTAGGTTTTGCCACCCCTAGGATTCTTCGCCCCACCATTTTTTCTCTGGTGCGTCTCGTGGCCAAGGCAAGGAGAGTATCCTGATGCTTGTATCATCCGTTATGAATCAACTTGCATTTTCCGACACGTGGACGCACCAATAAAACAACTACATCAAGCAGAAAAAACTCGGTAAAAATACCCTTTTACCACTGTGTCTGGGTCTATACTGCAATTCGAGCTGTAGACGCACATTAGAGATGCCGGCTGGCCGGCGGCCGCACAAACTGGTTGGCAGACGCATACGCATCAAAAAAACTGCTCAGACAAGGAACTATTGAAACCAGTCTGGCTGCAGGATGCAGATGCCGTCCGCAGACATGTCGGAAGAATCCCATTTTTATACTACAACGGAAGAAAATTTAATATATATTAGCCAGGTCTGTCCTTTTCATGCGAGTAACGTTTTAACCCTTGAACCACGTCGGAATTTATATAAATTTAAATGGATAAATGAACTGTTTTTTTTTTTCTCAAAGTCAACTATATGTTGCACCCTTCCCATCCAAGAACCCCATGATATTAAATTGGAGAGGGGAAAAGGTTGGAAAGTGTAGAGTGGGGGAGAGAGAAAAGTGGGAGGGGTGACGGAAATTGAAATGAAAGAAGTAAAAAAAGGAAAAAACGAAGCGCATGCGGACACCAGAGAAAATGAAACGCTCATTTTCTCTTTCAAATATAAAAAAGGGGAGGGGATAATAGTAGCAAAATTAAACTAGAATTTTTTTTGCTCCGCCCTTTTATGAGTTGGGTTGTTAGGTTTGTTACTCGGTCTGACAGCATAAAAGGGCGGAGGAAAAGAAATTCTAATGCAGGGCACAATTGGCTATGAATTTTGCTGACGTCATTTATGACGGGTTACCCCACTAGTTAATTAATATAGGCCTACCTGGTAACTCGTTTTTGTTAAAGAAAATATTTTCTTTTGGGCCCAATTTGCTCAATATTTTTTTTTTCATTTTTGTAAAATTTTTTTTTTTTTCATAATCATAATCAGTTTTTATAAAAATAGTTTTTCATAAATCATAGATATAACTTTTAGCACCCCTACAAGTGATTTTTGTAAATCTTTCAAAAAAAAAGTGGGGTAACCCGTCATAAATGACGGGAGCAAAATTCACAGGCAATTGTGCCCAGCATTAGAATTTCTTTTCCTCCGCCCTTTTATGACGTCAGACCAGGTAACAAACCAATTAGAAGTTGATTACGTACTATTATCCCCTCCCCTTTTTATATTTGAAAGAGAAAATGAGTTTTTCATTTTCTCTGGTGTGCGCATGCGCGTCGTTTGTTCCTTTTTTTACTCCTTTCATTTCAATTTCAGTCACCCTCTCCCACTTTTTCCCCCTCCACGTTTCTCTCTCGCCCCTTCTACACTTTCCAACCTTTTCCCCTCCAATTTAATATCATGGGGTTCTTGGATGGGGAAGGGGAGTGTGCATCATATAGTTGACCTTAAGAAAAAAAGCGGTTCATTTATTTTAAATTTATATAAATTGTACGGCGTTAATCACTCACACACACACACACACAGACCTGGCTATATATATATATATATATATATATGTACATATATACAGGGTATATATATATATATACATATATATATTTATATATATATTTATATATATATATATATATATATATATATATATATATATATATATATATATATATATGATACTGTATATTCCACCTGGCCCTTACTCAATTTTTGCTTATTCAGTTTGGCTCTTGTTCAATTTGGAGCTTATTCAGTGCCACCAAGGAAACATGTTTTTAAACAAAGGGCGCAAAACCAACACAAACCACTTTTCTATCTTTTCTTCACACAAAATTGTGTCAGTTTATGTTTTCTGATAGTTTCTACTACCAGCATTAAATAATGTTAACATTATATTTTTTCATGTAGTTTTAAACTTTTATTTAATTTCATCATAAAACCGCCAGTGCCTGATATTCATAGATATTGTGTCATGCTCTTAATCATTGCTAAGCCAAAGTACTGCTAAACTCATGAACTTTAGATGGCCAGTTTTATGTAAACGTTCATGAGTTCATGAGAACCTTTGACTTAGCAATCATTAAGAATATGACCCTTAATACCATTATTTACAGTAGTCTATCATGTCTGTCTATGTTAATGTTTTATGAATAGTTGATTTTCTAACTGGTTATTCCATGTTTCAGAAGAACAACACTAAAGAGAAATTACTGAAAACTAAAATAGTAGCTCAATCTCTTAATGGTATTATAAAGTTGTTTTACCTTTCAAACTAAAATTTTCTATTGTCTGCTTAAAGTTTTGTAATTTTAAAAGTTGCATAAATGGCTTAATTTGAATTATATCAACATGAAATGTTCTTGAGTGATTGAGCTACCCTTCTAGTTATTTAAAGCAGCCAGCACATTACATCGGATTGGAATGGAACGGTCGGATACTGAATGCATCGGAATTTTTTGATAACAATCATTTCAACGGAGCCCCGCCCACTAGCTTGAATTGGATCGGAATGAAGTGATTTGGTTTGCAGACAGAGCATATTTTGACTGATTTTGCGCGATTCCGAAATGATGTGCATGCGCTGGGAGAAATCAGCTGCACAGAAGTAGGTCAACTCGCTGTACATTCGTACAGAGGAATGACAAAGTTCCGTGCACTCCACAAAAAATGAACCAAGATCGCTCCTGGACGGATCGTTTCACTATATAATGTGGTCAAATGGCACCTTTAAAGTGAAATTTTGTTCCTATTCTATAATGAGACTCCAACAGCATCTTCAGAGTAAAAAATGCATCTAGTATGAAATGTGGAATAATGATACCTTCAGGGTGAAATTGGCACTTATGGTGACTGATGGTCAAATTGCAACTTTCATGTCACCCACAGCAACATGTTCCCAAAAGGTACCCATTTCATATGGTATCAGAAGGCACTGTAATGGGTGCCACATATTGGACAAAATATGGCATTTTCTGTTTTTACAGTATACCTCGGTAATTATGAAAGTACACTAAAGTGGAACACAACAAATTATAATCTATTTTATTTCACTTAAAAGCCTCAATAGCTGCCATTTTCCCCAGTGGGTTACAACAGTTTGAAAGTTGTAGTAGCTGTGACACCCTGTATTTCACCTTCTTTATGATGTGGTAGCTTTATGATGTCCACGCGCCTCAATTCCTCCATTTCGGCTCATACACGCAATCAAGAGGACCCCCAAAAAACAAATCTATATTTTGGTCAGAATTTGAATCGGCGAATGGACACAAAGTGGTACACGGTCTCGAAATAGTTTAACGATATACATTATTGATACATATTTAGTTGTATGTTTACTTTTGGATTATTCATGATCGCATGATGATCCAAAAGTCTACAGTTATTATTCATGTCAAAACTTCACTAGAACTCTGGATACTCTGCATTTTAAAAGCAACAACAAAAGCAAGAAAAACTTGATAATGATACAGAAATGACAACATAAATAAAGAAATTGAATTCGTCATAAAGTTTATTTTTTAGATATTACTAATAGCTATATAAAGTGTATTTCAAGTTGATATCTGATATCATATTAGATATCAACTTGAAAATACTCTGACTTAATTCTTCTAGTTTTAACAACTTTAACACAACATATAGTAACCACAGCTCTATTCCTGTTCATTTGCATGTTTTGCAATAGCTACTTGCAAAATAACATGAAATAAAGCTTAATGCCTAAAGCTTGTCAACCTACATACCAATCTATGAAAAGGATGATAAGGATCTTAATGAGAAGGAAAAGAAAATTTGAAAAACAGATAAAAAATAATTAGAAAGGAATACATTTAAAAGGCCCAAACCCCAGTATGTAGTCTGTTTGACAATATCACTTTATAAATTAATTTTTTTTTAATTTTTAAAAATATATTAGGCCTATATAACAAACATTACTTTTAATTTAAATCTTTGCAACAAAATAAGTAGTGGAGCTCCGCTCCGGCACGACTACACCCCTGGATATAACTGACGTAAAGGGTCCGGTGGCAAAAAAACGCCACGTCTTTACTTAATTATCTACTTTAATGTATCCACGGTTGAGAGACATTAAAGCCAGTACAATCATTCAACCTGCATTCGTATCGCCTGTATAGTTATTATTTACTTTCACAGTCACGAGTTCTGGAATCCTACGAGGAAAGTTCCCGGCACCCAAGTTGGAATCGGGCCTAAATAATAAAGCTCTCCCAGCCTAAGGCATTTCCTGCCCAAAACGAAGAGAATTTAGTTCTGAGTCCCATCGCAGGCAGGCCCGTATTAAGGCATGTGCCAACTGTGAAATGCACAGGGGCCCCCACCCGCCCCACAAATAACACACTTTGAATTGTCATATTTATTTTGTGATAATATATTTTAATATTTTTGTTTTTTCGTATAATTTATTCCAAACTAAACAAGAACTTCCCTACTCGAATCCCCGTCTGTCACACTAGGGTCGCTGGTAGCCTGGTATTACGTGGAGTCCAACAGTCCGTAGACTCCGTACTTATAAATTAACGCAACCTTTGCTTTTGGCAAACCGGAAATACTACATATCTGCAGAAAGTACTGTAGCCCGAATAATGCAGCAGAAATATTTTAGTGGCGCCCACAAGAGAAAGCTAAAGGAAGAAAAAAGCATCCAAGAACGTTCACAGGCATCTGTAGACAGCTTCAGAATTTCTTTGGCTCTGCCCTTTTATGAGTGTCAGACAGAATATCAACCAATTGGAAATTGAAAATGGCGAAGCATGTGACATCAGACACATTAACAAACCAATTAGAAATTGATGATGCTCATAAAATGGCGGAGCCAAAGAAATTCTGAGGCTGTCTATGGATGCCTGTAGAACATTCTGCGGTACAGTACGCCCGGAAAATAACGTCATTTTTAAAATACTATAGAACAGTTATTAAGCATAAGCAATGTCAAAGACAATAACCAGGACGCAGTGTTTGAAGTTGATGTATATGTAAGATTCATAAATCATTCATTGGGGAAGTAACTTCGAAGCCCCCCAAATTCTACTTGGCACAAGGCGCCCAATAGTGTTAGTCCAGGCCTGGTCACAGGGGCTCTACACTGATACATTGCTGTCGTGACTTTTTCTTCTCTTCTGTTTATAATAGCGTTGGTTTCCAAAGCAAGAGAAAATGTGTCATGCTACTGTGTCATGTTACATTAAAAACGTTTCATGCTCAATATGCAGTCAGTCACTTTTTAAAATTTTAACAGTCTCTTACACAAAAATCCAATTTTGAAGTTCTAATTTTCTTGTAGTATGATTGTACATTATACTGTTTAATGCACCAACAAGTGCCAGGAGGCACAAGTTTTGGGGGCCCTGTACAGTGTGCCAAGTAGAACATGGAGGCCCTTAGAAGTAGCGGAGCCATAGGCGTACGGAGGGGGGGGGGTTTACCGTTTAGGGGTTCAACCCCCACGAAATTTTTGTACTTTTTTAATTCAAACAATTATGAACTGAACATAAAACACTGATGTTCGTATGTTTTTGGCAAAGTTTCCTGTCTGGAAAGCAAAGTGGATGCAGGTTCATGAAAATGACAGGCCATCAAGTGCAATCAAGGCACATTCTCAGTGCATGGTGGACTTTTATCCAAACATAAAACAGAATTGCAATATTGGCCACTCTTACAGTGTCGACTGCTACTCCAGAGCGCACGTTTTCTACAATTAGGCGTCTAAAACCATACCTGAGAAATTCAACAGCTGAAGATCGCTTGACGGGTCTAGCTCTTTTGTGTGTCACTGTGTGCACCGTGAGATTGTTGTAGACCCGATGGAGGTGGTGCGTCGTTTTGCATTGATGTCAAGGAGAGCTGGTTATGTACTTTAAAGTTAAAATTTACACCCTATATGTCCCAAACACCCAAAAAGTTTGAATTCCCCCAAACCAAAATTCTCCGTACGCCTATGAGCGAAGCATATCGGCGACAATAAATGAACAGACAGGGATTCAATTTGGGAAATTCTACTTTAGTTTCTGATAAATTTTACGCAAAAAAATACACGTAAAAATATTGAAATATAATGTTATCAGAAAATATGTAAATATGACAAGTCTAAGTGAGTTATTTGCAAAGTGTGCGGGCCCGCTGTGTATGGCCCTGACAAGTGTTACTATTCGTGATGGGCGATATCGGTATGTGTATCGGTATCGACGATTTCGATTTTTTCATACAAAATATCGATATATGGAGTACCGTATCGATTATTTAAAAAATAATTTCTTTCATCTAATGATTGCATTAGTTTCACAGCCAATGCATAATTTGCATTGTGTTTAATAAAATTGCATAAACTATTTGACAACGCACTTTTATTTTAATTTACATCAAAATAAATTAAATACAAAAATTATATTAAATAAGAAAAAACTTAAATGATTGATTCAGAATTTCAGATTTTTATGAAGGAGGATCATCATATCAGTATTGTTGGGGTTTAGGCGATTTCTCCTGCATAATGACAACGGAGAAAGTACAGGCATCTGTAGAAAGCTTCAGAATGTCTTTGGCTCCGCCCTTTTATGAGCATAATCAATTTTTAATTGGTTTGTTACTAGGTCTGATGTCATATGCTCCGCCCCTTTTATTTCTAACTGGTTGATATTTGATCTGACGCTCATAAAAGGGCGGAGCCAAAGACATTCTGAAGCTGTCTACAGATGCCTATGTAGAAAGTTGAGTAACTTGAGTTAAAAATTTCGATATTCGATATTTTAAAAAGTATCAACGATACTCGATATTGAAAAAAAATATCGGTATATCAAAATATCGAATCGATCCACAGCAAAAAATCGATTCTTCGATCCGATCCGATCCACAAAGCACCGATCCGATCCAAAAATCGGTACTAAAAAATTGATTTTTTGGATCGATTTTTATATAAGTATACTAACTTATACTTACCAAAAAACCTAAATCTTTGCTAACATTTTAGCACATGTACTGAAAACAGTGAAAAGTATTGAAAATGCATATAATTTAACGTTGAATTTCATTTCATTTTAATCGGTGCGATCTCAATTTTAGAACCACATTTTTTTCCCCAACGAGCTTAAAAATAATAGTTTGGAAAGTCGTTTAAGTGTAAGCCGGTTTCGTTTCACATTATAATGCTTCATTATATTGCCGGCGTTCGAAAAAAGACGTTCTGACGGCACAGAGGTAGCTACAGTTGGCAAATACTTCATAGCGATATGATCTATCGGCCCTATCCGGCCCTATTAACCTATTGGCCTATTCATTCATTCATTTTTTCATTGGATCGAAAGAATCGATTTTGACCAAAATAAATCGATCCATAGGAAAATCGGGAAAACGAAAATCGATACAAAAATCAAAAAAATCGGAAGGAAAACATCGATACTCCGAAAAATCGATACGGATCGCCCAACACTACCCATCACTAGTTGCTATTAAGAATAAAGTTGATAAACACTATTCCCCACAATACTCTAAAATATAATTAATCGATGGCAACTTACCATTAAGCTATTTTTGGCAATGAAGTCAATTCCACATACTCGCAATATAACATAGCTGCGTAACAACTTCCAAGTTGACTTGTTATTGAAAGCGATTCGGGAATTTTTAAAATCTATTGTTTGTTGCTTACACTGAAAACCACTTAAATTTGTAGATAGTTTGTGGTTTAAAGTTAAAAATCGACGTTTGCTTAAAAAATGGCCATTCCTAATGCCATTCATAACTAGAAAAGCCATGGTGAAAGAATTATATTTAAGGGGGTTTTCATGCGTTCTATCTTTCTTCTGTACTGAATTACTGTGTGCATTCTGTACGCGTCGCCTGTTTGCCTCTACGACACGATCACGTGATCAACACTCGAGAATCACAGCTTCAGCAAATACGTTTTTTTATGATCTACACATTTCTGGCAGAATATTTCGCTTAGGACGAGGCCGATCCACAGGCAGTTCTGCACAGCACTAAGATTTCGTTTGCACCGCAACTTTATGAGTGTCAGACCAATTATAAACCAATTAGAAATTGTTGTTCTTCATAAAAGGGCGGAGCACGTGACATCAGACCAAGTAACAAACCAATTAGAAAATGATGACGCTCATAAAAGGGCGGGGCAAACAAAATCTTAGTGCTGAGCAGAACTGCCTGTGACCGATCCTTCTTTATAAAGTAAGAAAAATAAACTTGGGTCGTGGTACTTTATATCACTCCTATTGGTTGAAAACAGATATGCTGTAGGGTGAGCGGAAATATCGCACAGCAATGTAGAGGACTCACTCCAGCCAAGAAAACGCACACGCTGTGATTCCGGAAGCACACACCTTGGTTTATACTCCTTGCTGAGCGGCAAAGTAGCCTGTGAAGCTTCAAAAATGACGTTAGAGCTTCAGATTTTTGTCTTTGCCAGAGCATGAAGTTAGCTTTGACATTATTCAACTTTTCAAAGCTTAGCAACTCAAAGCACCAATCATAAAACGAATACACAAAAGGGGTGAACAAGTCACACCTTTTATCTTCCAGAAGGGAAGGGTTCTATTGTTTTGTATATCTGTTTTATAGGGTACTATAGCATTACTACCAGGCTTTGCTTGGGTAAAGTAAACAATTAAAAGAAATAACTTTTATTGACTTTCATCCCCTAAACCCATGTTCATCCCCCTAAACCCATGTTCATCTCCCATAAAACCATGTTCATCCCCCTTAAAACCATGTTCATCCCCCTAAAACCATGTTCATCCTCCTAAACCCATGTTCATCCCCCTAACCACATGTTCATCTCCTATAAAACCATGTTCATCCCCCTTAAAACCATGTTCATCCTTTTAAAGTATGTTCATTGTTCATCCTTTTATTTCTCTCTGTTCATCCCTTTAAAATGTGTGTTCGTCCATAATATAGTGTTCATTTAATTCTATTTGCATTCTGTGCCGGGTTTTAGAGTTACCCCAATGTTCATCCTGTTCATTCGTTCATCTTTTTATCCTGACTCAAAACCGCACCCATTTCACAGCCAACCAAAAAAATTCTGCAGCTTTATATACACTTCTGCAGGTTTCTAGAATTCCGCACCTCTTCAAAAATTCATTATCTATGTGTTAGTATGGAATTCCGCAGGGGTGCATTGCCTATGTTAGGCGTCAAAACTATTTTTCCCGTTTCAGGTTCCTAATCATTTTAAAATAAAACGGTTTGCCTATTAGGAATGGCCATCGATAGTATCGATATTCGATATTGAACCATTGATAGTGACCACTTCGATATCACTATCGATGTCAATATCGATATTTAACTTGGGAGGTCCCATCCTCATTGCCTATATATGAAGACTCGCACCACGTGTAAAACTAGGGAAGGAAATGACGTAGCGAGCTGAAAATAGTTGCATTAACTCGGAAATTCCGGAAAGAATAACCTGTGCAAATTTCATGACGCCAGCTCTAACCGTTCAAAAGCCTATGATGTGCAAAGAAATATCGACTTTGTTTTATTATAATGTATAAAGATAAAGGTTATTAAATAGGGTAAAGTTTGCAAGACCACATGTATGTATGAACAAGCTAAGCTTTGGGGAGATAATTTTACAGAACTTCAAAGCTTGCAAATCTTAGCAAAGTTTGGAGTATAACCTACCCTCCGATCTTGAATTTCGAAGCTCAAAACAACTTATTAAAATAAACTGGGACATCTAAAAGAAATTAATAGTCATTTACAGCAACATTTACAAATTGAATTTAAAATTCGTAAACTTTTTTTTAAAATTTATTACACATCAGTAAGTAATCTACTTGAAATATGCTTTATTTCTTATACCCTATACATTATTGTCACGTTAACAACTTATGTTTTTTATTCAATGCAACCTTCATTGGTACAGCTATTTTATCAGTTTATATCTACTTGAACAAGTATTTTTGAACATTTGAAATAAAAATAAACACTATAGTTACAATATTCTGAAAATTATGAAGTCAACACAAAACACTTAGCAATTTATCGCATTGAAGTGCACAATTCATTTCAATGAGCCTAGATACAGCGTTTAGTTCAAATTTCTCCGAATGTAGGCGCTGCAATTGTGTTTGATTGAAAAACGGTTTTTAACGTTTTTTCTCCACGTTTGAAGTCACATAATAATTAATCAAAAAATAATTTCACGTTCTAAGCTTAAAAAAAAGAAAACATCGTGAAGCCAATACATGAAAGTACGTGCTAATTATTTTGTTATTCTTCTAAATTTGTTTTTAACGAGAGTTTTTCAAATGTTTGTGGGACGGTTTTTGATCCAATGGGATTTAACATTGGGTTAAAAAACCTACGATTTTGAACCTTGTTTAAAAATAGAAGGACCCTTTTCAAAAATTATATAAATCGTGCACGTAAAGAACAATACTTTTTATTGCATTTTGCGCTTTACCGTAGTTTTAATTGAGCGATTGTGAGAACACGCCATCGTCGCCATATAAGAACACTCATTTGTCTCGTTGTCGTCTGCTCAAATGGAAGTGTATCTAGGCTCTTAATCTGTTTAAAGTTTAAATTGGTTCACATTTTGAAGTTTTGCAACAGCAATATTAAGAGATCAAAATTATTCAACAACAACGCAAATAATCTTCAGATGTTTAATGTCGACATATTTAAGAGCCTAGATAAAGCGTTTAATTCAAAACTTCTCGGAATGTAAACGCTGCGATCGTTTTGCATTTAAAAATGGTTTTTTAACGTTTTGTCTCCAGGTCACATAATTAATAAAAAAATAATGTCACGTGCTAATTAAGCTTATAAAAAAAAGAAACATCATGAAGCCAATAGATTAACGCACGTGCTATTTCTTTGTTATTGTTCTAAGTCGTATTTAACGAGAGTTCTTCAAATGTTTGTGGGATGGGTTTTTGGTCCTCTGGGATTTAACATAGAGTTAAAAAAACCTAAGATTTTAAATGTTATTTAAAAATAAACCGACCATTCAAAATTTAGAAAAAGGAATCATCCTGAACCCAAGTAGCACAACATGTTGGCCCAATGTATGAATTTATGTTGGCAATGTTGGCAAAACGTTGTGGTTGGAAAAGACCTTTTGGCCCAACGATTGTTGGCCCAATGTTTTTAAAAATCATCTGGCCCAATGTTAACCAAATGCAGTTTCCCCAACATTAGTCCCTTTAATCATTATATTTATAAATATTTATTAAGCTAAATTATCAATTAAATTAAACATTTAATTAAATTTAATTAATTTATAATTTAATTTAATAAATGTTTTATTTAATTAGTAATTTAATTCAATAAATGTTTTATTTCATTGATATATAATTTAATTTAATAATATATTTCATTTTAATTAAAAATTATAAACAAATAAATGAGGGTATTAAAAACCAATACATGGAGGTGAAACTATATACATATATCTTTATTTTTTCAAAAATGCACGAAAATTGGGCAAGTAATTTCAGAGACAACAGCAAAATAACTTACCGGTGCAGTGAGTTTTCCATAGAGTTCTATGTTAAAGTTGTATCTGCTAACTACTTACGAGGGGGGGGGGGGGTTTGGCCTACTGTCACTAGAGGCGCTGGAAGTTTTTAATCGGCCATTATTGTTTTTCTCTATGTAAAAACATAATGACATGATTATTTTCATATACATTCAAGTTTTGAAGTATACGGCGTTATGTAATAGTGTACCAATATGGTGCCTTATTTAAGTTTAATTGATAATGACTGCAGCCATATTCGTACACCTTGGTGCCACACTATGAGGGTTTCGAAATATGGCGGGTGTCAGTTTCCCTTACTAACTTAGAAGAAACTGTAAGGTGATTTCATTTCCGTTAGTGTCGTTTTAGTGACGTTTGTAAATTTTAGAAGAAGAAGTTAGAAGAAGATTGAAGGTAAGTTTTAGCTTAGTTAATAATTATTTATCGTTTTTAATGTTTTAATTTAAAAGAAGTAGAGGTGTTGGGTTAATTTTATAAGTTATAAGGCTTTTGGTACCCAGTATTCATTTTAATTTTTATTTGTTTTTGACCAAAACGTCATCAGAATTTTAGAGTGATTTGATATATAAAATTTCGATTTTTAAAAACGTAATTTTTTTAAAAAAAATCGAGATTCTTCCTCTTTCCAGTTGTAGCATTCGAAAGGGGGAATATCCCTTTTATTTAGGAGGTTTGTTCTTTCTATGTAATGTCATTATTTTTGTATATTATACATGTGACGTATTTTCATTTTAAACCATATTATTATAAATGAATGACGCATGCACACAGGGCCGTCTTAGGGCATGTCGGGGCCCTTGGGCACACAAGAATTGAGGGCCCTGTTGGATAGTAAAAATTAGAAAAAATTTAAAAATCTGATCTGGTGTCCTATTAACATTTCAACTTAGAAATGTTGACGGTAATTCTTAGTAGGTATCCACCTAAAAATAGAAAAAAATTTGAGCTCCTTTTTTTCGTGTAAGTGAATATATCGCCCTTTAGGGGCCCCCGTGAGGTTGGGGGCCCTGGGCACGGGCCCCGTGTGCCCTTATAGTAAAGACGGTACTGCATGCACATTACATGTAACTATGTCATGTACGTGAGTAAATACATGTGTGTTTATAAACAAATGCACACATGTGTCCATGTGTGTACACTTGCGCACAAGTGTGTACACATCTGCACAAGCATGTACACGTGCATACACATGCGCACAAGTGTGTACACATGCGTACACATGCGCACAAGTGTGTACACGTCCGTACACATGCACATAAGTGTTTACACATGTGTACACATGTTCACACATGTGCACAAGTGTGTACATATGTATACACATGCACACAAGTGTAAACGTGCGTACACATGTGCACAAGTGTGTACACATGCATACACATGCGCACAAGTGTATACACGTGCGTACACATGTGCACAAGTGCATACATGTGCATACACATGCGCACAAGTGTGTACACATGTGCACAAGTGCGTTCATGTGCATACACATGCGCACAAGTGCATACACATGCGTACACATGTGCACAATTGTGTACACGTGCATACACATGCACGCATGTGTGTACACATGCATACACATGTGCACAAGTGTGTACACATGTGCACAAGTACGTTCACATGCGTACACATGTGAACAAGTGCATACACATGCATACAAGTGCATACATGTGCATACAAGTGCGTACACGTGCATACAAGTGCATTCACGTGCATACACGTGCATACAAGTGCATTCACATGCGTACGCATGCGCACAAGTGCGTACACATGCATACAAGTGCATACATGTGCATACAAGTGCGTACACGTGCATACAAGTGCATACACATGCATACAAGTGCATACACATGCATACAAGTGTGTACACATGCATAACAAGTGCAAAGATGTACATACAAGTGCATACACATGCATACAAGTGTGTACACATGCATAACAAGTGCATACATGTGCGTGCACGTGCATACATGTGCGTGCACGTGCATACAAGTGCATACTCATGCATACAAGTGCATACACGTGCACACAAGTGTGTACACATGCATAAAGTGCATACATGTGTGTGCACGTGCATACAAGTGCATACATGTGCACACAAGTGCATACATGTGCATACACGTGTGCACAAGTGCTTACACTTGCATACACATGCGCACAAGTCCGTACATGTGTGCACAAGTGCTTACACATGCACACATGTGCTTACACGTGTGTACATGTGCGTACACATGTGCACAAGTGTGTACATGTGTGTACACATGCATACATGTGTGCACACGTGCATGCATGTGCACACAAGTACATAAACATGCACGTGTAACGACCCGACTGGTCCGTCACAATACCTTGGGTACATTTGTACCATCCAAAGAACTTTTACAAACTTACCCGGACACCAGACTCCAATTACGGGGACAGGATCGTACCCTTAGTAGTCCTCCACACGGTAACCCTTGGGAAACGTCGACTCCCACGGAGTCTCCTTCGCCAGACACGATGGTCGATCCACCACGACAACGAGAATATCACAGTGGGACCTCTCCCACCGCGAGCCGACGTAAGTACCGGCCAATAAAAGCCGGAAATGGACAGTGGAAATCCCCACAGATTCCCTCCCACCCCGCGGTACTCCCCAATAAAGCACACAACACCAAACTATTTAAAAAGAATAAAAGATGTTTATTCACTTACAGCAATTATTATACAAATCAAAAGAAAGCAGTGGTAGGTTCTCCACACAACTGGGCTGGTGCCATCCACCAGCCAAGCCCCCATAGAAACCAACAAAGGCAAACAAAGTAAGCACCAAACAATGAAACAATGGAGGCCACCCTGGCCTCCAGCATGAAGATCATTACCAGTCACAAGCCTACAACACACTGCCCAGATTCAATGGCTGACCAAGCCATTAAAACCTCCAGGCAACTCCACCTGGAGGGGACAGTGGTCACTTCTGACCTCTCACCCATTGACTTCAATGGTGAGAGGTCTGCTGGCACCAAAATGGCATCTGACCCAACAGCCTACTGCAAGCTGTCAGGCAGACCACCATAGGAAGTTCATCTGCTCAATCAAAAATTTGATTGAGCAAACCAGGTTTCCACACACGCATATGTGTAAATGTGCATACACAGGCACGCACATGTGTACAAGTGCATACACATGCACACACATGTAGGAACACTCCGAAGGTTTGGTTTAGTAAAATCAAGTTGTTGCAGGGGATCTGGGTGGTTCTGACCACGACTTTTTTTTGAGAATTATTAAATCAAATTATTCCATTGTTCTGACTTGTTCCCTAATCTGTTCAAAGGGAGGAACGGTCAGAAAAATCAACAAATTTTATTTAATAACTAAAAAATGGGGGCTGCACCCCCAGACCCCCTGCAACAAGCTTCATTTTACTAAACCTAACCTTTGGACTATTCCTACACGTGCACACATGTGTATGCACTTGTATATGTACATGCATGTGTACTTACATTTATGCACGTGCATGCATGTGTACACTATGTTCCTAATGATTGAAACGGACTGTTATCACATGATGTGTGAGCTCAATTGCTGTCACAAAAACTCTGTGATGGTAATAAATAACGGTAATAAATTTTAATGTACCAGAACTACACTGAAGTCACCTCATTCATATCATGTCACATCATCAACCTCACACATGACAGCACAGTTTTATTTTCTACAAATCCACACATTATCAACTCATGTTACCGCACATATCCTTTGTTTATAGCAGTTCGGTTCTGTTTATATTTGAAACTGGACTTGGAAACTGCCTGAGTGATTATACAAAAATATACTATGGCATGATATGTCATGACTAGTATATTTCTAAGTATAATATCATGGTTTAAATCGATCAAGGTGACAGTATGTGTGCTCACATGGTGTGATAAGTCTTTGCATGCCTTTATTGTCATACATGCTATGCACATGCATGGACATAGGCATTTTTAAAGTTAATATACAAGAATGGCATCATACATGGTTGTGTCCTTTGAGGATGAAAAAGTGGTTGATATTATTCCTGCCAAATGGCAAAAAGATGGATTTGCTTTTTGGGCACCAATTACTGGAATGCCACTATTGAAAGCAATAAAACAATGTTTAACACCAAATAAATCATCGGCTACATAATGCATCAGGATTTTAGCTAAAGCAAGTAAGTATATTGCATGCAACCCCGTCCTTAATGGCACCACAAATAAACTAACCAAATAAAAATTATTTTATTTTGTTTAAACAATTAGGATTCTTATGATCATGCACGAAGTCTTCTGCATAAAGCAGAATATACTTCAAACTTGGAAAGTGAGGAAGATGCTGTGAAATCGATCGCAAAAGAATTATTGTATCTTCTGGTGATGAAACAAATTGTGATTCACCACAACCATCACGAATAAAAACCATAAATATACCAAAAAAGAAACTGCATGATACAGAATCATTTCAGTCATTGCTATTAAATACTGAGCTAGGTAAATCAATAAAACATGCTTAGTTTGTAGTTTATAAAGTGAAATTTAATTTGTAGATTTAGAGACCAATGTAGACAATTACTGTGCTCAGAGGAATAATGCCAGACCAGCAGATAAGCTTCAACTACCTTTAAACTATACCCCTGCAGATATGAATAATCAAAGTATGCAATTTTATTTTAAATATGCAACCTCTTAATTTTAATCTCTAATCTGAATACTCATGAATAAGAACTAGTGGAACTAAATTGTGTCCATGTTGTATGTTAATTTCATACCAATTTTTGGATTTATTTCATATTTCAGACAAAATTGATCAGTGTATTTTACAAAAACTTGAAGCTATAAAGCAACAAGTAGATGAAAATCATGAGCTACTAACAAGACTATTGGCCCATTATGAAACAGTGGCCACTGATGATGTTGAAATGCCACAACTTCCTTTTGAAACTTCAAATGAAATTTCCACAAATGAAATATGGCTTCAGTCTGAACAAAACAAAGCAAAACTGGTGAATTTTCTATTTGCAGTTACTTTAAATAAGGCATTAAGGTAGTTTATTTTTAGGTCTCTTACTTGGCTTTAGTTGATGGCAGTAATGTTCAATCAACTCTTAGAAAAATCTTGAAGAAATTTCTTGGAGGACAACTACCTGATTCATACAACTGGGCTGGAAGACCACCAAAACTGTCTTTTAAAGAACTAAAACTTAAAGATGTTGTAATTAGTAATTTGTCTTACTTAATCATTATGAAACTAAGTAATATTTAATTGCCATCTATTTACTCTTCACACTGAATAATACAAATACTCAAAGAAACATTTTAAAACTGTTTACTTTTAAGAAATATATGGGTGAAAAAATAATTTCTATTAATGGATATTATTATACTTTTATTTTCATAAAGGTGCAGTAAGAAAAAATAAATCAACCCGTGAAGCAACTGGTGAAGAAATTGAAAAAGTCATCAAGAGCTGGTTGAAATTTTCAAAAGATAGAAATGGTGGTCGTGAGAAACAACGTCAACAGAATCCTTAAACATGGACGGGCAATCAGAAAAAAAGCAAACCCAGAAGAGGTAAGGAATCAGTTGATGATGAGTGGTCAGAACAATAATTAATACTGATCGTATTCCAAAATTTGATTTCTCGACTAATGGTGGCTGTCATTTGGCAGAACAGTATAATACAGCACCTCATCCAAGTCATACACATGTTAATACAATAACAAAATCACTTAATTGCAACTTAGACCAAGTGAGAAATGACATCAACAGAATCCTTAAACATGGATGGGTAATCAGAAAGAAGCAAACGAAGAAGAGTTACGGAATCAGCGGATGCTGAGTGGGCAGAATTAACAAATAAAACTGTAACAATAATTAATACTGATTGTTTTCCGAAATTTGATTTCCCGACTGATGGTGGCAGGCATTTGCCAGAACAGTATAATACAGCACCTCACTCAAGTGATACACATGTTAATACAATAACAAAATCTCCTAATTGCAACTTAGACCAAACTTCTTTACATAACGAAACTTTATCTGAAACAAATAACACTGAGCCCATAGATTGCAAAAATGAACTAGTTAGGTGGGCATTGCACCACAATTTTATTCACAGTGCAATCAATGACTTACTAAAAGTTTTAAATCCGTTTGTAGCAAATCTGCCTTTAGATTCTAGGACATTGTTAAAAACTGAAAGGCATGTAGAAATAAAAAAATATAACTGGAGGTGTGTACCATCATGTTGGATTACAAAAATGTCTTAAAAATTGCATTACTGCTGGTTTTTCAAAAGATTATCACTCAGCTCTTAGACAAAACTTGTTAAAGGGTGTACACTAAATCCATCACAACAACTTTTAACTGCATGCATTCATATAGATGGTTTGCCACTTTCAAAATCAAATAACAATGTGTTCTGGACAATTCTTGGAAAAGTTGACTTTTGCATAAATACACAACCATTCATTATTGGGCTTTTCTGGGGCAAAAAGAAGCCTGCAGATATAAATGAATTTTTAAGACCTTTTTTTAGAAGAAGTTGTGCAACTAGAAGATAAAGAGTTAGAGGTGGCTGGGTAACACTACCATTTTCGAATTAGCACAATATGTGTAGATGCACCTGGTAGGAGTTTCATTAAGTGTATAAAACCCCATAACAGTTATTTTGCATGTGAAAGTTGTGTCCAACAAGGAGAATGGCATGGAAAAGTTGTGTTTCTAGAAGTAGACTCTGCAAATAGATGTAGTGATAGTTTCTCGTCTATAGATCCTAATGATGAACACCACACAGGAAATTCACCTCTAACTTGTACAACAATAGACATGATAAAACAAATACCACTGGACTATATGCACTTAACTTGTTTAGGTGTAACTAAAAGATTGATAAAAACATGGTTGCGAGGTCCATTGCGTGTTCGGCTTCGTACTAAAAAAGTGAATGAATTGTCCTGTCACTTAGAAAGTTTCAAAAAGTATATACCACGAGAATTTTGCAGAAAACCAAGATCTCTTTCAGAAATAGATCATTGGAAAGCAACTGAATTTCGACAATTTATTTTGTACAGTGGACTAGTTGTCCTTAAAAGTATTTTTCCATCAAAACTTTACTACCATTTTTGTTTGCTTTACACTGCAATCTATATTCTTGCAACAGATGGTGCACCTCTAGAATGGATAAAGTTTTCCAGGTGTTTAATTATAAAATTTGTAAAGCAATCAATTACAATTTATGGAAAAGATATGTTGGTATACAATATTCACAGTCTGATTCATGTACCAGATGATGTTGCATTTTTAGGTCCTTTGGATTCCTACAGTGCATTTCCATTTGAAAATTATATGAAAAATGTCAAAAAAATGTTGAGAACAATTGAAGTTTGCAATGCAAATACTAGAAAGACATTTAACAAAAACATGATCGCAAAAAAACCACACAAATCACGACCAGTTTTAAACAGAAACTATGTATTGCAATTTAAGATGCTTTTTACTGATAAGTATGTTATTAGTGCTGATCAAGCAAATAACTGCTTTGTTACAGATTCAAACAAAATTATTTATGTAAAAAATATAATTCAAACTGAAAAGAGTTTTAAGATTATTTGTTCACAGTGTAGTTCTGCAAACTTTTATTCTTATCCATCTAATAGCCAGGATTTAGGTGTATTATCTGTAACTGATGATAATTCAACTAATACATTGTTTGAAATACCACTTAGCTCTATAAAGAGAAAATGTGTTAGATTACCACAGAAACTCGGATCTCTAGACCCTTTCCATCACCAGTCAGGCAGGGCATGCCACTCATAGTCACCAATTTTGATAAAAATTAAATTGTGTGTAGGAATAACAAAATAATTAGGCTCTTATTTTTTATTTTGCCATATGACCATTTTTTGTTGAGAAAAAATTTCCAAAGTTTGGGTATCGGACGCAAAAATGCATTTTTCTGTAATTTTCAGGGTATCATCTACATTTTATATATTAACACGCCAGATATTCATTATTGTTGGTATTTATTTATGGGAAAAAAAATTCCCTAAAAAATTGCGAATTTTGAAAAATGTGGCTTTTTTGATGCCCTGTATAATGGAAAATAAAAGCGCCATTTTCACATAAAACACATCATTGAATTCTGTATTCAAAGACGAATTTAGAAATATCAATGAAGTTAATATGTATTAATAAACACAAAAACTACGCTGAAAACAAAGTACATTTTGCCAAAAATTGTCATTTTCATGGGTTTTTTGACCTTTGAAAAAAAGTGGTTCTGCAACACTTACAAGTTTGAATTTTTTGTAAACATGCACCTACTAACATACTAATATAGTCATTTCTCAGAAGTGGTGGTATTTTGTTTGTTTGGTTGTGAGAATTTTTAATGTCCGATAAGATATTGTAGATCGTGATATATTTATTTTTGAATACTAATTATAATATAAGCAAAGTATAGAAAATATTTTAAAAGTAATTCAATGACACTGTTAAATGAGAAAATTAACATTGGAAAAAACATGTTTGAAATTTTGTAAATTTCAACAAAACCGAGTAAAAACTGAAATACACAGAAAATGGCTTTATTCAATAACGGGACATGGAAATAGCCATGTGATGGTGTAGGAGGTCTTCTAAAACACCATGCAACAAATGTGCATAACTTATTGAACTATCACCACACTAGATTTATAGCAACAACTTGTCTTAGCCACCAGTCACTGTTATACACAAACCCAACTTTACCCTTCCGATTGCTTCTTCTTTTTGGTGTAATGTTCTTGAGGTTATGTTCAGCCATCAGAGTTATTGCTATGGTTCTCTATAATTTTACACTAGACATAGCAAGACTGTATGCCTAGTACAGCAACATAACATGTCTCATGTTTTTTTTTTCATTTCGATCCTGATTTGTCAATTTCATTCAGTCAAAAGTATGCAAGTGATGTTATGTGTATAAACCTTTTGTACATTTGTAAAAGTCTCAAGCATTTATAATTGCACCACAGCTGTCTTTAGCCAAATTATGTTTTGGCCCTTTTCATGTCCTGTTATCAAATAAAACCATTTTTTGTGTATTTCAGTTTTGCCTCGGTTTTGTTGAAATTCACATATTTGAAACATGTTTTTCCAAATGTTTATTTTCTCATTTAATAGTGGCATTTATTTACTGTTAAAATATTTTCTATACTTTGCTTATATTATAACTAGTATTCAAAAATAAATATATCACGATCTACAATTAAAAATACAAACAATTAAAAATTCTAACAACTAAAGAAACAAAATACAACCACTTCTGAGAAATGACTATATTAGTATGTTAGTTGGTGCATGTTTACAAAAAAATTCAAACTTGTAAGTGTTGCAGAACCATTTTTTTCAAAGGTAAAAAAACCCATGAAAATGACGATTTTTGGCAAAATGTACTTTGTTTTCAGCGTAGTTTTTGTGTTTATTAATACATATTAACTTCATTGGTATTTCTAAATTCGTCTTTGAATACAGAATTCAATGATGTGTTTTATGTGAAAATGGCGCTTTTCTTTTCGGTTATACAGTTTATCAAAAAAGCCACATTTTTCAAAATTTGCAACTTTTTAGGTAATTTTTTTTTCCAAACTTATAAATAAATACCAACAATAATGAATATCTGGCTTGTTAATGTATAAAATGTAAATGATACCCTGAAAATTTCATACAAATCTGTCTTACGGTTTATGAGATATTGAATTTTAGAAATTTACAGAAAAATGCATTTTTGCATCCGATACCCAAACTTTGGGAATTTTTTTCTCAACAAAAAATGGTCATATGGCAAAATAAAAAATAAGGGTCTAATTATTTTGTAATCCCTACATACAAATTAATTTTCATCAAAATTGGTGACTATAAGTGGCATATGTTTCTAGATAGAAAAATATACTGTTCTGCCATTTGTTTCACACCATTGTTATTATTAACAATTCTAATTTTTGTGTTTATTAAGAGTAAAGCCATTTATTAATACGCTGATTGTTCAAAAAATAATAAATATTAATTATTTTTTGAAATTAATTTAAGGAGAATTTTAAGTAAACAAGTATTTTCCTAAACATATTTTAAATGTTTCGTTGCTACACAAGCTGTGGGTTAATTTTGTTTTTTGTTTTTCATACTTTTTCTATTTCTTGGAAACAGAATTGGTTTTTAGATTTTTGTATGGACCTGTTCCAATAAAGTTGTGTATTTCATTTTAGGCTTTAAATTAATTATGTTATGGCTAGTAAGTACAGTCAACACAGGGGTAAAAGCTAAGCCTAGTTTTACATGTTTTCCAATACATGTATGATAGATACTGAATTTACAAGTACACAAATAGAAGCATTCACATGGCAATATATGAATGCTTATGTTTGTGTACATGTAAATTTAGCATCTATCATACATGTATTGCAATACAGATCGTTGTGTGAAACTAGGTTAATGCCAACATTTTGATAACATTGGGGCCAACAAATTCTGCCAAAGTTGGGGCCAACAAGTTCTGCCAATGTTGGAGCCGACGGCCATAGACAACCTTGGCCCGTCACATTAGGCCAACGTTATTTCATGGTAATGCCAACGGTTTGAATTATGTTGGCCCATCAATTTTGTGCTACTTAGGAAGCAAATAAACACACGTAAGTACGTGCTAATTTTCTAATTTTGCTCTAAATAATTTTTAATGAGTTCTTCAAAACTTTTTGGGATGGTTTTTTTGGTCCTACAGGACTTAACATTGAGTTAAAAAAACGTGCGATTTTAAACGTTATTAAAAAAATAGAAGGACCTTTTCAAAATTTATAAAAAGAAAACATCGTGAAGGAAATACATGAAAGCACGTGCTAACTTTTTTGATATTCTAAATCGTTTTTAAGAGCCTAGATACATGTCCATCTTGTTGTTTTGAGCAGCTGACAACAAGACAAATGTATGTTACTCTCGTTAAAAACAACGCAGAACAATATATATATATATATATATATATATATATATATATATATATATATATATATATATAAATATATATATATATATATATATATATATATATATATATATATATTAGGGTGGTCCCTTGATATATATGGTAATTTTTAAATGCAAATATTTCATGTTCTGACCCCCCAGAATTGTTCTCCCAACCAAAAAAATAGTCTACATAAAAGTTTATAAATTTTAATTGATATTTAGAGGTAGCTCAATGAATTCAAAGTTTTCGTAATAGCGTAATCATTATGTATTCTCCTAAAATGTATATACCATTGTTTATCTAGTGTCACTAATATTGAAATAATTAGAATGAACTATTTTGTATACATAAGTTACAATTAAAACACAACAATGTAATTTATGCACATTTTATTAACATTGGACCAAACATGTAATGACTACAAAGTAGCTAATGTAGTCTTTTTGCAATCTGGATAACGACTAGAATGTTCTTTCACAACTTGAAGCAAATACTGTTTCTGATCTTCATTTTTTGTTAATATTGGATTGTACTCTTTCATCAATGCCACACCTCTTTCAGCATTGTCATTCACAACTTGTAAATGTTTTATGATATCCTTAGCTTGCTTGTAGTTTTCTCGCAGATGCCATATCTTTGGATCATGTTCTAAGAACCTTTTGGAAATGCCAAGATGGTCAAATAAGTGCATTGAGTTCTTCGATACAAAGTCTTCTATTCTCATATTAACGGAGCCACTGGCATTTTTGGATTCTCTTCAGAGGCTGATCTGCACCTTCCTTTTCATAAAGATATTTTAGCATTGCCTGTTTTGATTTGATTGGCACACTGTCATCAAAAAATGCCAATCCAACTAGTTCCTCACTTAAGTACCAAAAATGTCCCTCAAATTTCTTGCAAGTAACATTGGATATTGAAGGATTGATTTTTTTATAATCTCTAAGCTTTTGCAGAAGCTGTTGATCATTGAAAGCTGCAGTAATGGGAAGTGGGGCAGTGAACCAAGCCTTGATGTAGACATAAACAAGAAAGACACATATGTTGCATAGTCCTTTTTTTTCTCTTGCAGTGAGAGTAAACTGGTTACGAAACAGCCACATTTTTAGTGAGTATATTGCTTTGGACATTCATCTTGCATGATGTACAGCCCCAGGGGCTAAAAATCGCACACCTCGTGGTGGTGTACCTCCCAGAAAGATAATAGCTAATTCTAAACATTCTTTGTAATTATCTCTGATTTTAGTGTCAGTTTGTTGAAGCTGGTTAGTACAGAATTCAATGACATTGTCTTTTTCATTTTTCATCACAAGCTGTACAGTTTCACTGCTGTCTAAAGACATGTAAGATGACTGATCTATTTTAACCCAGAATTGCGTGAATCACTTGAATATGGTTACATCAGGGCCAGAAAAGGTACAACCCATGGCTTCATTAAATGCACTAGCAAGAACAAGTTCTAAGATATGGTGACGACATGAAAAGTACAGAAGATCCTTCTGCAATTTCTGCTCTAACAGAATACAAGTTCCATTTCTGTGACCTGTGTTGCTAAATGTGGTATCGAAGCACATAGCTTTCACTTGATCGACAACATCCCATTCTTTAAGGAAATCTGCAACAGCAGTTGCCTGACACCCCCAGTGCCTGCCTGCAACTTAGGCACACCTAGAAGCTGGTTAACACCTAAAACCTGAAACAATCACAGGAAGCCGACCTTTTTCTCTCTGTGCAAGTAGAAAATACTTGTCTTCTAGAATAGTAATTATTGTGAGGGCATCCTTATGAGCAATGTCAAATAAATTATCGAGGTCATCTTTAAACTGACTCTCATGACTTTGCTGAACAGCACTTTTCCTATTACAATTTTTTTTCAGTTTGACCCACTTCTCATGAAGCTGTTCTGTCTTCTTAACACAATCCTGTTCATGTCTTATGGGAATCCAGGCTTTTTCCAAAAATACTGCAGCTTCTTTTACAGCACTACGGGAACTTTCACGGATTGTCTTTTTTAAGGTTCGGTGGTGATAAAAAATACACTGAGCACTTGTTTATTAGAGGGTAACTTTGATCCCTTGATAGAGGTCTCTTCTGGCCCAATAAGCCATAAAGTATTGGTTTTTCTGGTTGCAGTAGCCATAACTATTAATTTTTCACTTTACCTGCAATAATAGAGAAAAATCATAAAAAATAAAGAATTTCATATTCATTGAGCTACCCCTAAATATTGCTTGACTGTAATATAACTTTGCACAACATAATTTTATACATAATAGAACAACATGGGAGGGTCAGACAAAGACTTTTAAAAACTTAAAAAATAAGGACCACCCTAATATATATATATATATATATATATATATATATATATATATATATATGTGTATATATATATATATACTAGCTGAATTACCCGGTGTTGCCCGGGGAAAAATATGAAGATACCCCTGCCACCCCGTTCTTCTTGCTTGAATAGGAATTATGCATACAGCTTTTATTTTTATGAATACCTAGATAATAGATATGAAAACATGTCACATCCAGTATATAGACATTTGTCCTAAAGCCTTGAAACTATTTGCCCTAAAGAAACATTTGCTCTAAATGGACACTTGCCCTAAATCCACTTGCCCCATAGCCATTTGCAATAAAGAGACATTTGCCCTAAAACTGTTTGCCCTAGAGACATTTGTCTTAAAAACACTTGCCCTTAAACCAATTGTCCTAAAAGTACATTTGCTCTAAAAATACTTGACCTAAAGGTACATTTCCTGTAAAAGAATGTTTGAAACTAAAACCATTCGCCGTAAAAGAATGTTTGAAACTAAAACCATTTGCCGTAAAAGAATGTTTGAAACTAAAACCATTTGATCTAAAGGTAAATTTGCCCTAAAACCATTTGCTATAAAGGTACATTTGCAATAAACCATTTGCCTTAAAGGGAAATTTGTTCTAAAATGACTTGCCCTAAAATGTTTGAAACTAAAACCATTTGTCCTAAAAGGATGTTTGAAACTAAAACCATTTGCTCGAAACAGACATTTGCCTTAAAATCAATTGCCCTAAACCATTTGCCCTAAAAGAATGTTTGAAACTAAAAGCATTTGTAATATTTAAGGGACATTTGACCAAAAACCATTTGCCCTAAAAATATGTGTAAAACAAACCATTTGTTCTCAAGGGATGTTTGCCCTAAAGGGACATTTGCCCTAAAAACACTTATACTCACAGGTATAGAAGTTGATATACTGCAGCGCCATCTGGTGGCGACCTACAACAAAGAGGATAGCATATAAACCTTCTCCATTAAAAAATACATATACGTGGTAATTTTCATGGTGATCGGTCAAACGGTTTTGGAGTTTAGCGATTACATATATATATATATATATATATATATATATATATATATTTATATACAAACATCCATTTTTATATATACAGAGGGGTAACTAGTGGGGTAACCCGTAATAAATGACGGGAGCAAAATTACAGGCAATTGTGTGCATGCACGTCGTTTTTTCCTTTTTTTACTCCTTTCATTTTAATTTCAGTCACCCCCTCCCACTTTTCCCATTCCACGTTTCTCTCTCTCTTTCTCTCTCTTTCTCCCTCTACACTTTCCAAACCTTTCCCCCCTATCCACTTTAATATCATGTGGTTCTTGGATGGGAAGTGTGCAACATATAGTTGACCTTGAGAAAAAAAACTGTTCATTTCTTCATTTATACAACCGTTGTACAACCGTTGAAGCACATGGGAATTTATATAAATTTAATTATATAAATTCCCATGTGCTTCAACGGTTGTACAGCATTACTTCACAGATAGATAGATAGATACCTACACAGACCTGGGATATTATATATATATATATAACTAGTGGGGTAACCCGTCATAAATGACAGGAGCAAAATTCACAAGCAATTGTGCCCATGCACGTCGTTTGTTCCTTTTTTACTCCTTTCATTTAAATTTCAGTCACCCCTCCCTCCATGTTTCTCTCCCTCTCCAATTTAATATCATGGGGTTCTTGGATGGGGAGTGTGCAATATATAGTTGACCTTGAGAAAAAAAGCCGTTCATTTATTCAAATTTATATAAATTCCGACGTGCTTCATTGATTGTACAGGGATAGATAGATACCCACACAGAATTGGGATAAATATATATATATATATATATATATATATATATATGTACGTATATATATATATATCTGTATATATAAAAATGGATGTTTGTATATATATATATATATATGTAATCGCTAAACTCCAAAACCGTTTGACCGATCACCATGAAAATTGCCACGTATATGTATTTTTTCATGGAGAAGGTTTTTATGCTATCCTCTTTGTTGTAGGTCGCCACCAGATGGCGCTGCAGTATATCAACTTCTATACCTATTAGGGCGAATGTACCTTTACAGCACATTGTTTTAGTTTCAAACATCCTTTTAGGGCAAATGGTTTTAGTTTCAAACCATCTTTTAGGGCAAATGTACCTTTAGGCCAAATAGTTTTAATTTCAAACAGCCTTTTATGGCAAATCGTTTTCGGGTAAATGTCCCTTTACGGCAAATGATTTTAGTTTCAAACATCCTTTTAGGCAAATAGTTTGTTTCACACATCCTTTTGGGGCAAATGTCCCTTTAGAACAAATGGTTTTAATTTCAAACATCCTTTTGGGGCAAATGGTTTTAGTTTCAAACATTCTTTTACGGCGAATGGTTTTAGTTTCAAACATTCTTTTACAGGAAATGTACCTTTAGGTCAAGTATTTTTAGAGCAAATGTACTTTTAGGACAATTGGTTGAAGGGCAAGTATTTTTAAGACAAATGTCTCTAGGGCAAACAGTTTTAGGGCAAATGTCTCTTTATTGCAAATGGCTGTGGGGCAAGTGGATTTAGGGCAAGTGTCCATTTAGAGCAAATGTTTCTTTAGGGCAAATAGTTTCAAGGCTTTAGGACAAATGTCTATATACTGGATGTGACATGTTTTCATATCTATTATCTAGGTATTCATAAAAATAAAAGCTGTATGCATAATTCATATTCAAGCAAGAAGAATGGGGTGGCAGGGGTATCTTCATATTTTTCCCCGGGCAACGCCGGGTAACTCAGCTAGTATATATATATATATTAAGCCCCGTCTATCTGTGTGTCCTGATCTAACGCTGTTACCTTGAAGCACGTCGGAATTTATATAAATTTAAATTTAAATGAATAAATGAACCGATTTTTTTCTCAAGGTAAACTATATGTTCTACACTCCCCATCCAAGAACCCCATGATATTAAATTGGAGAGGGGGAAAAGGTTGGAAAGTGTAGGAGGGGGAGAGATAGAGTTTATATATAGAGTTTATCACAGGCAATTGTGCCCATCATTACAATTTCTTTTGCTCAGCCCTTTTATGAACGTCATCAATTTCTAATTGGGTTGTTACTTGATCTGACGTCATAAAATGGCGGAGGAAAAGAAATTCTAATGCTGGGAACAATTGCCTGTGAATTTCGCTCCCGTCATTTATGACGGGTTACCCCACTAGTAACAAAATAATTAGCCCGTGCATTAATCTATTGGCTTCACGATGTTTCCTTTTTATAAGATTAGCACGTGAATTAATTTTTCTATTAATTATGTGACTTAGAACCGGGAGAGAAAAAACGTTAAAAACGATCGCAGCGCCTACATTCGGAGAAATTTTGAAATAAACGCTATATCTAGGCTCTGACCGAGAGTTCTTCGATGTTTGTTGGACGGTTTTTTGGTCCAAAAGGAAGTTAAAAAACGAACGAATTTGAACCTTGTTTAAAAATAGAAAGACCTTTTGAAAATTTATATAAAGCGAGCACTTAAAACACAATACTTTTTCTTGCATTTTGTGCTTTACTGTATTTTAATTGAGCGATTGTGAGACGATTTCTTGCAAGTTTAGTAACACTCATTTGTCTCGTTGTCGTCTGCTTAAAACAACAAGATGGAGGTATAGCTAGGCTCTTAAAATCAAAAACTGTATACTATTTAGTAGGTATTGCTTATGGCACAGTGTACAACTTTTTGTAAAATTTGCTAATTGCAGGATAGGATGGGTTTACTAGTGTGGATAATTTGTACAATACATGAAAACTACTAAATTAAATAATATGCAATAAGGAAAATAGTCGAAAGAGTCAACTTTCAAATTTTATGTCTTTTTTTTAATTTTAATTTCTAAACGTTTGGCGCCCCTTTTGTTGGCGCCCAGAGATACAGGCATCTGTAGACAGCTTCAGAATTTTGTAAGAGCACCAGACCAAATATTAGCTAATTAGAAATAAAAAGGGCGGGGCATGTAACGTCAGACCCAGTAACAAACCAATTAGAAATTGATGACGCTCATAAAAGGGCGTAACCAAAGAAATCCTGAAGCTGTCTACAGATGCCTGTCCCAGAGAAAAGCTTTCCCCCCCCATTTTCCTTGTTGTTGCGCCATTGCTGTGTTATCAGCTCAGCGTTTTTGACTTTTATATGTAATTTTGTTAGAATAATTGACTGCTAATTCAACTGCTTTCTCAAGTTTTATTATCGAAAGGAACCTTTTTATGTGTTGGACTTAAAAAAGGGGGTGGGGGCACACACCCCCTAATGTGCAGCACTACAGGTATATTCATGTACATAATTAAGTGAATTTTTGAATATATTCCTTCAATTGATAGCATAATTTTTTACTTTTTTGGTCAAAATCTTTTTCGTTCTTTTTTAAAGCCTGTATGTCCTCAAAGACTTCGTTGAACTGCTTCCAAAATATCCTCATGTAAGTGAAAATGACGTCTTCAGAGTTAATCTGAAATGAAATTATTTAGCATGGTACATGATTATGCTTTAGAAAAATGAAATAATTGATTAACACACTAGCGTTAAGCCTGTTATACACCAACAATTTTTACTTGCATTTTTGTGTCAATTAAATGATGAATGTTTTCGTGAATGACTTGATACATAAAATTTATAAATTAATTTATAAGACAGGCAAATAGAAATCGGGACATACAGAAGTTGGCTCCACCCTTTTTATGACGACTAGCAACTTCTAATTGGTTGGTTATGTAGTCTGACATCACATGCTCCGCCCTTTTCAACGTCGAACCACATAACAAATCAATTAGAAGTTGCCGGTCGTCATAAAAAGAGCGGAGCCAACTTTTGTATGTTCCGATTTCTAATTGCCTGTATTTATAAGTTGTAAAAGTATTCGAACATTTTCGACTAAAAATGTGCGCAGAACAGTGAGTAGTGTCAGGGGTGCCCAACCCCCCCTCCCCAAAGGTAGTGGAGAATTCACCCCCCCCCCCCCCCCCCGGACCAAATGCTGAAAGCCTTTTTTTTTAACTTTTCAAATATAATTTTCATCAGTTTTAAAATGATAGAATTTTACATTGTTTGCATAATCGTGTTGTGAATGAGTTTCAATTGGCCATAAGATATGTTTGAAACAGTCTGTAAACTTTGGAATATGCAAACATTCTCCCTATTTTGTGAGCATAGCGAGCGAGCAATTATTTTATAGTATACTTTTGCTATCAATTCCGGCGAGCGTAGCGAGCAGTAAAAAATAGCACTTATACTATGACGTATAACAGTGGCTGAAACACGCTACTTTCTTTTAAAATATAAATTAAATAATAAATTTGGATTTTCGCCCATTCTGATTATTATAAAAGAATTTTAATACAGAATTTCAATCACTCCCCCAAAAAGGTAAATGGCGAGTTGCACACCAGACTACCCCCCCCATTTCATACTATTCGGCAGGATGTGAATTTCATTAACTTTGATAGTATCTGATGATTCTGCTGCCATTGTTGCCAACGGTTCGTCAACTCTGTTTACAGTTGTAGGTGTAGCCACTAGAATGTTCCTCTGTTCTGTTTTTGGTTTCCAGGGATTTAGGCAAACACATGCCATGTGGCCTGCCTCCCAACATCTGTAACATGCGAGCGACCCTTGGTGTTGATTTTTTCAAGGAGCACTCTGCTTGTTTTGAGGTTGACTCATTTGTTTCTGTTGTGGTTGAGGGTCAGCCTTTTGAGGCGGGTTTGACTTCTTTTCTTGCCCGCTTGAGTTTTTCGGTTGACTCCACTGGTTTGGTTGACTACCATGATTCGGCTGGCTTGTGCCCGTTTTGGTTGTAGTTCTAGCTGATGTCTTGTAAACCACCTCTCTTTCATCCACAAGTTCTCCTTCAGTTTGGATGCTGAAGCAAACAAACTCATGGAAAAGATCTTTTGGTTCCCCATAGAGATGTTTCCTCAATGCTGGCAGCAAACTCTTTCATAGGGTCGCTATCAGCAACATGTTATCATCATGCGAATGAATTTTTCTGTACAGCTCGGTATATTTTTCAGCATAGACCCTGAATGTTTCATGGTCTTGCTAATGCTTTTCAACTAGTTCACAACTCATGCGAATCTTTTGGTTGGGTATGAGGAACTCAGCGATGATTTCCTCCGTCATGACCGTCCATGTAATCTTTTGTCATCGTAAGCAGAGTGGAAGTGTGCGAGCCATTTGATTGCTCACTTCCGTAAAAGCAGTGCAAAGTGTCTGCATAACTGCAGGGAATTCCAATTGTGTGCTATAGAAATGTCTTCAAATTCTTCTATGTAAAGGAGGATGTTTTCATCACCATCATATTTTGGGAATCCCTGCAGTGGATGTAACAAATTCCTTTCAGTGTATGGTGTAGGTCCCAGGTCCAGTGCCCATGTGGTGGTTTCATCAGGTTAGGTTAGGTTAGGTTAGGTAAGGTTTCTTTGTCCCACAAAACCTGAAGAAGCAACTCATCTTGTTTTTCCTTCAACAGCTTTGCGATGATATCAGCAATGGCAGCTTCTTCTGGCGTGTTGCTTCTGACATTGGATTTCACCTCTGACTTGACAGCAACTGGAGTGGGTTGAAATACTTCCTTTTAATCCTCCTGTTGAGTCCGTTGCCTCTTCACAATTTTCTTCAATCCAGCAGTTATCTTTTTTCGGCATATCTCCTCCCTCAGTTTCTCAGGTCCTTGAGTAACTTCTGTAGACTGGTCATGTTGGATGTCGATGATTCTCTGCTGCGTGTTTTTCAACACAATCTTGACAGCTTATGGAGTAACAAGTTGTTCAACTATCCCGCATCTCCACCAAATTTGTAACGAACCACATTCAGGGGGTGAATAGAATTCTCTGAAAGTTTCGCTTCGCTCTTTCGAACAGTCTGAAAGTGGTTGGCTAGGCCACTAATTCTATTCTGGTTCGGGAGAAAGGGAACAAATTAGTCCCTCTTGTTTCCTCAAGTTCCTTTCACAAGAACCTTTACAGTAAAAAGGACCTTTTAGCTGTCTGCTACCCCTCGGATTTACGCCCGATTAAAAGCTGGTCGATCGTGTTGTTCTCTGTAGTCTCATCTAGTATTGGTGATCCAGGTTTGCACCTGGATTGACAGTCCTAGATGATAAAATGTTAAAGTACTTGGCTTGATTCAAAAGTATAAAAATAAGACTTTAGCAACTTTTTGTGCTTGTAATAACAGTTTTTTTACATCATTTATTATTTCTTGAGCAAACTTGGACATAAATCCGGTGTCTCGAGAATGCGTGCATTATATACAAAAACACGGACTTTTATACCCAAGAAGAGAATTCTGAGAACACTTTCTCAGAGTCCCCTAATTAGTTATTTTGAAAAGTAAAACCCAAACTGACCAATCAAAACGATTGACCAGTGGTCATCAAAAATATTAAGAGATGATTCACCCTTAATCAAAACGAACATACAAAAGAAAGATACAACCCCATTGACTTAATGCTGCAGCTTATCTTTTTGTATTAAGGGGTGGGACTGGGAGGAAAAGCGCCCAGGCCCTGGTGAGGTGTGACCCAAACAGGATATTGGCATTATCAGTTGTGTGGAGCTGGGTCAACCCTCTGTATGATGGTACAGAGGAATGACAAAGTTCCACGCCCAAAATTAAAAATAAATGAGCCAGGATTGCTCCTGGGCTTAATATTTCAATCCCAACTGTCCAGATGCGTTGTAATTTGCAATGCTACCGAATACTAACAAATAATATTATAATGAAGTGTCCACCATTTGGCAAACAAATATTAAAACGATTGTGTAAATAATATGTAAATTAATACTCACTTTTGGCTGTTTAGTAGTAGAATATGATGTGGAAAACATGTTATTTTCATTCATTTCTCTTGCAGATACAGTTTCCTCACAAATAAGCGACAAGTTTACAATTTGCATGCCCTGTTAAATAAATAATTATATAGAACCACATGCATTAAAAAAACATCAAGTACTATTCCAATGAGGAGCAATTCGCTTTGAAGCTTACCCAAGTAATACATTGAGTTATCAACCTGTATTAGCCATTCACTGTTTTTCAAAATCTAATCAACATGAAAATACCTCAGCTATTCAACATTGATTAGATGTGTTTTAAAATCTAAAATATTTTAACGGTCAGTGATGTTGCAAAAAATTGAAGCGGGAAACAGAAAAACGAGCAACATTCTTTGATGTGCTTTGTATCCTCAAAAACGTCTAGTCATACAGAAACATTGCTGGTGACAATTTTTTCAGCGATTAAGCCTACATCCAGTCTGTAGGCCTAATTCCAGCTTGTCAAAGCGTGGGCAGTTGCAGCTTGTACATGTATTCTTTTGTAAGTAAAATAAACGTCTTTTAAACATATTTTTGTGTCCTGGTCAGTACTTTGGGCGAAGTATTCGCGTGCGGTTGCAACCTCTACTGTTTCAGCCAAAAGTACTTCTGGTATGATTTGGACTGGTCCCGACATTGTCGCGGCTAACCGGTAATTTCATCTTGTGATTGCCACCTTTGAGCATCAAAACTTGGTGTGGGACTTCGGTATACATCAGATGTCTTGGACCTTTGGACACTGCGGTACGAAGCTGCCCGTCAGAGGAGTCCATTGTAAGTTAGAGAAAAAGTTTGTCGACCAGCCACTAATTTTGAATAGTCAGGGGCTGTTGATTCCACTACATTTATATGTTGAAACCAAATAATACTATTGGTAAAATGGAATCTACCACAAATAGCTCTGATCAGCTGCACAGCATTTGTATTTGATTTAGGATTGCAGTCTCTCACTCTGAAGCCTCCATCAGCACCACTTTCACAATGTAGTACCTGGTGATGTAGTTCACCGTGATCAACACGTAGGTTACTTCACCAACTCACATTCGAAAGAAGGACTCATGAAGTAGGCTACATTCCCCAGTTGTGACTTGGGTAGTTGGGAATTATCGGTTGCAACAACCCTTGACTGGAAGCAAACTTCCTCGCTCATTGACACACATCACACAATTGAATGTACTTCATGATGTCTCCCTTCATACATAACCGATAAAAGTGCAAGGACAGTCTTTTGTACATTTTGAACACTTTGAAATGACCTGTTTTGGAGTGAAAATAAAAATTTCTCAAACAAAATGCCCGACATGATTGTGGTACTACAAAACAAACCACTGTCAACCTTGAATGAACCGGATGGCATAAAGCAGCCTTTTAGCCTTTCCACACTTGAACCAAAGTTAAGAGTTGGGGCAGTGATTTTACTTTTGAAGGTGACATTTATATTAGTAGCAGAAAGAGTCTTTTTAATTTCTGCAGAAAGTCCTTTGATATAAGGAATAGAATAATATGGAATAGAATTCATACTAATATTTTGTTTTTTTACGTTTAGATTGTTTGTTTTTGTTTTTTAATTTTTGGTCTTTAATTATTTTATTGATTAATGGTTAAGGATAGTCATTGTTAACTAAAATTTCTTTACATTTATTAATATTAAGTTTTTTTAATTTATTAGATGAAGGTAGTAAGGAAGCCCTGTCTATAAAACTTCTTATAACATATTTTTTGAATATATATATATATATATATATATATATATATATATATATATATATATATATTATGGTATGATTACTGTTATTTTCAAAATGTTTTCTTTTCTTTTTTGATGTTTTATGAATCTATTTTTGCCTATTTGTCTTATTTACAAGAAAGCTGGCTAAACTTTGGCCAGCTAAAAAGGAGCAATTTATTTTATAAAAGATGAAATAGCCTCCCAGGTCAACAAAACATAAAATTCATGCAAATGGCAAGGGCTGATCCTTTGGCCACAGCTGAAATCTACAAACTGTCCTTGCAAGGTGATAGACTTTCTCTTCCTGGGGACTTTTATGATAAGCATAGTTCATGTACTTCCAGTAATAGGTCTGAACAGACTTAAGCTCACCTGGCCATAGCACCACGTGCCATAGCTGTCATGACCTGGTTTTGTTCTCTTTAATTAGGAGGAGCAGACGAATTCCTGATGGTGGTCTGCTAGGCTAGTGCTGGTAACTAGCCAGGCAGGTGCCATATTGTTTCCAGCCACGCTTCTTTCCATAGGGGTGAAAGGTGAAGAAGTGCAGCTATCTCCCAGGAGGAGTAACCTGGGGATACATAATGGCCAGGTCGGTCGTTCTTTGGGGCAGTTGCAGAAATATGCCCTCCAGCCACATGTTTGTTAATATATTATGTTTTTGTATTTCCATGTTCTTTTCTAGGTGAGTTGTGCATCTACTTGAGTTAATTAAACCGTATTATTCCTTTTTTAAAACTGACTTTTGTCCCGTTACTTAGGAAGTTGTTTGTGGAAGGGGTTTCCAGGGGAAACACCGTCCATCACTGTGCTTCGTGGTACCAATGACTCACGTCAGTCCCCGGTTGACCATTGCTTCCAGGGAGGGTTGGGATGGTTACAGTCAGTTGGACTGTTAAAAGGGTGAGCTCCTCTACCAATGTGCTGGGTTACAAGCCCTGCTCAGAGATGTCCAAGACACCATATCTCTACACATAATTTCATCAGAGTTGATGCAAAATTGGATTGCAGTAATAGTGGCAGGTTACAAAATGCAATTTCTCATTTGCCACAATCCAAACTGGTCAAATTTTTTTCTCTCAACCTATGGACTCTTACTGCTGGGCGGGAACATACCATAGAGTGTACGATGGTGAACTACGATGCCAAGAAGGTTCCATGTACGAAGGAGTCCCACACCAAGTTTCGCCAACATATGACAACAACAAGACAAAAATACCGGTAACACAAGAAACAGTTGGGACCATTTCGAACTGTCCCAAAAGGAATAATGCGGGCCGATGCATGCCGAATGTCACCCGCAAGCACAATCCCTTAATGTACTGATGCAGAGACAAAAACTAGCTAGAAGTAAGAAAGTTCATTTCGGTAACTTAGACTAAAAGAAATGTAATACTGCATCTGCTAGCCAGTCGTTGGCCATCTGGTAATAACATAACAGAAACACAATAATAAATATACAAGTGCCAATGTGGCACAAGAGGCAGATTAAACCGAAGCAGAGCCTCTGGCCACAAAACTTCTAGGTGCAGCACTCCCTCTATAATCAGCCTGTGCATCGACCTATATACCCGACCAGGTGATGTCATTCCTCCATGATGCCACCTGGTGAGGCACCTCTGACAAGTGGTGACAAGTGGTTCCAAACATGACACAACATGGCCGTCTTGCTATTGCCTACCATGCAATGGAGCAGGCAACCACTAGGATTTCGTCTACACCCACTTTTTTGGTGGTCTCTGCAGACCAGGTTATCATATTCAAGTGGGTCCATTTCTCGTCACATCCCTAATACCCAGATTATACCACGCACAATTGCATCACGGGTATTGGCTGATTGACTCAGACTGGGCCAATAGCCGCGACCCTTTAAGGATCACCCACCACCCCGCCAGGTGCATGTGAACATGCACCAACAACCTGTACACTTTTGAACGCTTCCGATGAGATACTGCATCACTGAATGCCTGCATCCCCACCACTACTATCAGGAAAAGAACATAAAATAAATATTTTTAGTCAAATGTCTAGTCAAAGTGCAACTTTCAGATTACAATAGACAATGACAGCTGTAGACGAAAAACAAACAATGTCTAATCAATAAGTGTTATTTGTGTACGTTGTCGAGCTATAAATGTCGAACCAAATATACGAAATAGAGGGAGTGAGCTTAAAAAACATTAGTACAGTAAGTAAAGGGTAAGCAATGTTTAAGACCTTCCTATATTTCTGAAATACAAAATGACAAAATTGAAAGAACGGTATGTTGTCCAATTGTAAGACATTGAGAACACATCCTTAAGTTTTTCTACAATTGGTTATGATCACATTGCTGCAATGTGACCAATTTTTAGAGTGTTTCATTATCAAAAGGTTCTGCAATAATGCTAAAAACATTTAAGAACCTTCTGAAAATGACACCTGTTTAGAAGAAAAAAGTTTTAAAAACATCATTTCAGATAGTCTTCTTCAGCTCTAGGAAGGCCTTTAACAGAAAGATTGCTGAAACATTAAAACCTAGTAAAGTATTCAACATACTTTGCATAGCAGATGTTTGAGTCTTTGTATAACATTAAAATTTTCTTTGGATAGAATCATCAAGTATCTACAATTTTCAACACTTGCACGCTGTACTTTCACTTTTATAGAAATGCATGTTGAATTCAATAAGTCCCGTTGCTAATAAAAAAAATCTTTTATTACTACTAATATTACGAAATGGCATATATTAACTTGCCGTTGTGTTTCGCTGAAGTGCTTGATGTTCTAAACGTTGTAAAAGTTTAAGTTTCTGCTTCTCATGATTAATGTGAACCTGAAATTATACAATTATAAGTTATTTCAGTTCAACTACTGAGTAACTGAACAAAAAAATAAGAAATGAATGAAAAAGACTTAGCAAACCAGCCCCCAACAACCCAGTAAATAATGAGTGCATAAGACCCAGCCATAACAGGCAAGTAAATACGGTAAGATACAGTCGTTTGCCCCGCACCTTTTTTGAGGACCAGCAACTTCTACCTGTAATTAGTTTCTTACGTGGTCTGACGTCAATTTCGATTTGGTTGATATTTGGTATGACGCTCATAAAAGGGCAGGGAAAATGGCTGTATCTCTCTGTATTTACATGCCTGCCAGCCATACAGATAGAATGATGGTTTTATACTCAACTAGCATTACTACCCAGCTTCGTTCGGGTAAAGTAAACAATTAAAAGAAATAACTTTTATTGACTTTCATCTTCACTGTTAAGAAATGTAAGGGGGATGACCCATGTTCATCCCCCTAAAACCATGTTCATCCCCTTAAACCATGTTCATCCCTCTTAAACCCATGTTCATCCCCCTTAAACCATGTTAATTCCCCTTAAACCCATGTTCATCCCCCTTAAACACATGTTCATCACCCTTAAACCCATGTTCATCCACCTTAAAACCATGTTCATCCCCCTTAAACACATGTTCATCTCCCATAAAACCCTGGTCATCACCCTTAAACCCATGTTCATCCCCCATAAAACCATGTTCATCCCCCTTAAACCCATGTTCATCTCCCATAAAACCATATTCATCCCCTTTAAACCCATGTTCATCCCCTAAACCCATGATCATTCCCCTAAATCCAAGTTCATCCCCCTAAACCCATGTTCATCCCATAAACCCATGTTCATCCCCTAAACCCATGTTCATCTCCCGTAAACCCATGTTCATCTCCGTAAAACCATGTTCATCCCCCTTAAAACTATGTTCATCCCCCTTGAAACCATGTTCATCCCTTTAAAGTATGTTCATTTTTCATCCTTTTATTTCTCTCTGTTCATCCCTTTAAAATGGGTGTTCATCTATAGTATAGTGTTCATCTAATTCTATTTGCATTCTGTGTCATGTTTTAGAGTTACCCCAATGTTCATTCCGTTCATCTTTTTATCCTGACCCAAAACCACACCCCTTTCACAGCCAGCCAAAAAAATTCTGCAGCTTTATATACACTTCTGCAGGTTTCTAGAATTCCGCACCTCTTCAAAAATTCATTATTTATGTGTTAGTATGAAATTCCGCAGGGGTGCATTGCCTATGTTAAGGCATCGAAACTATTTTCCCCGTTTCAGGTTCCTAATCTTTTTAAAATAAAACGGTTTGTCTATTAGGGATGGCCATAGATAGTATCGATATTTCGATGGTGATATTCCATATTGAACCATCGATAGTGACCTCTTAGATATCACTATCGATGTCAATATCGATATTTAGCTTGCGAGGTCCCATCCTCATTGCCTGCCGACGCCTCGGTAGTGCAATGGGAAGATCTCCGATTGCAGTGTTGGGGGTCCCGGGTTCGAATCCTGGCAAGGGCATGGATGTTTGTGTTGTTCTGGTATGACTTGTATTACCTATTGACTTGGCTTTGAAATTTGACTTGGATTTGTAAAAACTGACTTGTAGTTGGAACATGGCATTTGTATTGATTTGTACTGTATTGCGTTTGTATTGATGAGTTGACTTGTGCATGGAAAATGGTCTTTGTATTGAAACTGTCTTGTAATGTCCCTGATATAACCTCGATGTTGATGGGAACGTTAAGCAACGAATAACAAAAAAAATCCTCATTGCCTATATATGAAGATGCACACCACATGTAAAACTCCGGAAAGAAATGACATAGCGAGCTGAAAATAGCTGCATTAACTTGGAAATTCCGGAAAGAATAACCTGTGCAAATTGCATGACGCCAGCCCTCACCGTTCAAAAGCCTATGATGTGCAAAGAAATATCGACTTTGTTTTATATATAATATAAAACTTAAAGTTATGTACAAAAAAGCAGGCTTCACTTCGACCAGCAGAACTTGAGGTAAAAATATAACAAAATGCATTAAAAATAGCAAAGTACAATACTGACCAGAGCACAGCTTTTGGCCGCAACCTCAAAATACTGCACAAACTGTCTCTTCCACAACAAGGTCAACAACCTTTATATCCCTAAAAACTGTGGCATGAAACCTTTTATACCTTGTACATTTTACATACATGAGTTAAATGAATTCAAATTAAATGTGTTTAGGTGAATTATATGGAATCCAGTTATACCTAGTACACACATGATAATTTAAATGCATTTGATGCATTTAATGCATAAATTGAAATACTAAATCAATATTTTGTTAATTGTTTATATATTATATTTAAGTATATAAACTCAATATTTTCTGATTATTAATTGAATAAATTGAATTCGACATATTGCTTGTTTGTCCTTTACAGGGCTCTGTAGAACACATTTATTATTTAAATTCATTTCAATTATCAGGTGTGTAATAGGTATTAGATGTCCCTGGAAAATATTCAATTTAATTCAATTAAATACACCTGCAATCAGCACGAAAGCCATGTGGCAGGGGGATTGCTCCCAATCACGACTGATTGTTATTATTTAAAAATAATTATGAAATTGAAATCGTCCTAACAAAGAACTATTCACAGGAAGAGAATTCCATAGTCTAATAACAATAGAAAGAAAAGATCAAAAATATGAAAGTCTTTGAATGCCCAAATCTACCTTTACTAGGATTTTTAGTTAGTAAACCATTAAGCAGGGTAATGTTATCACAAGACAGCAAATGTCCCAGAAGAGCGAGGCTTTGCTCATTTCTTCGGCCTGCTAATGATTTCCATTCTAGCTCTTGGAGCATAGACGATATGCTGTCAGTATATGCATACCGTCCCTTTACAAATCTTGCAGCCCTATGCTGCACCATTTCTATTTCTTGTTTTAGGTTATTTCTAAATGGGCTCTAAATTTGGGAACAATATTCTAAGATAGGTCTAACTAGGGTAAAGTAACAGACCTTTACATTTTCTTTACAATGTTTAAGGGTGCATTGGACAAACCGTAGCCTTTGTTTAGCTTTGGCAACTGCTTTGGTTATATGATCTTTCCAAAGCATGTCCTTGGACAAGGTTAAGCCAAGATATTTGATGGTATCAACATGGGTTAGCTGAACATCTCCCATTGTGTAATCTGCCTTGCACGATTCTCGCTTTTGGGAAACTCGCATAACATTGCATTTACTCCTATTCAGTTGTAAATGCCACTCAGAGCACCACTCTTCAACACTGTCTAGATCTCTTTGGAGGACTTCACTATCCTCATTATCCCTAATCCTCCAGTAAACAACAGCATCATCTGCAAACAAATGCATCGTACTGTTGCTTCTGTCTGCCAGATTGTTTATGAACAGAAGGAAAAGCAGTGGTCCAAGAATGCTACCCTGAGTTACACCAGATGTTACTTTAGCCCAGTCTGACACAGCACCATCAATTTGGATTCGCTGTTGTCTATTTGATAAGAATGATGATGTCCACGAAATTACTTGTTTATTTAGGTTAAAAGTCATCATTCTTTTAATTAGTAGTGAATGCTTCACTGTATCAAATGCGTTTCTAAAATCTAAAAATACCAAGTCAAATTCGCCCTTACTATCCAAGCCAGATTGTATGTCTTGAATGAATAATGCTAGTTGGGTATCACATGATCTGCCTTTTCGAAAACCATGCTGGTTTTCATGAATTAATTTATGGTTTTTTAAATTCTTGATTGTATTAGAATAAATTATATGCACGAGAGTTTTACAAACAATGGAGGTCAGAGAAATGGGTATATAGTTCTTTGGACAATTTTTATCTCCTGTTTTAAAAATTGGGCAGATATTTGCTTGCCTCCATGCCATAGGCAGTATACCACTATCAAGGGAATCTTGGAAAAGTTTACTTAAAAAAGGGCTAAATTCTGTGGCCAGCTCCTTTAGCAATCTTGGCGAGATTTCATCTGGACCAGCTGATTTATTAACATCTAGATTACAAAGCAAATTTTGTAATCCAGTGGAGTTTATGATTATATCAGGCATGACATGAGATAAGGTGCCAAATTGTAGTTCCTCATTGCCATCATTAGCATAAAAGACACTTTTGAAATAATCGTTAAGTGTGCTTGCAATAACCTGTTTGTCAGTACAGACATCACCAAGTGGTGTTATAATTGAAGTTATATTATTTTGAATTTTGTTGAGATTTTTTACATATTTCTAGAACAACTTGGGATTCTTATGGAGTGATGCCCCTAAGACAATATTAGTAAAGTTTTAGTGTTTTTTTAAGCAAGCTTTTCACAAGACATCGCTGGGAATTAAACTGCAATTTAATAGTATCATTCATGTTAATCTTCATTTTAGATCTAAATTTGCGTTGTTTACGAAGAGCGCGGCGTATCTCAGTGGTGTACCAAATTGGTTCCAAGCTTGATTTTACATTTTTGAATGGGATGAAATTATTTATGCCATTAGAAATGACACTGACAAACAATGACCACTGTCGGTTTACATCTTTTGATAGTCCACTTTTATTTTTATTTTTCAGTTCATTTGTTACAAAGAGCTTAAAATTAGCCCAATCAGCTTTATTGTACTGTAGGACTTTTCGGGAAGCTGATTGAAGTTTTTCAAAATGGATGGCAAATTCTAAGTAAATAATTTTGTGATTGCTTATGCCATCAGCTATTTCAATTGATTTGGCATTTTCTGTGGTGTTCGTAAAAAACTAAATCTAGAATATTAGCTGTTGTAATGGTGCAGCATGTAGGGGTTTGCACTAGTTGATCCAGAGAATATGTGCATACACTATCAAGCAGTATATCTATTAATTTATTACTAGAGCACTTTGAGTCAACAGTATAATTTTTCCAATTTATTTCTGGAAGGTTAAAATCCCCAACAATGAGAACTAATGCATGTTTGTGGGTAGAAAATAAGGAATCTAAACATTTTCTAAATTGGAGTAATTCCTCCTCGTCACTTGAAGGTGGGCGATAGAATGAAAATAAGAAAATTTTTCTCCCATTATGAAGTGAAATGCTACAACAAACTGCCTCACAATCACCTTCATAAAGGGGTTGTCTTTTTGATGTAAGGTTTTTATTGATAGCAAGAAATACACCTCCACCTTTGATTAAGTTCCGATCTTTTCGGAATATGTTAAACTGTTGGGGAAACCTTCCGCGGAAGAAACATCTTCAGTTAGCCATGATTCACTACCATGATTCACACCTCCCAGAGGTGTTTAGGCAAATAAGAAAAAGATTTTTCTTTAACGTTCAAACTGATTTATTTTATATGACAATACGGTACATTATAAGCAGAATGAAATAACATAAGCGACTGACTTGATTATATTCTGAACTCAAAATATCCCTCTTCTAAGTCCCAAATAGTATCAAACTGGAACTTCGATTTCACAATGTACTATCGAACATAATTTGAAAACCAACTTCCGAAAATCGGCTTCAGAAAATCAGCCTTGAGCTTGCCTTATTCAAGTTCTTTTATCCCCTTGGCCCTTGGGAGGGGCCACTATTGACTAAGGTTCTTCCAAAGGTTTGACTGACCAATGGTGACCATTGGTTCCCAAATATCTCCTTATTTGGCACTAAATTCCTAGAAGAATTTAAATAATTCCAGAGAACTTACTCTGGAATTAATGGCTATTTTCATTCGTGAGAAACTTCTAATTTTCTATTTGAAGTTTCTATTTTTAGAAACTATTTTCTCTTAAAAATCGTTTGTGTCAAAATTGGTGAGAATTCCAACTGAAATCTCAACGAATTTGGTACCTTACAAAACAAGGCAGTTCTAGACACCACAGGGTGCCATCCAGCGAAAGGAGTATTAAAGTGAGCCGCCTCACTCACACATGTGCTGCTGGCACATGTGTGGGTGGTGTCACATTAGTCGCTATTAAACAAGATTGGCGGCACATTGCATGTTTGCCACTGAACTGATGTGATCAAAACACTCTAAACAACCACCAAATAACAGGTGACAAAACAACCAAACAAAACAAAACAAAATGCAGAAGATGAGCATGGGGCTATAGTATCGACCCAGCCTCTAGCAGGATGTTAACCCTCGACTTGAACCTTTCACAGACTGCTCAGAATATTGGCTGGCCTGGCATTGCATACCCCAGGTGGGTCCTTCTGCGATAGACAGCTGCACAACTTCAAATTTCCCCCAATAGGATCCAATGGAAACCTATGTGGAGAGGCATGTCTGCACATAACATGGTGTCCACATGGCTGCCTACTCCAAGCAGCCTAGCAGACCTCTATAAGGATTTCATCTGCTCCCCCAAGCGATCAACTTTGAGAGGCAACTCTTCCCTGGAAGAGTTAGTTTCATGGTTAGAGCAATAGAAAGGGGCAGAAAGAATTGGAAATGGCCATCAACCCCAGATGAAATCTTGTATTCCAGTCAAGAAGTACTTGTGCTGATCAATCTGCCCAACAGATGGGGCTGTACAAATAAAAGAGTTGGAATGACCATAATGCCATCTAAGAAAATTCTCACTTAAATTTCTATTCATTTTTATGATAAAATCTGATTTAATTTAGTTGTTAATTCTAAAACAAATGTGTGAAACTACGTCTAAATAAAGGTTGTGCTGGGTTACTTGGTGACATCTTCTCTTTCCCATGTGTTTACTACCAATATTACACCTGTCACGAAGTGAGGGGTGAGTTTGTGACAAATGTTATTAATGTAAATAAGTCCGCTGTTGTTACAATTATAGATTTCATCAATGCAGAAGAATGTATGTAGAAGATGTATGTAGAAGAAGGATCAGGTAACTAAAATTAATAGTTAGTTTTGAGTTCAATTAAAAAGAATTTTGCTAGCAGTGAAAAAGTCTAGAAAACTGTCACAAAGTCACCCCCACTTACGGTATCCAAATGGTATCCTGTCACTCATTGGTTGTTTCTGATAAGTTTATGTTTCTTTGTTGGACTCAGTAAATGTAGTTTTTGTGACTGCTATGCGTCTAATTGCCAAAATATGTAAATAGTTTTTTTTAGAATCTTTCACTCACCTTCTTATTTCAGAACATGTCTTTAAAAAAATAGACTTGACTTACCATCACTTTTTCCAAATACGTATCTTGCTTTACAATTTCCTTTCCGTTGCATACATTTTCACTCTCCATTTTTCGAAAAATTTCATGTCTCCAGTTTACATTTGTGTGGTAATCTTGTAAAAGGTACTGAAGTTGATGCCATAAGTTGTCAATAGTAGCATTTAGTTGTAACCTTATGACATTTTGTTCTTCTATAATCTTTACAGAAAAATAGCCAATGTCTTAAAGTTAAATATAGTTAAAATTAAATATGTATGTATGTATAAATATATATACAAAATTTAATAACTCGGTCAAAAATCATCTGATTATTATGAAATTTGGCACAACTGTAGATGAAATGTTAACTAACATTTTGTCTATTTCAATTTGTGTTCAAAATGTCCACCGCCAGCTGCAACACGCGTTTAGTCGGATCCACCACTTTTGCACTGCAGCGTTTATGATGATTTGGTCTAGCTCACTCCAAGCCTGTGTTATCCGATTTTTCAGCTCATCAATGCTGTTTAGTTTGCTTCGGTAAACCTTTTCTTGCATGATGCCCCAAATGCCATAGTCCACAGGGTGGGCACAAAGTCGGTTCGATGAATTCGGGTGTTTCCTGGGTGAGAAACGCAACTGTATCCTTGGCAGTGTGAGCAGTTGCTCCATCCTGCTGGAAAATGAAGAATTCTGACATTTCCTTCATGTCAGGAAGGAAACAGTTTTTCAGAAGTTCGTTGCAGTAGTATTCGCCATTAATTTCGACTCCCGTTTCAACAAAATTAATTCCTGTGGCACCCAACAATGACACACCCACTGACACCATTACTGATTTGCTGAACTTTGGTTTCATTCGCAGCAATCGTTCAGCGGGTATGTCAATCTTTCTAGTGGTAGTTGGCGCGTAAACACGATCGTTCTGCTTATTGGTAGGTCGAGCAACAGTGAAAACTTTTTCATCTGTGAAAAATAAGAAGCTCACTTTGTAATCTGGGAAACGACGCAAAAGTTGTTTGCAACGTGAAAGACGAGACACTGTTACTTTAAGTTAATTCCGTTGCCCGATGTATTTTGAAACATTTTAAGTTGAGTTCCTTTTTCATTGTTCTGGACACAATACTTTGCGAAACACCTGTCAGATGAGCAATTTCACTTTGGGAGCGATGTGTTTGCGGTTGTTCTTCCTGACTCAAAATGAGCTCATTAACGGCATTGATGTTATCGTCAATGAGTGCAGTCCGGTTTCCCCTTGCCTTTCCAATGCAGAACACTGCCGGTTTCGTTTATCTTTTGAAGAAGGTGGTTCAGTTCGTGTAAACTCCATCCTTTGTTTGAAAATTCTTTAAGAATTCGTTTAGCAACATAATTTTTGTTTTCACGTAGAAAATTGATGGCAATTTTGTCTTCTTCAGTGAACGGCATTTTAAAGCTAGCAGACAAACCAATTGGTAATCGCGCCACTGTGCTACAGCGAACTCTGCAGACCAAAAAAACTGTTGTGAGAAATTAAAGGCGGCTTAAATTCTAAAAGAAGGCATTCTCATCTACAGTTGTGCCAAATTTCATAATAATCGGATGATTTTTGAAAAAGTTATTAAATGTTTAAAAAGGGTGCCAGATTTCCTGACATATACATATTCCTGATATATACATATATATATATATATATATATATATATATATATATATATATATATATATATATATATATATATATATATAAATATACATATATGTATATATATAAATATATATATATATATATTAAGCCGGCTTTGTGTGCGTGTGTGTGGGTGTCTATCCATCAGTCTGTGATAACCCTGTACAAACCTTGAAACACGTCGGAATTTATATAAATTTGAATAAATGAACTGCTTTTTTCTCTCAAGTTCAACTATGTGTTGTACCCTTCACATCCAAGAACCCCACAATATTAAATTGGAGAGGGAAAAGGTTGGAAAGTATAGAAGGGGGAGAGGAACGTGGAGGGAGAAAAAGTGGAAGGGGTGACTGAAATTGAAATGAAAGGAGTAAAAAAGAAACAAATGACACACATGCACACACCAGAAAAAATAAAAAACTCATTTTCTCTTTCAAATATAAAAAGAGGAGGGGATAATAGTAGCAAAATTAAACTACAGTTTATCACAGGCAATTGTGCCCAGCATTAGAATTTCTTTTGCTCCGCCCTTTTAT